>NKYR01000012.1:433467-466440 GCA_003184365.1 Evernia prunastri
ATACATAGCCCTGATTGGCCAGAACCCAAATCTTGAAGCCCTCTGGTGTTGGTTTGCTGGGAATATTCACAATCTCTTTGGCACGTCCCATAAATCGCTGTATTGTCTCATCAACAGCTAGATGTGTGCCCGCTTTCCAGTACTTTTTGAAGGTCTGTCGAAGCGTATCGCTTAGGGGTTCCAATTTGTCAAATGTGCTTTCCTTTTGACCAGGGGATATGGGCTTTGAGACATGAAGAAATCTGTCTATTTGTTGCCACCTTTTGAGACTAATATGCTTCAAAATCTGCTCATGAACGGCTCCCTTAAGAGGATCCGTATTCCAGAATTCTTTGATACCAGACTCCGAATGTAGATCCATCCAAATGGACACCCCTAAGTAGGCTCGAAATTCTTTGACTGTAGTGGGAAATCNCATTCCAGAGCCGAGTTCCACTTGGTTCTGAGCTCCAGAATCCTCTCTTCCAGGCCTCGACGTGGCTCTGCCTGTTCCCGTTGTGCCTTGGTACCCTCCGTGGCCTCTAGATCCTCGCTTTTCGTAGTTGTGACACGCACAGTCTCAGCTGCTCCGAATCCTTCATAATCAAGCTGTGAGAACAATCGACCTTCCGAGAACAGGTTGTCTAGTCATAGAATATGGAAATAATCTCTAGCAATATCGTCCTGAGTCACCAAGTCTAGAACAACAGCCTGAGTTCGATTGAATCCCAAGTCATCAGTTCAATAATCGTCCAAATCCTGGGGTCCCTCGCCCCTTTTCTGACCCTTGGCATGATACATCCAGTCTAATACATAGCCCTGATTGGCCAGAACCCAAATCTTGAAACCCTCTGGTGTTGGTTTGCTGGGAATATTCACAATCTCTTTGGCACGTCCCATAAATCGCTGTATTGTCTCATCAACAGCTAGATGTTTGCCCGCTTTCCAGTACTTTTTAAAGGTCTGTCGAAGCGTATCGCTTAGGAGTTCCAATTTGTCAAATGTGCTTTCCTTTTGACCAGGGGATATGGGCTTTGAGACATGAAGAAATCTGTCTATTTGTTGCCACCTTTTGAGACTAATATGCTTCAAAATCTGCTCATGAACGGCTCCCTTAAGGGGATCCGTATTCCAGAATTCTTTGATACCAGACTCCGAATGTAGATCCATCCAAATGGACACCCCTAAGTAGGCTCGAAATTCTTTGACTGTAGTGGGAAATCAAGTACGTGTCTCAGGCTTTTCAGGCCCTGGATACAAGAAAGCATACTCATTTGTATGCTGCACGAGTACTTTTAGAGTCTCTTCGCTAAAAAAACAAGCTGAAAATAGCATAGGGATTATTGGGAGCAACGGTAGCTGGCAATTGACCCTGGCCATCAGAATATGGCTTGGTGATTTTCGTAGGGATGAACTTAGGCAATGGCCATGGCTTTGGGGGAGGTTCTTTTAGGACCTTTGTGGGCTTTGGATCCTGTCTCACATGGTCTAAATCATTTGACACCTTATTGCGAGGCATGGTAGTGTTATTAAATAGTGTTATTTGGCTATTTGGAAGACGCGTTGTGTTGATGGTTTTTGGTAGTGGGGCTGTAAGGCTGAACCCCTGAATTTTGTGCCCTGCCAATCCGTGGGATATCATCTACGTCTCAAAATCGGCATTAATAGGGGGTTTCAAAGTTCTTTTTACTATTAAATAGTATACTATTGAAAAACATCTAATAGTATACTATTACTTTGAAAGTACCCTACATATTCTACTATTAGATAACCTTCTATTGCCGAAATAAATTGTAACCCTAACCCTAAGTTTTCAAGCAACGCTTTCCGGCTATGTTTAGCAGAGTTCTTATGACTGGGGCGTCGGAGTCAGAGGAACTGGACTCGCTACTGCTATCATTCAGAGCCTCTGCGGTCTTTTTGATAAGCATGTACTTGGCACAGGCGTTGATTAGGCGGCTTCTTTTCGTGGTTTTCGGTATGGCGGTAGGCGATAGAGGAAGAAAGATGTAGAGGATGTAGGGCCTGCTAAGTGCGTTAGCTGTATTGGACTATTGTAGCACGAGGAATAAGATACCAAATAGTAGCCTATTTGGCTCAGCTTGCTCCTCTGGAGCTGCAAGCTGATAGTAAAAAAAATTCTACTATTTGGGTGGCAAATGGTAGGGCTGAGAGGTCCAAATAGTATACTATTTGATAGTAAAAACGAACTTTGAAACCCCCTGAGACCGTATCTTACATGCAGTAATGTCCCTCAAAAAAAAATTACCTTGTTCGCCGATTAAACCGGTGCGTATTAGTAAGGTAAATCTGACGGCTTCTCGCTGCAAGTTTTCGTATTTAATACAACCAGTCTTTTGCAAACACCTTTTTCCGAACGGCTGTTCTCGCGTTGAAGCCATGGTTTCGATGATTAATAAGATTGACACTCAACACATGAGGGTTCATCGACCATGGACCATGTTCAACCGAACAACAGCAAGCTCTATCGTCCCAACATATACTGCCCAGTTGTGCCTTGCCACTTTCGTGCCGGAAAGTTTAGCGTGCTAACCTGGGGTGGCCAACGGACATATCTTTGCGCCGTTCTGGGTCGCGAGCGAGAAACTTCCACATCTGCGCGAGAACTGAGGACTTCCTGAGGCTTTGAACGAGGCTTTTGATCCGGTTCACTGATCAGGAAATCGATTGATTGCCCTTCTCCGACGGTAGCTTGAGCTTGTCTGCTAGCGCGACTCAATATGGAGGACTTCTTTGTAGCCAGAAATTGCGTCAAAGCCTGCCCGCCTTCAGAAGACTCGGAGATGATAGGGAACTTATACAGAAAGGCAGTTTCTTGACGTACCTACTTTGATGCTAGTCCATGTTGTCATTAATGCCCCTCTATCTTTCGACCTCCATCTTTCCGTTTTCCCTTCAACAACGAAGTAAAACTCCAGGATCATTCTGATATACTACAACACAAGCTTCCGAAGAAAGAGAGACACTCTTTCTGAGTCTCCGAAAAGAGTGGCACGCTTACCTCAGCTGAAGGTTGGCACTAGGTATCATGGACGCAGCTCACGATGGTGTATATGATTGGCTGTCTAGTCAAAGTCATATTGGCAGCTGCCTTGATGATTATGTGGAATCACATGAGAAGACTAATTGGGCTGCTATGGCGTTTGTTTTGCAACTACCATTGATGAAGAGCGCTGTAGCTGTCACTGAGCCGAGATCGTCTAGGACAAGCAGCAAACTCTTATCCCCCTAGATAACGCCCGCTTAGCAAGGCCGCCCTCATACCTTGACTCAATGACTCGCTTCTTCACTATCCTGGCCCGCTCAAATGTTACGACTTAAGGATATCGGGAGTTGCCACATCACCAAAAAAACAATGAAACCCACATACAGCATCCCAATCACAATCGTAGCACCGACCTTGATACCTATCGTGACTTGGCTAGTCCACAACGCAGCAGATGGTCCCGCACCCACTCCCGTTACCGTCACGCCTATCAGCACCCAGCGATTTGAGAGCCAAGAGTATATGAGCGCCATTTTGTTTGAGAAATTCAGGGGAGTCTGGTATGGCCGCTCCTTGTATTTGGCGCCAGGTTTGAATATGTCGCGCCGCAAATGTAGGCCACGTGTGTCTATGTAAAGCATAGCATTACCAATGACGTAAGATGCAGAGACGATGAAGGCGAGCAGAAGTATTGTCAGCAATATCTTGAAGCCGTGGTCGATGTCTTTCGTCCAGAGAACAGCGATGGGTGTGACTAGTAGTACGACTAAGATTGCCACGATGATAGTGAGGAGGCCTACGCGCCGCCACAACCATCCGATGAAAACTTTGGTGGGAATAGAGGAGCCGGAGGCTAGACCGGTATCATGTCTGATATCGCTAAGGACTTTTCTCCTGAAGTTGATGAACCTTTCGCTGCGGATGACGAGACGAAGGGCATACGAAGCAGTTGTGATGATAACTGCGAGAATAAAGAAGGCGACGATAGAGGTTTGAGATGCATTCAATTCTTTAACTTGCATACTGAAGATACTGGCGGAGAATGTGAGCGGGATGAAAAAGAAGGCGAGTTCAGTCAACTTAGTCACGCTTTCGGCTTCTGCAATGCCACGTTTGCTTTCGACAATGGACATGTTTGCCATAAGAGATTTATGGGAGCGAGTGGTATGTTGGCGAATGGAGTTTATCTGGGAAATGCTGTCTTTCAGTAGCTTCTCCACTGGATGGTTACGTGTGTCTGGGTCTTCAGTGTTGTTCTTTTGAGAAAACCCGCGTTTATCAATGAATTCCGCAAACCGGCGAAGTGAGTCCTCCATTTGTTGCAGCTCCGTACCAAATCGCGTCAATAGAAGCCGCCAGCGGAGGAGCCTTTGTTGTATTAGCGTGTCATCGAGGATGTTTTGCCCAATCTCTCGCAGTGCCAACTGCATATGCCCCAACGTATTGACTGTATCGGCTTGAATTATGCCAAAAATACATTCCAAAAGTGTTGTTGGTCCGACAGTGAGTCGAGACTGATCATGAGTCAGCCACGCAGCGAGGTCTGCTGCAGTAGGCTTGGTACTATCCAAATGCTTAGCAAGGATTTCAACATTTTTGGGGTCCATCATGAAGTCGTAATCATATGCTGGTCCCCTTGGATACAAGCCTTCGAACATGCAGCGATCCATAGGTTTGAGGGTTTTGATCTCCGTGCCTTCTTTTTCCTCGAGAACGTCTATTTCATCATTCCGATCTATCACTTCCGTCTTTTCTCTTGACCCTCTGAAAAGACCTCGAAGAAACATTACGACTCCATTACGAGCTCTAGGACGACTGAATTTTGAATTCTTTTGCTGGCGCTCTCTGTCTAACGCGCCACTTTCAGGGTCTTCTGTAGCTTGAATTTTCCCTGGTTCTTCCGCGGATGGTCCCGCATCCCTGGAAGAGTCCTGGGGTTGCAGTAGGTTTCTAAACATCAACCTTCCAAACGATACTAGAGAAAAATTCTGATTAGGTTTTGGCCTAACGAAGGTGCTGGACTTGACAAGGCCGCTCGGGGGATGATCTGTTGCCGAAGACCCTGTGATGTCGTCCTCGACAGAGCCTTCGTCCGTTACTTGGCGTATTGTGGCAGGCGGTGTTAGATCCACACCCAATTTTCTCAACACCTCGGCTGCACCTTTTATCTCGTCCTTGATAATTGGCAAAGGGTCGAGTAAAACTACAGCTATATAACCATACGTCAACGGTCCAAATGTAGGAGGCTTAGCAAGGTGGATCTAACCAACACGATACCCGGCGCACTGCGTGCTCCACACCGTTGCCCTCTCCTCCCATGCCGTAAAGCCTCCCACTGCGACGGTTGCCTCAACGTCAGTAGTAATGTCCCAATCCTGCCTTAATATGTTAGTTGCTGGTTTTGATACATGATCAACACCATGGGGTTTTTGAAGGCCATTGGGGACCGCCTCCTTCCATGAAAAGGACTGGGCGCGGGAATCCAAGAGCCTTTGACGATCCACCTGCAGTACTCTCTTCACCGGTCGATACCATTTTATTGACATGTGACTCTTTTGCATATCTCGTGTAATCCAAGTATTGGGTTCTCCGTCATTGTAACTCCCATTCTTCCAGCCAGAGTTGACCAGATGCTCCTCATACACTTCGGGACTAATAGAAAACGAAGTACCAAGGCATTCGATCAAGTCCGTCGACAAGTCACTGGCAACAATGACCCTAAGATGAATGTTCTCTGGTGGTGAGTCTTCCAAATATCGTCGCAGCGATGTACCATCTCCATTTTGAAGCTCACGAGACGGGTTTTCCGTAAAGTCTATGACTGAAGCCAACACATCGTCGGAGTAGTTGTAGCAGGTCACGCTGACTTTGTTGTGGCGGCCTGAACTCCGGACGTTGTCTAAGTGTGGCAAATACGAGCTTAGTATTTCGACAGTCGACGCGTAAGACTCGACAGCTGGTGCAACATTGGAACCTGGTACATCGGGTTCGTTCGAGAGGCTTTCTTGAAATTGTAAGTGATGACTACTAACGCTGCAAGCATCGAAATATTCCTGATTTGATTCCTCGTCTATCGAGTTGGGCAAAGCAGTGGATATCGCATCTTGATTTTCTGGCAACCGAACATGAGCGACAGAAGGAGCTAGCGCTAGAGCTTCTAATGATGTCCGTCTGAATGGCGATCCCTGTAAGGCGCCTTCGTCTGAGCCTTGGATAGCTGCCCGAGAGCTAGCGCCGTCCTCACTAACTTGCAAAGCTCCAGTGACAAAAGCATCCTCCATACTGAGAGCTATCGACATCAGATCAGCTAAGGGTATACTCGCACATGGTTTGTCTTGTAGCACGATGTCAACGTGCTTTCAGTTGGGGCCAAGGACTTGCTTACTCGTCATTATCTCTGGCGATGCAACCTGATTTCAGAAATCGTCGAGGCCAGGGTGGCTCGAATACAGTCACTTTATGGAGACTGTTCACGAAGAATAACAGCTATGAACGGCGGCATTTGAAAAGCATTCTGTTGATTTTAAGATGGATCTGTGCAAGCTGGTGGAGCTGGGTGGTGAAAAGCGGAATATGTCAATGACAATGAAAGCAAGCAATCCTTTTCTCGGTTATCTATTGTATGCAGCTAACAAAATCTCGCAATGCCAAGCTATGCATGTTTCCTACTAGTGCTCAAATGAACCCAATTAGAATTTAGAAAGGTTCCAATGCGAGACCCCGCGTTGACAGCCTCGTCTATAGACATACGGTCAGTGATTCTGATTACTTGTCCAACCGTAGAACAACTTTCGCACATCTGCAATTAAACGCTTCGAATGCCGTCAAGGTTTTGACAGATTGATGCAAATATGGCAGGTGTGGGATTTGTTGCGGGTCTTCGCAGTGCGTTACGTGAACATCTGGAAGATTCCTGCAAATGCGCTGATAACTTGATCTTTCGCCCAGGTTTGCTTCCATTTATCGCTTACCACGACGTCCTAATCATCATGCTGGCCATATCCATAGTCCTCTTCTGTGAGTATGCTTGCCCCTATAAGTACGATGAAAGACTGTCTCAAAAGGACAGAGGTGAGAATAGAAAGCAGCGACCAAAGGATGAGTGCAAGAGACTGGTCTGAGTGCAAGAGACTGGTCTACTGCTAATTCATAAGCGCATAGGTCTCGTTTTATCAGGTTGTACTTCCTCTACTACCAGGCCAGGTTCCGAGAGGAAATTGTCTTTAGTGGGCTAATGTAGGTCTCGTTAAGCACTTCTTTTATTCGGTAAAGGGCTGATCGCCTCATGATTTTCAGTATCGCCGCCATTTCGCTGGCCTTCATAGCTGCCTGCATCCTCTTAACCTTTCCAGGCTGGCATGAAGAGCATGATGATAGTGGCAATGACCGCGAAGTGAAACCCTTCCCTTCGCGCCCAGCCATTCTAATTGCACTGGCTGCATCGACGCTCGCATCCATGTTGGCTCTAGTGTCCATGATATGGCAGCATACAGCCTCTGTGGCAGCGGCAACAACAGCTGAAGGTCTAGGGTATGGAACCGTGAAGAGTGAAGTCGGGGCTACAATTCTCGTGTTGGGCTGGACGGGATTTGCATTCATGACTCTGACAACGATTGCATTGCTCGTGATGCTTTTAAGTATTCGGTTACTCGATCGACTAACAGATGAATGAGTGATCGGTCATTATTGCATCAGCACATTTGCCATTTAGCGCTGGAGAGCGGGTCGATGGAAGCAAGGTTAAAATTGGCGATACTACCGACGCTAAGAATCTTACAATACATAGAGTATAGAGTCTATATTTCGGCCTCGAATATCACTGGGCACATTTCCTTCATAGCTTAGATCGGCTGCGGTGATCTCGTTAGAGTAGCCTTTCATTAATATTGAGGAGATGCAAGACACATCCGCGGGATACCCCCGCCATGCTTTGCATTTATTGCGACACCAGCGACCTGCATCTAATCCCTGGCTTCCTCCCAAGTCCAAACAAATCCATCACCACTCTCAACCCGCCCGCCACCATGAGTGTATCTATCTGGACAGCACTCGCCGCCGTCGCCTTGGCAATGGTGGCTACATTGTCGCTGACTCTGCGTCCGGCTAGACAGCGCCTACGACGAACGATACCCTCGCCACGCCAGACCCTGATTCCCAAACTATCTCCTAAGCAAGCTGCGGCTTTGCCATACCCTCCAGATCTCCTTCCCGGTGCTCGCGATGTGGCTACACCATACGGCAAGATGAGGGCATACGAGTGGGGTCCAAGAGATGGCGAGAAGGTGCTTTTCATACATGGGGACACGACACCGGCGCCAATGCTTGGGCCCGTGGCACATGACTTGGTGAAGAGGGGCTGCAGAGTCATGATGTTCGGTATTTCAATGAGTGTCAATGGTCAGTGGCAGGTCTTCTAGTGAGGCCATGGGGAGAGACACCGGTCTTTATTTGGAGCGTTCTACAAATGATGCTGACCGGATTTTTGGCCAAAGATCTCTGGGGCAGAGGGTATTCGGATACTCCACTGGGCGTACCTCACGATGCCACACTCTATGGAATGCAGGTCTTTTTCGCTGCCGCGTCATCATTTCTGTCGTGGACTGGGTCAGAATCGGGAGGCTTCACCATTGTCGGTTTCTCTCTCGGCGGCGGCATAGCTATTGCCTTCGCTGCTGATTTTTCTTATCTCATCAACTCGATAGTGCTCCTTGGACCAGGAGGTATCATTCGACGCCTACCTACCGAATACGAATCCGTTTTCTTCCGCTACCCGTATCTACTGCCTTCCTCTTACCTAAGAAAGCTGGTGGGCAAGACTCTAGGACTCAGAGTTGCTGATTCAATCATTGGCTTTGGTGACCATCATCATCAACGTCAGATGGGGCTTGAGACTGTTCAAGATGTACAGGTGATGGGGAAGGAAGTCTTAGACGTGGCTGGAATTGTACAATGGCAATTCGACAACCACAAAGGCTTCATCCACAGCTTCATCAGCACTCACCAGCACGGTCCAATCCAACACCAGCATTCAGATTGGAAGAGGGTTTGCAACGTCATCAAAGGTGATACAGCTCAGACTTTGCCCTCGAGCCATTCCAGCAAGCTCTTCAACAGTAAAATACTCCTTATATTTGGTGAGGCCGATAGCGTGGTCCGAGCAGGGGAAGTATCCGCTGATCTATTGAAAATGATGGGCGATGCGGATTATGCTACGTTCAAAGTTGTGGCTAGCGACCATGGATTTCCTGTGCCGTGCTGTGATGAGGTTGCCAACCACATTTCAGACTTCTGTGGCTTGGGATCAAAAGATTGATGGACAAGGAGAAGGATGAAGCATCAGAAGATTCCTAAGGTTGAATTACGGAATCCGACTCTGTTCAAAGGGTATCTCTATGCTACATTGAGGATTAAGTCTTCCTGTCCTTCTCTCCCAATCATGGAACCCTCACGGGCTCGTAACAGGAATCTATCGCGATCGGGATCATTACTGATGTGTCTCTCATGATATCATAAATCGATTATGCCCTCATAGTCAATATACCACTCCCTGGTTTCCCTGATAATATTCGTCCGACTTGACTGGCTACCCCCATCCCACTCCTCGACCGGCGTCACCGACTCAGCGGTAGCCGTGTTCTCCGGCGAGAAAGGGTTGTTTGTCGATGTCTCATCCTTCAAGACATCGTGAGAGATTGGATCACGTGATTGGTGACTACCCAACCTCGAAAGTCCTACAGCATTTTGTATTCCCGATGTCGGCGCTGAAGAACCATGTTCCTGAGTTCTCTGGGGGCTCTTGTGGAGTGTTGCCAGACCGAAATGGCCAGTCTGGAACATGCCCGACTCAACTCCCAATAGCACGTTCTTGATGTACGGAACACACGCTGTGATAACGCTAAAGGTCTGCACGAATTGCATTGAGAGGTAGTAGGACCACGTGTCGAGAGTGGCGTCACTAGTACCTCGCTGCCGGATGAGGAGTGTCAGCTGAGCTATGATAGCTCCTATGACCCTAACAGAAATGCTTAGCCACTTCGTTGCGACGATCGGGGTGATTCTCACAAAGTGCGAATCGCGAAACACGCGATAGCCACCGCTTTCCGCTGACCTGACATGTGCAAGCTCCAGATAGTATAGGTTGGCAACGATATCAAGACGACTTCGGTCAGTATATTTATAACACCGTATGCTGTCCAAAATGAGGTCTGCTGGGGTGTAAGCCGTCTTGTGCAGCATTTTGAGAACTGCGATCCATACCCTGTCGAAGCAATCTTGGCTGAGAATCGTCCAAGTGTCCGGAAGAGAGCACTGGAACGCAGAAGCGAAGAAGCTTGCGAATGTCCATACGGCGATAAACGATCCGACAATAAATGTCACTCGTCTATGCATCGCGATTGGTGTAATGTGCCAAAGAAGCACTAGAACGGCAACTTTGGATATCGCTAGAGCTAATATGTACAGCATGTCTGCAGAGTAAGCGGCCTGCCTGTCCGTCAAATTTTTCCTTTGCACATCCAATCATTGACGGGCGTAAAACCTTCTCGTAAGTCGCTACTTGCGAAGCAGTGAGGGACTCGAAACGGCGTCCGACGCCATTGTATGTCTGTACGCAGAAGGTAACCGATTGCGCGGCGCTGAAAATCTGACGCGCAAAGACTATTGCCTCAGCTGTGAGAGCGCGAGAGACCAGGAGAGGATTACCATAGCGGCCACCAGGAATGAATCGTCAATGTCGAAAGTGCGCCGGCCTACAATTTTCATTGCCACCTTTGTGCACACCGCAAGAACCATTGTTACTAGGAGAATCCATGTGACGATGTTGACGATAGGACTGTGATTGTCAGGAGTGATGGCTTCACGAGGAAGAAAGGCAGCCATGGTACGGTCAATGGCTTTTACTTGAGCGGACCATGGGGTTAAGGATGGATGAGCTGCGGGACAGTGACATTATGGCAAGTCTTCTTTTTCAGTACGCGGCGGTAATCGCACTCATGGAGAAGAATACACTGAAAGGAGTTGTTGATCGCGGTGCAGGTGAAAGGTGCAATCATAGCCGCGTTTAAATCCGCCAAGCCGAGGTTCCTCGAGATCGGGACTGTGAGGCCCATAGTGCTCTAGACCAGAAAGTCAAAGGACGGTGACGGTGAGAAGAGTACTTTTACCTTGCCTGTCACTTTAAAGTTTCAATCGCCTCGATCCTCCTCGGTCAGTTGGGGTCGAAAAGGAGAGACCCTGCGGCCTGTCATAAGTAAGCTATCTCTTTGGCTATTACTGTACTCATGCTAGACATTCCATGGCTGTGGACGATGGACATGCATAGAGAGTGTGGAGGTGCATGATGCATACCAAAGAGCTGATTGAACGATTTGTGTCCGAAAGGAGCGCTAATGTAAGATAAATCATAAAATGGGTCGGTGCTTTTACCTTAGTACGCTCCGGGCCGTCCTCCAAGGGCGCGCCTGCTCAATCCACATTCATAGTCCGCACAATACATCAATCTCATCATCCTACACATGCGGGGACTCGAAATTCAGTACGATAGGCTTACCCGGAACTTCAGACGAGCTGGAGCACGAGCAAGAGCAAGAGCAGAACGAGATGGACGCCCTGCATAAAAGCAAATCGAGATCTTGATCCAAGCCATGCATGGCAGAAAGCGCCACTAGCGCACCAGATGGTGTCCCGAGCAGGATCTTGCTGGCAAAATTCCAATCATGGTGAGCAGCTGCTTCTTTTGGGCACCAATGGGCACCGATCGACACAAAAGACATTCCGAAAAACATCTCTAAACATGTACATAAAACTCATATGACCATCATAGAGAGTTGGGAGATCTAGCGCACGCTATTCTACCATTCTCGCATCCATATTCATTGAGGGCCCCAGAATCCGCCACAAATCATTCTCCTCATCATTCATCTACAATACCGCCTGCTGCAAATTCGTGAAGGTGGGGAACGCGCCACACCCTGCAGCCGCCATTCGAATTTTTGGGGATGCATGAATTGTGGGGGGCGCTATGTTGTATCGCACACAAAGCACGCTAATCGAATGGCTGCAGCTCCCAGCGATACGGTTATAACGCCCGAATGTTGCCGCCAAAGGCCCAAGTAACACGTTGTCGACCGCTCGTAGTCGGACTTCTATGCTCAATGCTTGATCTTTTTCACGCATTCTTATCCATGACATCTCATCAACGGCGTGACAAATTTTTCGTGCTCAATCCTTCCCAGTTGCCATCCCGGAGCCACTTGCGAATTCTGAGCGCCGACCACTCATCACTTACAGTAATCCGAGTGCATCACAAGCCTGCTGCGCAGAATGAGCCAAGGCCATGAACTCCAAACTCTGGACAGTACCCGTTCCTATGCCGGCCCATACTCAGGGATCAGTGGCTCCCGACATCGTGTCAGAGATGAGCAAACCCTGGCTCGCCTAGGCAAGAAGCAAGTCTTGAAAGTGCGTCTTTGCAACGGGAGTTGTCCATCATCAGGCAAGGCCTTAAGACTGATCTCGCTGTACAGCGACGGTTCGGTTTTCTTTCTCTCATCGGCTTCAGCTGCACCATTCTTGTGACATGGGAGACCGCTTTAGCGTGAGTCCATGGCGCTGGCGCTGTCGCGCAATTAGCTGACCCACGAACTAGCCTCTTCCAGGAAGCATTCCAGAAGTGAGCGCGTTGTCTGATTGCCAGACGCAATAGAGAAAGATCTGACATTTGAATAGCGGAGGGCCGGCGGGGCTACTTTATGGATTTCTCATCTCATGGTTCTCCAGCCTCTCTGTCTACATGGTTATCGCAGAGATGGCTTCCATGTGAGTTCCCTGGTTGTCAATGCCAGAGATTTATATATCTCACACGCTTAGCGCTCCCACTGCTGGCGGACAATATTTCTGGGTCTCTATGCTAGCGCCGGTCAAGTACAGACGGTTTGCAAGCTACATAACCGGTACGCCTTTCTACTTATGCGGTCCAGAGATGAGCTAGATCCGTTTATCTTAGCCTAGCAGAATAGAGATGAGCCTTGGTTGACGTTCTCGCGCTGACACGCGTCATAGGTTGGCTCACTTCGATTGCTTGGATAGCGGTGCTCGCAACCGGTAGTATCTTTGTCGGCACAATCTGGCAAGGTCTGATAATCCTTGACAACGACAGCTACCAGCCGCAAAAATGGCAGGGTACCTTATTGTGCTGGGCTGTTCTTGCTGTCGCCATCTTCATCAACACTGTAGTTAGTGGGTTATTACCCATGATAGAAGGCGTCATATTGGCGCTGCACATACTAGGATTCGTTGCCATCATTATCCCCTTGGTGTATCTATCGCCCCACGGATCCGCCTCTAGTGTTTTCAAAACGGTATTGAACGAAGGCGGTTGGCCAACGCAGGGATTGTCGTATTGTGTGGGGTTCATTGGCAATGTGGCCACGTTCGTCGGTAGGCACAAAGCTCATCATCGATGGCCCCTTCGTGCTACAATAGCTAACGACAAGCAACGTAGGCGCAGATGCTGCAGTGCATGTCGGTCTCTCCCCTCGCCAACCGCATTCCTCGCTCACAAATCCTAGATGTCGGAAGAAATTGAGAATGCAGCCTTGAATGTTCCTCGCGCGATCTTGACAACCATGATACTCAACGGCGCTACCGGCTTTGCCATGGTGCTCGCGATTCTCTTCTGCCTGGGAGACGTGGACTCGGTTCTTGTAAGATCCTGTGTCACTTACCTTAACGGAGTTGAGCGCTCACAAGACTTACAGATGTCACCTACCGGCTTCCCTTTCATCCAAATATTCTACAACGGAGTCAAATCCAAAGCCGGAGCGACCGTGATGGTTTCAATCGTAGTCGCCCTCGCCTGGTGTGCAGTCATCGGGTTCCTCGCCACCGCATCGCGCATGATCTGGTCCTTTGCCCGAGACCGAGGTCTCCCCTTCCACCGATTTATCAGCAAAGTACAAACCGAATCCTCCCACCCTTGAAACATACCAATGACCGCTAACCCAAAAACAAATCCAGGTGGAACCGCGCGCCTCGATCCCGATAGTCGCCATCGCCCTCGTGACCATCATCCCCGCTCTCCTCGCCCTAATCTACATCGGCTCCTCCACCGTCTTCGAAGACGTCGTCTCCCTCTCCACATCGGGCCTCTACGCGTCCTACCTGATCCCCTGCTCCCTCCTGCTCTGGCGCCGCACAACCGGCCGCGTGCAACCCTACTCCGCCCACGCCGCCTCCGACACCGAGACCGTGGAAGATCTGATCTCCGCCTTCGCCGCCGCCTCGGCGGACCCCACGAGCGACGAAGTCGTCGCCCAGCCGCAACTTGCCTGGGGTCCCTGGCACCTGCCCGGCGTCTTCGGCGTGGTTAACAACGCCTACGCGTGCATTTACATCCTCTTTGTGCTGTTTTGGAGTTTCTGGCCGCCGCTGATGCCGGTGACGGCCGAGAATATGAATTACTCCGTCTTGGTAACGTTCGCAGCGATTGCGTTTAGCATAGTGTATTATTTCATCTGGGGGAAGAAGCAGTACAAGGGGCCTTTGGTAGAGCGGGATGTTGGAACGGGTGTGCTGGTCAAGCAGAATGCAAAACAGGGCTCTGTTGGCGCCCTTGCTAGAGTGGGTAATTAAGACCGATATAGACCCAAAGTATAGACGACACGTATTTATTTCATGGACGTGAAAACAGAGGTCCTAGAAGCAGAATTAAAGGATATTCGTCCGAGTCAAGCCAATGCAATCGTCTTCAAAGCGCGAAATGTCAAGTAGGAAATTCAACCACCACCTCAAAAAGAGAACAAAGACCAATGCAATTTACACGAAAGGCGCCAAACGATGTGATACTACAAAAGTCGTATCCGTCATTGCAGGTAAAGACCGTGATTAATTTTCCCCTTGGTAACACTTTGTCGGACCGATACTACTCGTGCCCGTTGACATGCAAAGCGGGAAACCAAACCCCCAATTGCTCGACCCTCCAATCTCCTTATGGAGATACGGCCTACTCACTCACGCCCCCTTCGTTACGGCAGTACTGCCTTATATGACCCCGTTCCTACTGTGTTGCGCTGAAGCACCAAGTTGTACTCTTGTAGGATTTTCCCCAATGCTGCCTCTACAGACAAGCCCGCCCTCTAACCCGGCTTCGTTGACCTGTGAAATCTTGAGGGAGTGCTTCAAGTGAGGTCAGGAGATCAGTGACATGCCGATCGGGTATCTTAATTCTTGGCCCACTTGCTCCGTTCGCTCGTTCTCAAGTAGCTCGTAGCAATGTTTGCACATCGCGAAGGCGCCAGCCTTGCGACTTTCCGAAGCGACGGATGGTACCAACCCATGCTTTCCTTTGAGCGCAAAGCATGCATTTGTTGACACGATTCACATCATGCTCTTTCAAATCGTCGACTGCCTTTTCCAGTATCCATCTCTATGTATGTTTCTCCGTCTTGATTTTCGGCAGATTGGGTTCTCTGTGTGTACTGTGTCTTCAATCGCACTTTTTACACTCATCAGCCTGCTCTCAGATCTTAGGCTTCCTTCGTCCGTTCTCGTGGAGTCTGCGAGAGGGATCTTCGCTGGGAGCGGAAGTCTGGAGGTAAGGTAGGATAAGAATGGCGTTGCGAATATCTGAAGATGGTAGTTTAATAGCGTTCTGAAGCGGAGGTGCTCAAGCGCTGTTGGGAGGGTGGTGCGGATGGGTAGAGTGCGCTTCGTATTTCTCTCCGAGTCATGGAACACTGCGTAGGGTCATTAGCTCTTTGCTCGTTCCTGAAGCTGATGGTCCAAGCTGCATGCCGTGCCATCCCTTCCGTCATCATTGAGAAAGAGTGCCACGCGTAGGATGTGACCAGATTCCGATTAGACGTACCTTCTTCTCCTGAAACTCCTTGCTGCACGCACTACTATACTCGCCGGCCCACGACCTCTTATTTGATGACCATCGTCCAGCCCAGCTATGCTTTCCATCAATTCACATATCCCGTAATCAGCCCCGTCATCAAGGATGCACAGGTCGAAAGCATACTGGTCGCGCTTTCCCCTCTATGTTATCCATGCCGTTGCCAGCTCTTATCTCTTCTTCTCAAGGACCGACCCAGGCGCTGCCATCCATCCGCCACTTTCCCACAGTCGCGAAAGTCCTTATCACGATGTTGATGTGCTTCTAGATTGCGGATAGAGGCTCAGCCCTTCTCTTCCATGCTCGATAGGGCGTTGCTTCAAGTTGACGATTGGATCGTAAGGGGGCTAGCGCGGCATTGTTAGAAGCCTGGGGTAAGAAGTCAGCTTAGAACAAAGCTGGGAGTGTCAGCAACGTTATGGACACATACCGTAGTCTTCTCCGCCTTCTATTTTGCGGAAGGGGCGTCCTCCTCCTTTACCTTGCCAGTGGAGGATGTCTTTGGCGCTCGCGCGCCGTCAGGATTGGTGTCTGTCTCCGCAATTGTCAACTTCGAGGGAGTCGTGGTGGAGATTCCGGTGTACAACATACCATGTTGGGATAATTGCAAGAAGTGGCTGCTCGGTGCCTCGGGTGCTTAATCTCGAGGTGTGTGCTTAGCTCATCAGATACCGGGTCACGTGACTGATTATTACTTCCATGCGGCGATAGCAGAGAAACGGGCTGTGTCACGAACTGCACTCGCGCCAGACTACATGTAGAGCGGTTTTTGACTACCAAGTCCAACTAAGACAAGTGAGTTGGTCTTTAAATGTCTGCCAACTGGCGAAGTCAAGGTGGATATCAAATGCCGACCTCGCGCTGTCGCAAGTCATACCTGAAAGGAACGATGGTCCTCAACTAAACAAGCAAGTCAAGCACTGGCATACATTAAGCCGATCTCCATTGTGACCGATGACAAATCTTCGCAACACTAATCCTCTCTATCTGTGACTTTCGTTGCCCTCACCATGTAGTACTTTTTGTGCATCCTACGCTTCTGGCGAGAGGATTCCCCAAAAATAGAGAAGTCTTGATCCTTAATCCCAGCGATATCCACTATCCCAGTCTCTTTCAGTCCAGCGACGAATTCTCTGCTACCATTCCCCATCTCCTTTCTGCCATCCAGCATTGCTTCGAAACTCGGGTTCGCAGAGCCATACTGTATATCGTCGATTTCCACTATCACAAGGACGCCATCTTTTCCGAGACGACTCACGAGAGCATTTACAAGCTCTATCGATTGCACATCGGCTAAAGCGTGATAGTCTGTGAGGAAGGGGTCTATGATCAACTATGTGTACAGGCATTCCTTTATAATAGAATCGGTATTACCGGAGACAGGTTTACTGGGGGGAAGTTACGCACATCATCACCAAATCAAATGACTGGCACACCTCCCTCCGAAGCATTATTTGCAGCGCATTGCCCTCCTCCTTGATTTTTCGAGCGAGCTTCCAATTTGGGTTGGTTGCAACCTTCAACACCGTACTTTGCGTGGAGGTCTTTCATGGCCGAAGAAAATGTCCAGCTGATAGGCTGGTTTCCATCTATCAAGTCTGCTGCCGAAGGTTGAACTACTCCTTCCTAGTAGAAGGGATTCTAAAAAGAAAAGCTTCGAGTCCTGGGTCGAAATGGTCTAAGTGCACGTATGGGATAGGAAAAAATAATGAAGAAGGCGAGCCGTAGCTACCGATGGCCGTCGACCGAGATGTGTCCATTGGCGGCGAAAAATCTGGCGTGAACGCGATGAGATCCAAGCACCGAGGTCATGCATAACTAGCGCCGGCCCTCAGTTTTAAAGGAATTCCCAGCATTCACGGTAGACCTATAGTGCTTTTAGGCGAAGACTTTCTAAGGGCTCTGGGGAATTAGTACGCTCCAGTTGCATGTGTGATGTTTCCTACGAAGGTTTATAGCAGGCATGATCAGCCAACGACAAGGGGACCACATGCGCCATGGCGAAGCAATAAGGTTTCCTTGGGAACATTTCCACGTCTTGATACCATCGTCTCATCCGCTGCCGCTGTTTTCTCTCTCATCTCTTCTTCTCTTCCCACCTCTTCCTCCGCCTTTGGCAACCACATCCGACCGAATTTTCAACGGGTCGTGATGTGATACATAACCCTTGAGATTTATGTCGTACATACACGCGACATCTGATAAAACCAACAACCCAAACTTCCCAGCGCCGGATTCCACAGTCGGCGTCCTCTCTCACGAAGACGAGACTGATCTGATCACTGAGTCCCGCACTGATACCCTTCCCTAACCATCTCGCGCGCCATCTCCTTATCGCCCGGGAAAATCAAACCGGTGAGCTCGGCGATATCGGCGTCGATCTTATCCAACTGCTCTCTGATCTTCTGCGCATTGCGCATGGGCAACGTCTGTTGCAACGTATCGACCTCTCGGATTTTGGCTTGGGCCGACACCTATTGAGAGGAGGGACACCATCATCAACCGTCGCCATTGATTTGACAGCTTTCTCCCAAGAAGGAAGAAGGGAGGAGTGTTTCCACCGCATTTGGGCAAACCTACGAGAGATATATATGTTAACTTCAGTCCTTCGGTCAGGAGCTTGTCCCCGTTCGAGTATCGCAGCAAGATATGATCGAATTTTTTTAGCTCTTCGGCGGACGGCATGTTGTCGTACTGTTCTCTATCGCCGGGGGGAGTTTGCACTGAAGCTCAATTGCAAAGAAGAGAGAACTTCTGGCGGGGAGAGGTTCTTTAAGGCAAAATCGAAGGGGTTTTGGTTTTATATGTCGAAGTGATTTTAAGAGACCGGAGAGGACGGTGATCTTTGTAGACCAGAAGACCAAAAGCAGGCAAACGGTTCGTACATGGAACGACTGCTTTGGACCAGTCACGGTGCGACAGAGGGGGTATTGTGCTCAAGCCTCGGACGATCATGAGCTGTTCGACGACGAAAGTCGTACTCGCCCCGGAGACTATAAGCACGCGACGAATCGACATTCCAAACCTTCGAAAAAACTCAACCATTCCTGCGCCAGGAAGACACGCTAGAAAACAGCATTGAAACCGGCCGCATTCTTTTCAAAGATAATACGCACCACCAACACCTTACTCCCAGCTCCGTCATCATATCCCGCATCCACAACTCATAGGCTATTGTTCCGCACAACCTTTGCACTAGGTATTTCGGGATAGACAAATTCGAAGCCCGGCGTAGAAAGGATAAGAATCAACAATTCTATACAACAACGGAGCAAAAACGAAACCCTTCCCCCAACCCCCCGTGTGACAAAGCACTCAAATCAACCACACAACCCCACCATCCATCTTCCACAACCTGTAACCGACGAGCCAGTCAAAAGCTCTGTTCAAGATTCCCATCTCCCCGTTCCCATCTTCCACTTTAACAATGCCCTACTACGAACAGCAAAGAACCAACCAGCCAAGATCAACCCCAGACCTCTCCTCCCACAGGGAAAAGACAACCTTTCGAGTACTTCAATCGTCCGCTCACCACCTTTGAAGAAACTTATCTGGCGCGTTATTTGCCAGCCTTCCACGCCCAGCCTCGCACACAGCAAGTCATAATCACACCAACAGCATCAAATACCAAGAGAAAACAGCTTCACGGATACCATCTATGCCTTGTTACCCATCTATTTTTCATTTTCAATCATTCGTTATCATTGTCTCTCATCTTTATCTCTCGTTGTCACTCATCTTTTCTTATTCTCTCTCCTGACCCTCTCCCATTACCCTCTCCCATTACCCTCTTCCATTACCCTCTTCCATTACCCTCTCCCATCACTCTCTTCCATTACCCTCTCCCATTACCCTCTCCCATTACCCTCTCCCATTACCATCTCCTCTACATCACTTTCTTGCCACACCCCACCCATCCACTCTTCACGCTCCACGCTCCACGCTAGACAATCCCCTCAGACGCAACCTCCAGACGCGCGCGATCCGAGATCCAGCCCACTCCGTTCCATTTGAACCCCCATTCACCATCCTCGAGCGCTTTTACATTCATTTCCCCCCCAATCATTAGCGCATCACCAACGTATCGTCAGCCCGACTTATCACAACACCCACCTCTCCAACCCCAACCCCACCTCTCCACACCCACCTCTCCACACCCACCTCTCCAACCCCACCCCCACCTCTTCAATCTCTTCCCCCCCCCCACCTTTCCAACCACACACCAACTGCACGCATAAGGTCCTACCATGACCAATCCCTATATCAAACCGATTGACGAGGGGTCTAGCCAACAACGGGACTAGCCTGCCCTTGGCCCACAGTAGATGTCTGGCCTCTGCCGACCATTCTTCTAGACTAGTCATCCCTCCTACCTCTAGGCCACACCCTTGGCGTCCATCATTTCTAGACCATCCCCAATCTCCATACCATCCAAAGCAAGACTCTTAAGATCCATCTACCTCGAACAGCTGGACTCGCACCCAACAAGGCAGGTCTTAGAGTCTCGACGAACATAAGATAGCAAGCGCTCTTCGGAAGCTCTTTTGGGCGCAGTGAGTTGTTACTTTTACCTTGAGCGATGACGGTGGCGAAGATAGTATGGCGATGGCGGTGAGTGAGAAGGGGATGGAGATATAGATGAAGATGAAGATGGGGATAAAGATGGGGATGGAGATGAAGATAAAGATGAGAATGGAGATGGTGTTTAAAAAGGAGTTTGGGATGAAGTTGAAGATGAAGGTAGAGATAAGAATGACGATGGCGGAGATGATGATTGCGAAGATAATGAAAGAGATGAGAATGAAGATGGAGATGAGGATGAAGATGGAATTAAAAATGAAGATAATTAAGATCGAGATAGAGATAGAGATAGAGATAGAGATGAAGATGAAGATTATGATAAAGATGTAGATGCAAATGGAGATAGATATAGATATGGAGATGAAGATTATGATGAATAATATGATGAAGATGAAGATAGTGACGAAGATGAAGATAAAGATGAAGTTTGAGATGAAGTTTGAGATGAAGACGGAGATGAAAATAACGACGAGACTAACGAAGAGACTAATTATAAAGACAAGAATAAAGACGCGAACGCAGACAAAGTCAATTACGGAGATGCAGATACCCCGTAGCAGTAGACCCACCTTCTGTACCCCCCCCCCCCCCCCAACCCAAAAAACCCCCCCCAAAAAACCAAAACTGTCATCTTTCGAACGAAAGCGTGAAACTCTGGCTGCACATGGCAAGAGCTAGTATTCTGCGTTATTGGTGCTTTTGGAATAAACATGAAGATGAGAATATGGATGAGGATGGGGATAGAGATGGAATTGAGGGGATTCTCCGAAACAGTGCTGTGCATCATTCTTGAGGGCATGATACCTTTGAAAACCTGTGCTCGCTGCTAACAGACGCTGAAAGGGCAGAGGAGGTCTTAAAAGTGAAGGGAGGACCAAGGTAGCTTGGATGAGAGTACGAGCAGCACGCATAGGCTGCTGAGAGGTAAAGAGGATAGGTCCAACGAGCGCTCGGACGCGAAATGTCCGGAGTTCGAGGATCAATGAGCGCCACCGCACAGCCCTGAGCACATGTTGTGAAGGATATTCCAAAAACGGTCTCATCTATTATCGCTAATTATAGCCCTTCTCCATACGTGATACCCCCCGCGTATCACATGTCCCACATGCAATGCCTGAAATCTTGAATTGTAAAATAAAAAATGCCCCTGATCCCCACCCCTATCATCAATGCCGAATTGTAGTGATTCTTTACGCCAAGAAAGCCAACGCGGCGATACCGACGGCCGAGACGAGCAGTTTCCCACCCATTGCGAGGCCAGCGGCTCCACCGTGGAAGGCGATGGGGGAGGTCTGTGCGGTGCTGGTTCCTGTCGCGACGACGCCGGTACCGGTACCGGTGGCGGTGGCAGATACGGTGGAGTTGCTCAACGGGTTGACGTATGGCATGGAGACAGTCACGACGGCGGCCGCAGCGATAGGTGCAGGCGCGGAGGTAGCAGCAACCGCTGCAGTGGTTGCAGGGGTCGAGGCGGCCGGGCTCGAAGCGGCCAATGTAGCCAATGTGCTGCTTGACGTGGAGGAAGAAGAAGAGGAAGACGACGAAGAGCCGGAAGAGGGCGTGCCGGCCGGGCAGTCGGAGCCGGCGTCTGACGGAGGCGTGCAGGGGATGATCTCCAAGAAGACCGGGGAGCACTGGGCGCCCAGGCTCGCGTCGTAGAGGTTGTAGAAGGAGCCGCTGAGGCAGTGGTAGAAGACGGCGCTTCCCGCGATGGCGAGGGTGCCGTTGCTGCAGATGGAGAAGCCGGCCGTGTTGAGGGCGTTGTTCTGGAGGTGGAGGTCGTACTGGAACTGGGCGTTGGCGACGATCTCGCCGGTACGCTGGCACTGGTCCGTGAGGACGCCGCCCTTGAGGGTGCTGTAGGGCTCCGCGGTGCAGGTTCCTGCTTGTCGCTGACGTTCATGTCAGTCCACGTCTTTTTGTGCTGATTGTTTTTGTTTTTACCTTGTGCAGGGGAATGGTGTCACGCTTGGAGGCGCCGGAGAGAGGCACGGGGTTGAATTCGAAGGAGCCGGAGTAATCGGACGAGCATCCTTCTGGTGTCTGTGCCGAGACGAGGGTAGCTGCTGCGAGGGCGGAGAGGACGACTGCGTACTTCATGTTGAGCTGTTTGGGAGGTTGATGTCTTGGGAATGTGAGGTTTGTTTGGAAGGGGATGCAAATGGAGAGAACAGGGGGGAATTAAAAGATTAATAGTGTAGTAGTGTAGATAGGAAGACAGCAAAGATGATTGCAACAGGGAACGAGTGACCTGTGAAGCTATATAAAGAAACGAGTGAGTGAGTGAGTGAGTGAGCGAGAGGTTTGTATGAAAATGAGAGTGTATATGAGAATGATGAAAAAAAAAATTGGAGATAGAGCAAGATTATTGAGAAGGAAGGGGGGAAGGGAATGGTGCAGGTATTATTATTAGGTGAGATTATGTCTTGGCAGGGGGGATTTTACAGGGGTCACAGGGGCTTACAGGGGTCACTTCCCGGCTTCTCTCTCTTTATTGATACGTACCTGCCTTACCTACTTTACTCCGTACTATATAAGTCCATCAGTGACTCCGTTTCCTTTTAGCGCGCGATCCAAGCATCAATTCGCCGAGATCTGTTCAATCAAGTCTGAACCTTCTGAACGAAGTCCAACCAACTTCAATCTTACCGCTTTTCCCACATTTTGAAACCTTCTCCATGTTCGACTTGGCTGACAGCTCAGAGTTCATGTACAATGGTCTATGAATATCATCCTCTTGAAATGTTGGTAGGGAAGAACTTGTATACCCAGAAGAGGTGACATACATAACCGTGATAACACAAGACGAACGAGCGGTTTACACGGATATCAAAGGTAAACAATATAAAAGGAGAAATTCAGGTACCCGGAATCCACATTTCTCTTTTGGGTGGGATCGCCAGGGGTAAGCTTTCGTATTGGGGCCCACCATCAGCTTCGTCAAGCTTAGTGCGCCTTTAGGGGCGAGTGGGGCTGTCTCGCTTCGGTCAGGTACCCTTTCTTTTATCTCCGTATTCAGAGAGTGGACCCCGAGCCAAGACATCGTTATTCTTATTCGTCCTTTTCTTCTATCCCTGCCTTCACTACTCTACACTACTCTCTCTCGTATACTCCACCTGAAGCAAGCCTCACTACTACGTACACTCTTTCCACCAGTCTCTCCAGCAGGACTATCGATTTCAAAAATCGCTATTGTTTTCATCATGAATCATGATCCTCTTTGCTGTTCCATGCAAAGTTACCACGAGGAGTCTGAAAGTAAGAACAATATCTCGCGAGCTAAGTGCGCGGCATCATCTCGACTAAGCTTCCGCCAGTCGTACGTAGTCGGACACAGGGTTTGGAACATTAACGGTGGAAGCTAAGGTACCGTTGCTGCGCTTTCAAGTCCGTTGAGCTAGCCGAGAGAAGAAACAACCGCAGTGACATCAGGAGACGCTGAACCCTCCGTTGTACATATAGCCGTTCCGCGTCATCCTTCTGGACTGTCGAGGCCAACGTACTGCTTACGCGTAAAGACCTTCCTCTTGCTGATTGATTGATATTTTGAGAGGAATGATATGTACTGACAGTAGAAAAATAATCGGGATGAGCCATTCTTTGTCCTACTCGTATTTGGCGTTAACATTGAACCAGTCCGACAACCACGCTTTCGATGAGTGCGCTCCCCGCAATCTTCAAAAAAAATACGGTAACTGATAAACGCCATGGCTCAATACCGTGGTCCAACCGAATTTCACAGTCTACAAGCATTAAGATACAAGAATACAAGTCAAGAATCGAGCACAACATTGCGACGCGTGCTCGACCCACGACGTCCACTCTTGACACCTTCCTGGCGGTTCCCGTAGGACTCGGCCCGCCCAAAGTCTCCGGGTCGTGGCAATTCCGGCTGTGCAACCACTCGGTCGGGCCGGAATCACAGTCGAGTAAGTGATTTAAGTGATGCGGCTATTCGAACCTGCATCATGGCGACTTGCGATCATCTCCTGTTCCGAGTACGGAGTACCTACATCTTCATCAACGCAAAGCTCAGGCTCTTTGGTTCTAATGCCTGTCGTCTGTCTCCTCTACAAGTCTACATTTCTGGTTATTGTAGGAGAGGTCGCACCCGGGCGAGTGGTGCTGCAACTTGGATTGACCAGAACACGCAGTGCTTACAACCCAGCGGTTGAAGCGCGCTAACCTAGGATACTCGCAGTCGTATCATTTTGAGTCTTCCCCAGTCAAATCTTAGCATCACAATAGCTTATACACTCTCCTACCACTGCGAACCCGGTCAACGTACGTCATCGGATGACAGGGCAATGCTATCCTCACTCGCCACGCTGGGCATTGGCTGCGTTCTTTTCGTCCTCACTCTCGCTCTCCCTCCAAACCGCATGATTGACGCCTCAGCGCCCATCCCAGCCTCACGCTCCCTCTCCTCTCCAGCCGACAACCTCAACGCCCTAATCCTACCAAACCCCCACCTCAACCTCAGCATCCCACCCCCAACACCCAGCAAAACGCCCCCCGGATCCTGGGACATCAAATGCGGCGAAGACACGACCCCCCCAGGCTGGTTCATGCCACCAGTGACCCAACGCATCACGCACCCGCCCGACTGCCGCGACGCCATCTTCCGCGTGACCCGAGGCGGCAACCCCCTCCCGCCCCAAGACTGGACCTCGCAAGCCGACTGGACCTTCCAATCGTGCGGCGTGTACCTCGCGCCGGGGTGGAGTTGGGCGCACGTCAGCTTCAAGCGGATCGTCATCGCGGAGATCGCGCAGGAGATTGCGCGGAAGTGCGTGAAGGAGGCGCATGGGTTCATCGGCGGGTGGGTCGCGATAGGGGGCTACTTTATCGTCTTGGTCACCGGGAAAGCTGTCTCCTGAAAAAAACCCCCCCGCTTTAGCTTCAGAGAAATTCCAATCCAATCCAATCGCTAGCTAGATAACGTATCCGTCGTACATATCGTCATCAAGTGTATAGCATAGAACCTTTCAACGTCGTGTTCGCGTTCAATTAGTATCGGCGGTAGCCCACTTGACCTCGTTGGGAAAACGGCTACGATCCGATGTTTCATCCGTGTTGCCATGTTGACCGCTGAGGAATGAATAAAAAAATTGTGAGAGGACACAGACGTGAGGCGCTAGTTCGCATTCAGCGTAGCTTGCCAAGACGTTTTCGCTGTAAGTAAGCCATCCGGCCCCCGGAAAACTTTCTCACAACGCTCAATGTTACGAGTGTGTCAAGAACATATTGACACAGCATCCGAATAAGGCCTAGCTCGGCCTTGACATATCTCCGCCCTCTACATAAGAATCTCTCTATGTATATAGTTCTTCTGTAGCTTTAGAATCTTCGTTACACATCATCATTAACTTGATCTAATAGCAGTTCTAACATTATTCTAAAGTTTATCACTCTCATTACGCTTAAGATCGCAATCGAGTTAAAACAAACTACGAAGAATCGATATAATCAACGACTTCGCGCCTTTGATAGAAAGCTGCGTGAAGGCAAATCTACCCGTGCAGGTCGGGGGATTTGTTGACGATATACACTTGCTGGCTTACAGCGAAAGCACAGAAGCCAATTGCGTCAATCTGGAAAAGGCGCACAATCTCTGCTTAAAATGGGCTGCAACTCATGGAGCGTCGTTCGCTCCACAGAAATATGAGCTGCTTCATATGTCTCGAACCCCAAAGAAGTTCAATATGAAGATGGCAATAAATTTTGACAATACAGTCATAGAACCAGAAGCGAATATCAGAGTTCTGGGCCTGCAAGTCGACTCAAAGCTGAGATGGGGACCCCACATAGCTCAACTCAAAGCCAAATCAACAAATCAAGGCCGCGCGATCAAATGCCTCGCGGGATCGACATGGGGAGCCACCTTTCAAAAGTGCAGATTGGTATACAATGCAGTAATGAGGCCAATGTTGACCTTTGCGGCCTCAATCTGGCATCAACCAAAGGGCACTTCAGAGGCCACCAAGAGTCATATAAAAAGGCTAGCAATTATTCAAAATGACTGCTTACGAACCGTTCTCGGTGCATTCAAAGCTACCCCAGTACCAGTTTTGGAGGCGGAAGCGGCAATTGCATCAATAGAAATCCAGCTTGACCGACTAGTGATGCAACAACAGGCCAGTGGTGGGATTCATCTGGTAACGCAGGAGGGAAACATGCACATATGGAACAAACTGCAAGGCAAAAAGANACAAGGATCTCCAATCTCGCCAGTTTTGTTCTTGTTCTTCAATGCGCCTTTGATAGAAAGCTGCGTGAAGGCAAATCTACCCGTGCAGGTCGGGGGATTTGTTGACGATATACACTTGCTGGCTTACAGCGAAAGCACAGAAGCCAATTGCGTCAATCTGGAAAAGGCGCACAATCTCTGCNAATGTTGACCTTTGCGGCCTCAATCTGGCATCAACCAAAGGGCACTTCAGAGGCCACCAAGAGTCATATAAAAAGGCTAGCAATTATTCAAAATGACTGCTTACGAACCGTTCTCGGTGCATTCAAAGCTACCCCAGTACCAGTTTTGGAGGCGGAAGCGGCAATTGCATCAATAGAAATCCAGCTTGACCGACTAGTGATGCAACAACAGGCCAGTGGTGGGATTCATCTGGTAACGCAGGAGGGAAACATGCACATATGGAACAAACTGCAAGGCAAAAAGAAGAAGAAACGACTGATACCGCCGTCCCCGGCAAAAGAGAAAGAGGCCTGGGCGCTTCGNCCCATCGTACTCGGGGATATCTGGGAGTTTTTCTGACCTCGGGGGGGTTCTGGAACGGGGAACGGGGGTGTTCTCGCGCATGGCAGCCGCCAGCACTTGAGCCATCACTGCCATGGCCTGGGAGTCGTAAAGAGGTTGCGGGGGAGACGTGGACGAGGGCGGAGTGTTAAACGAGGAGTTGCTCTCTACTTGAGCACGGAGGGTGTCGAAGGTGGCTAGGAAGCTGGCGGGGTTCTGAGTTACTTCGGCGAGGAATACTCGCACGCGGTCGGTATCGAGGTCGGGAGGCTGGTCTCCCATGGTAACGAGATTTTATAGTGCCGGGAAGCACTATCAGATGTTAAGGTCTTTCGTAATGTCAAGGAACGAGGTATTGGCGAAGAATGTGCATTATTACTAGGCTATATTATACGTAGGTGAAAGGCCAAGACGAAAGAGAAGGAANTTCTAATACGATCGTTTTATCGAAGTTTTTTATCGATTTATATTCTTCAATATATAACGAAATCTCTCGCGTCGATAATCTATATAATATTAAGCTCGAGAAATAAATCTAAGTCGTCTCTCTGCTTTTTACTAAAATAAACTAATTACTATTTCTTAAAATCGAACTTCAAATCGTAACGTTTGATTTATAATAGATAAACTTCGTTATAAATTCTTCGAAGATATTTATAATTATTCTCGAAGAAGTCTTTTATAGTTAATAGATCTATATCGTCAATAAAATCTATTATAATTATTTTAAGATTTAATTGCGTATTATATACGTCTATAAGATTTAAGTTATAAAATAAATAGAAAATAAGTAGTAAAGATAAATTTAATTAAATATCTATATTTATTGTCAAGGAACGAGGTATTGGCGAAGAATGTGCATTATTACTAGGCTATATTATACGTAGGTGAAAGGCCAAGACGAAAGACAAGGAATAAAGCTGGGGGTAGGGCCAGCTGCTATCTAAATAGAAGCTGGCGCACGGTCCTTTAACCCACATCTTCATTTCCCATATACCCGATATGCGCGGATGATGTAAAGGTTAAACAAGACTAGGCGAGATCAGCACGAGACGAGGCTGCACCATGACATTTATAAGAATTCTTAATATAATATATTTGCTTATTTTTAGTATAATAATTCTATTTAATAGAAAGAATTTCATTTATTTAATAATATTCGAATCTATTAATCGCTTTCGAAGATTATATAGTAATCTAAAATGAGAGATCTTATCGTATATATCTAATATATCGAGTAGTAATATCGTAACTGCTTTATCGAAGTTTTATATCTAATATATACGTTTCAATAGATAATAAATATTATATTCGCAAGATCTTAGTCGTCTGTTTTTTATATACGTAACGAAAAGTAGTTAATAAGTCTTCGCTAGATATGCTATACGTCTAGTAAAAATAAACTTGATTATCTTTTCTATAGTGTTTAGTAGTGTAATAAATTTATATTTCTTGAAAATAGAGTAATTCTTTTTCGATTTAGGAAGAATTACTATTACTAATACTTTAGAACAATTTAAATAATAGTCGTTTGCAAGATATGCATTAAATATTCGATATAGATATAAGAAAAGAATAACGTTAGTCTCTTTGAGAATAAAATTCGATATCTCGTTTTCGTCTGAGATCTTTTTCGATGAAAACTACAATATCGTCTTATTAATCTCGTCGACGATAATAATCTACATCATGTTAGCATTTAGATACGTTATATCGTCGTCGATATCGATTAAATTAATCTAAATAGACGATAAAATGAACGTTCTAAGTAGTAAATTGATCTTAGTCTTCGACTCGCTAATCTTTAATTTATTTTCGTCGCTTAATAAAAAAAGATAAATCTATTTTATTAGCTATTTTCGAGTTTATTTAATCTTCTTTTATATAGTCTTAGACGATTTATATACTTTTACAATAAACTTTCTAAAAACTTTCTTTATAATTCTTTTAATGAAATTATTTTTAAAATTTCTAATCGTTCGATATTTATTTTAAATCTTTATTAATAAAAATCTTTGTCTTCTCTTTAAACAACTGAATCTTTATTAAACTTCTTTATATTTAGATATAAAGTCTAATTTAAATCGTAATAATATTCTACTAAGCCATGTAAACTAAAATATAATTATCTAAAGAATATTAATTATAATTATCACTTGAAAATCGATTTCGCTATTTGATAAAGTAAGTCTCTTCGTTTATTAACTAAGATATTCTTCGAAATTAATAATATTCATTAATATCTCTCTCAGTCTTTCGAAGTCTATTCGATTAAGCTTTCGTTTAAATTTCGATATAAAGTTTATTATAGTTAGCTTTAAAATCGTGAAAATAGATAAGTAATTTAAATCGCTTTCGAAAACTTCTTCGGTATCGCGTTTAGTAATTTTATTTGTTAATTTCGAAATGATAAATAATAAATCTATTGTAGGGTAATAGTTTTCTTTATATATAGTTATTTCTATCGATAGAAGTTATTTTATTACTAATTCTTTAGCTATTATAATTAATTCGTCGATCTCATCGTCTTATTTAATATCTATATTCTTTTATATCGAATAATAAATATTAAAGTCGTTTAGTATAATTTATTCGCTATTTCTATAAAATTCGAGCGCTTTATATAATCAATATAGTTCGTTTTCTTACTAAATCTTTAAATTATAGATATTATAAATTCAAATCGTTCTCTCATTAACTAATTTTATCGTTACGATATATAAATTAAAAAAATAATATTTCGAGTGTTGGCTATCAAATAATAATCTTTTATTAATATAAAAATACACTTTACTGTTGTTAGAGTAGAAATAAATGATATCGAATCTATTTTTAAGAGAATAATAGAAGATTTTTACGAAATTTCTTTAAAGTTCTTAAATAATTATAATATTTATATCGTAGATTCTCTTATTTCAAATAGTTTTATTATAACGATTCTAAATTTTTTTTATATTATATTATAGTATTAATAGCTAATCTCGATATACTAATATTAAGAGTTAGTATTTAATCTCATTCGCTTAGTTTAGCTCTTTTAAAGCGTTTTCGATATCTTATAGAAACTAAATATATCTCTTTACTCTATTTTAAGACGTCGATATCGCGATTATTTCGTTATTATTTAGCTAACTAATTAATCTTCTCTCTTCTTTTATATCGTTAATCTTTTTTATTTTAATATCTCTTATTTGATTTGATTTGATTGCTTAATACGCCTATCTAGTAAACTACTTTACTAATCAGGGAGTTCCTCGAATATTTGTAGCGCTGAAGAAACCTTTCGGACAAAAACTTCAACTTATCCTCTCGTGTTATCATTGTTGTCAACTCTTAGTCTTTGACTGTCAAGTTGTTGCCACAAACCACTGTCACTTCCGTTCTCTTTCAGTCTGCCGCTATTGTTTCCGTGATTGTCTCCTTCTATGCCTTCTTTTTGCTTCCCCTCTTCTCCTTACCCTTTTTCTTGTTTTGGGTTTCTTTGTCTAGTCCTAGCGGTAATTTGGACCGAGCCAATTGCTCTTGGGCCAGCGAGAATTGATCGAGACGTCCTATTTTGATCATCCATCGTGCGGCAGCGCGTATTCCGTGCTTCTGTGTCAAGATTTGTCGATAATCTGATGTGCCGACTTGTTCAATGAGTTCTCTTCTCTCTTTCGCCAGTTCCGGGCAGAACAGTAATATGTATTTGACCGTCTGTTTTCTCCAGCCGCATGAGAACTCAGCGTTTCGAATACCAGGTACCTTCATTCGATAGAGAAAATCATTGAGACCTATCTTCTCGCTTCAAAGTTGTACTGCCATTGAGCTTTCTGCTTTCCTTAGCTTGGAGTGGTAATCGAATCTATTGTCAAAGAGACCGCCTTCCTGAGCCGGACTTCTAACCGATGTAGAGATTTTCGCTTGATATCTGGACCATCGATCTAGCCATTGTTGACGGGCCCAGTCTTAGACCCTTTGATCAATTGCTTTGACGTCTTGATATTCCTCTACGTCTTTCGTCAAGAATAACTTAATAATATTAAATTAAAAAAAAAAATTATTTATATTGTTGAAAGTGCGGGATGTCCTGGGGGCGCAAGATAGGGGCGCAACGCAAGATTCGCTTAATTTTACCTCGGCACTTAGATTTGTATGGTAGCCCCACCAAAACTTAAGTAGCTTGACAACATACACCAAACTTGATCATATTTCTCCCCACACCAAGTCAATCCAACCCACAAACCAATCCAATCGTACTCACCCCAACCCAGCCATGGACCCAGCCATGGACTCCACCATTATAGACGTACCTTCTACACCTCCCTTACGCCCAGAAAACCTCGCCGTCAGTCCTCCTATCTCGCCTATCGCCGTCGCCAATCCTCCCTGGGTACCGCATCCCTACCTTGAAGAAGACCTCCATCCTATCCTTCAGCGTGCAATCGATCGCATCCCTCCCTCCCACCTCCTTCCGCCCAGTAAAGACGAGACATTCGATACACCCGACGACGCCTGGACTCGCTTGCAGGACTACGCATTCAGTCAGGGATTTGCGATCGTGACAGGCCAGTGTGGGAAGGCGGATCCCCGCAAGACATACAAGTGTATTCATCACTCCGCCGAGACCAAGAATTGGAGGAAGCTACCAGAGCATAAGGGAGAACGAGATCTAGAGCACGGGACTACACGGCTGCAAGAGAAGACTAAGATCAAGGCTAAGGCCTGCGAGTGGCGTGTGTTCATCGCCTATAAGGATCTCAAACGCGGTGGGAGCAATAAGACCTGGGTTCTAGGCCTTGGGAAGCAGGAGCATAGTCACAACGTCTCCCCCAATCCTCTGGACTATGAGATCCATCAGCAGCGTCAACCAGACTATGCTAAGGCCCTGCTACTTGCGAGAACCCATCGCTTCTCCGGATCTTCCTATAAACAGTCTATGCGCATCCTAGAGAATACGTCTAAGGAACCCGATGAGGTATTCTACCTCAAGAGGAAGAAATACTACAATCTAGTACCCTCCACTACTCGATCTCGCGATGAGATCCTTACTGGCTTGCTGGAGTGTCTAGATGATCCAAATTTCACAGTCAAAGTCCGCTATATATACGTTAAGAATGAGCTTGGGATTCCCACAAAGAGAGTGCTCCAGCAAATCGTCCTGATCGATCACTATCAGCAGAGGCTAGCTAAGAGGTTTACGAGCGATTTTTGCATTCAGAACGATGCTACATTCAATACGAATACGCACAAGTTGCTGCTATTTGTGGCCGTTGGCGTCACCAATACAAATCAATCATTCCCCGCCGCATTCTCCTTCTTTACTCAGGAATCAGAAATATCCTATAACTACTTTTTCGAGGCCTGCAAAGAACTCATTTGGAACGACTGCAATCCGCCTACAGTCAATATTTCAGACCAAGGCAAAGGCCTTATTGCTTCTCTTCCTCTCATGCTCCCTGGCTGCCAACTGCAGCTATGCAACTGGCACGCAGTTCAGAACATCCGAACGAGAGTTAACAAGTCTAAAAGAGGCTATCCCCATGAGAGGAGAGAGAACGTATCCGATGCGGCCTGAGATTGGGTTCAGTCACCGGGTTAGGGTTAGGGTTAGGGTTAGGGTTAGGGTTAGGGTTAGGGTTAGGGTTAGGGTTAGGGTTAGGGTTAGGGTTAGGGTTATGGTTAGGGTTAGGGTTAGGGTTAGGGTTAGGGTTAGGGTTAGGGTTAGGGTTAGGGTTAGGGTTAGGGTTAGGGTTAGGGTTAGGGTTAGGGTTAGGG
>NKYR01000120.1:0-106522 GCA_003184365.1 Evernia prunastri
CCCCCCCCCCACTTTCCTCCACCCCGGCAGCCCCGAGCACAACCCCCTGCACAAAGCAAAGCCACATCAAACCCCACCAGTCTATCCCGAAGCACAAATTCGGACACCCAAAAACCTCCATTTGGCCCAGAATTCAGCCCAACAATCACTCACACAGCCCACTCTACCGACCAGCCACGAACCAAACGCATCACTCTACCAACCCTCCCGAACCCACCCCGAACCACCTCGAACCCCCGCCACCAGCCGCATCCCTCGAAAAAACCACATCCCGCACATCCTGTACATCCAGCAAAATTCTCTCACCATAGTTCACCACCAGCCAAAAGAGACCCTCGCGTCCACTTCCCACGCGCAACCCCCACGCCAAGCAAGCAAGCGCCCTGCCGGTGAAGTAGAGGACCGAGAATGACGGCGTTAGTGTCTTGCTGATCACTGTGTCCTTTCCAAGAGGAGTGAGTGAGCGAGTAAGTAAGTGAGGCTGTGTTGGCAGGGTCAGTGCAGGTCGACGCCGATACTTTGATTGTGTGGCAAGACACGGGTAGGCGGTATATGTTGTATTGGTTCAGAGTACCTGCTGCGAACATCGCATGAGCGTACGACGACATGTCGAAACGCGAAGCGGGATATCGAGGTCATCCTCTACCATCCTCTACTTTCACCTGTGGCTGATCTGATTGATGTTTAGAATTTTAATATCTGGGTGGCTGGGTAGCTGGGTTGGTATGTAGGATGAGCCCATCGGCGCGATTTTTCAGAGTTCAGATCTTATGAGAGTTCGATGGGTTGAAGGTGTTCATTCTACTATTCTACGACTCTATCTCTCTACTACTGCCTCTACTGCCTCTACCCCCTCTCCTTCCTTTGCTCACTCTACGCACTCTACTCCCTCTACTCCCTTTGTTCCCTCTCTTACCTCTGTACACTCTACTCCCTCTATTCCCACTTCTTTCTCTACTCTCTCTACCATTCTACACACTCTACTCCCTCTACTCACTCTACTCACTCTATTTCCCTACCTCTCTACCTCTCTACTCACTCTATCTCTCTACTCACTCTATCTACTCCATTCACTCTACACACTCTGCTCACTCTACTCATTCGCTCTACTCATTCTACTCTAACCCCTCTCCTCCTTCTATTACTCTATTACTCTATCACTCTACTCCCTCTACTCCCTCTACTCCCTCTCCTCACTCTATTCCCTCTACTCCCTCTACTCTCTCTCTCCACTCTCCCCACTCTACTACTCTACTACTCTACTACTCTACTACTCTACTACTCTACTACTCTACTACTCTACTATTCTACTACTCTACTCACTCTACTCACTCTACTCACTCTACTCACTCTACTCACTCTACTCTCTCTACCCCCTCTCCTCCCTCTCCTCCCTCTCCTCCCTCTCCTCCCTCTCCTCCCTCTACTCACTCTACTCTACCTACTCTATTCTACTCCCTCTACTCACTCCACGCCCTCTACTACCTCTCCTCCCTCTACCACTCTCCCCACTCTACTCCCTCTATTCTCTCTATCACCCTATGCACTCTACTCTCTCTAGTCTCTCTACTCTCTCTAGTCTCTCTACTCTCTCTAGTCCCTCTACTCCATCTACTCTCTCTACTCTCTCTACGCACTCCCCACCCCAAGTCTCAAGCATAGAACAGAATAAACCACGGCCAGAAAATAGCCCAAGGTAGGTAGTAAAAGCTCCAACTCCATCAGTCAGGGTTGTACGGTTTCTCCAGATCTATATCTCTCAGGGTTGGAGTTGAGGGTTGGATTGTCTCAGTGTGTTTTTAGGAGAGTTGCTGTGGGTTGGTGTAGATAGATAGGGAGGTAGGTAGTGTTCGTTCCTATGAGCGACGCTTAAGGTATTCTATCAAGAAAAAGATATCCTAAGATTACGCGTTGCATCTCCATAATCTCGCGCATTGAACCCTTGCCAACACCCCCTTTTCCCGGCCTGCAGCCGAGATACATCAATACCCCCACCCTTCTCTCCCCCCTCTATCCCTCCATAATCCCCCCCCCCTTCTCTTCCCCCCAAGACCCCATCCCCCAACACTAAGCGCTATCCCTCCCCCTCTGCCCGACATAAAACCCCAACCCCCCTTTCTCCGTCCTGAACGTAATGACGCTCCCCTTCGGGAAGAAAAACACATCCCCCTTGCCCGCTTTCACGCTCTGGCCGCTCTCGTCCGAGATTTGGAAGTCCCCGTCGACGATGATCTTCATCTCGTCGTAGGTGTAGGTGTAGACGAGCGGGGTGCCCGGGTCGAGGCGGTAGAAGCCCGAGGAGATGGGGGCGGATGCGCGGTCGCTAAGGCGGGTGGGTGGGTCAGCCGTGGTGGGGGAATGGGGAGGGGATGGGATGGGGAGGAAGGGAGGGAGGGAGGAGGGGAACGCACGAAGAGAAGATGTCGCCCAAGAAGGCGTTCTCGTTCCCGATGAGGGGGAGCGTCTTTGTGAACTCGGTCTGCGCGTTGGCGTAGTGCTTGAAGGTCTCCGGGGCGGAGTCAGAAGAGGGCATGGTGGTGGTGGTGGTGGTGGTCGCTTTGGACGTGGGAGGGGAGGAGGAGGAGGAGGAGGAGGTCTTGTGTTGGCGGACGGTGCTGAGGAGGGAACCCATTGGTTTGATGTTAGTTGGGGGGATGTGGTGAGAGGGCCGGGGAATTTTCAAGACCGTTTGGAGGTTGGGGTTACGAGGATGGGGGAGGGGGGGGGAGTTGAGTGGAGTGCCTACTTATCTGCGCTTTTGAGAAGGTGGATGGGGCTGCAGGCTCGATGGGACTGAGTGACTGATGCGACTGATTGCAATTGTCGAGGTGCTGCGTTGACAAGTGACGAGATTTTCAGAGAAGACGCGGTGGTTGGGTAGAGGGCAGGAAGAGTGGGAGGAGTGTATCAAGAAAGAAAGCTCAGAGCAGTAGGAGGAGGATTAGTTGACTGCATGGGGAACAGTGCGTAGTAAGCCCCACCCAGGATGCACAGGGTCTTAAAAGCTCCCACGAACGGCCAACGCATGGTCAGAGCTTCGGAGGGTTTTTCGGCATGGCTGAAGGTAATCGTCCGCAGATAGTAGTTGGTGTTGACTAGGTACCCTTATCCAGTTGATACGATTGGAAAGCCATTGTCAGGTTCACGGACAGCGTGGGACCGAAGGAAAAAGAAGTCGGATGGAGGGGGATATTATTTCCTCTTGTGGGAAGGTCATGGCTTATCGATAAGCTGTGCCAAGCCATGGGGATGGAAAGCAAATTCTTCTTCTCGCGGGGTCTCTTATGCCAGTCTCCACACTATCGGAAACCTTCCTCTCGCAGTCTGTTTTCAGCAACATGATCCTGTCCGCTCCCCTTACAAACTAAGCTCGTCGAGAATTAGTTGTTCGCTTGATTAGAAACCCAGGCAAGGGACCACATAGTCCCCTCGAAAGGCTTATTTGTAGCTGAATGGTAGATTGACATAAATGGTAGCTGAAAGCAGCCTAGAACTCCAGACATCATCCCACGTCCTTCGGCACAGGCCCTGTAGAGGAGGGGGGGTTGCCCATCCGTTCGCCAGAGCGCCTTGCTATAAAGAAGGGACGGAAGCCCACAAGCAGAGCTAAAAGGTCAAAGCGTCCAAAATCATCATCTCGCTGAAGAACGTCACAGCAGAGCATTGTGTGTGTACTCAAGCAATTCAAGACGAATGGCACCAATGTGGCAAGCATATGAGACGTAAAGGAAGAATGAAAAAGAAGACAAAAGAGAAAGGCCTCGTCGTAGGTTCTTATCCGAGAAGAACTGGTACCGTCAGCTGGTTGCAGCCAACATCACCGGTTATCGAACTCACCTTCCCACTTCCAATCCTTCATTACGCCGGCCCAGTGCAGCTCCCCACGGACAGTCAGCTCGTAGTCCAGACCTCCCGCTGCGGCACCTGATGACTCCTTGCGGAGCATGCCAAATGTCGACTTGGTCGACCGCGTGGGCCTCGTACTCTGTCCTGCTCTACGTGCACTCCTATCGTTGGAATTGGCATCACGGACGCCCGCTTTTTTCTTCGCGCACTTGGTAGGTATATAACCTGTCAGTAAATGGTCGGCAGCAGCTCGATGTCGTTGTCGACGCCGCTCTTGTTCACGGTTGTCGCGACGCTCCCAGACTTCCTTGACGACAATCCAGCATTTGTCGATATTCTGAATATTCATACGTGCCATCATTGACTCCCATCGATCTGCCACCCATTTGCGGTCTACCGCATCAGTGACCTCGCAGCTAGCGGCTAAAAGAGGGAAGATGTGAATGATGACCGCTCGTGAAGAGAGCGGGACGGTAGCGAGGTGTTGCAAAACCTCTTTCGCCATCCTATCTATTGATTCATTTATCGGCTCAGAGCAGATTTCCGGGACGGCTTGGTGAAGGTACAACAGAGTGGCCCATCGGTATGCTTCTGCCGTTCGTTTGCTGTGGTCGATCTCTGTCGACTGGTCTTCTGGCTTTTCCAACATCAGCGGGACTTCCCACTTTTCGATGGAGTCTTTCAGTTCGCTGGCATGAGAAATTATTGGCAGAGAATTTTTCCCCGACGTGCGCACTTTCCGGATGAGGTTCGCGGCACGACCGATAAGAGGAAACAGTGTACTCGCACAACCCATTAGAGGATCGATGCCTTGGTTGGGGGTTGATGGTCCGCATAGCGGGCCCAGGACGGTGTCAAAGTCTTCGGATTCATCGCCGTCGAGAGAAGTCAGGCGAGCAATGACATCCATGTACACCCATGTTCTACATAGAAAGCTAAGCCGCTCCTCTACCTCATGGTGCAGCGAGCCGCGTCTGTAGTTGATCAGTGCCTCACTAACTAATTTTTTGGCTCCTCGGAGATGCGTGATTCCCGTAGATATCAGCTGATCCCACGACTCAGCGAACGCCAACACAAGTGTTGTAGCGAGCGATATGTCTACACGTGTGTCTTGGATCTCAGCTGACAAAAGCTTGAGACTCTGGCCGAAATCTTGCATTCCCCGGATCCTTAAAGAAGGCTTCTCTTTTGACGCATGGAACGCTGTCATTGCATTGATAGCATATCTTAGCGCTGGTGACTCTCTCGCCATTGGCCAAAGCTTCATCCTCCACGGGTTCTCGGTTGGCCCATCTTTAATCGAGAGAATGCCACAGGTCTGAGTGTCGAAGCGCAGCGTTAGCATTTCTTCGCTATCAGGATGTAGTCTTGGCTGCCCGTAGATTGCCGCAGAGAAGATGTTGAACCGGGAGCCCCCGGACGATGAAGAGGAGTCCGAGAATACTGGAGATGGGAATGCCATGCCCCAAGCGTCTGAGGTATCTGGCTCTCGCATGATCTCTTCCACGTCATCCTCCGAACTTGAGGATGGATAAGTCTGTATACTGCGGACACTCGGAAGGCCGTTAGGATGGTAGATATGTGTAGGTTCGTAGTCCATGTAGTCAGGAGGCCTAGCGTTAAGATCTGTGCCAGGTAGTAAGAGATTCTCCAATTTGGGAGAGTTGTCAGACCAGATTGTCGATGGTGCTGTCGTTGCCGATTGAGGAGTTAACTCATCTTCGAAGCCATCGTTGATGAGGCTCGATGTGGAGCTAGAGAAGCTACTCTCTGTCTTCAAACGGTCCTGCGATGAGGAACCCTTTTCGCGGCTGTGGGGTGTATTATGAAAGGGGAAAGTGTGAGACGACCCAGGGTGTAAGATAGGTATGAGTTGAGAGACGGGAAGAATTGCAGACTGTGGTGGGGTGGGGTAGCCGGGGAGGACGGGTTGGAAGCTATTGCTGGTGGGGGACCCCAAGGATTCCAGTGGTAAAGAGGGGGCAGGAGGGGGGGGAGGAGGTCGAGGGACAGCTGTATTGAGGGATTCTAATGCTATCAGCTATGATCCGAATGCGAACGAACTGTACCACCTACTCTTTCTCGGCCTTGGAGACGTGGGTTTGGTCTTAAATGTATCCTCTTGAGGGCGCCATTTGAGAACCTTTTCATACCCCTCGCATTGCACGCCCTTCTTATCACATTGCTGGCAGACTGGCTTGGTTTCGTCGCATTTCAACCGTTTTTCCTTACAGGTTCTGCATCCTATGCCGAGTGTAAGCATTTGTGTAACGTGGCTAGCCAAGATAAGACCACGGTGCTATTGAAAGACGTACCATCGCGACTCTTTGTTTGCTTAGGCTTCACCAGACCGTTTGCGTGCGCTGTGGACCTGCGATTGTGCTTTTTCACAGCTGACTTCTTTTTGGTGGAAGCCTTGATGGTGACTTTGGGTGTCGGCGGTTGCGCAGGTTTGGTGACGGGGGATCGAAGGAAAGCTGACGGGGAAGGAATTGTGATTGTTGCCATAGAATTGAAGGTGGGCATCAAGGTATGAATGATAGATTTGAAGTCATGGATAGTAAGGTGTAAGAGAATGGAATTTAATGGATGAGTATGGTGTGAGCGTGTGCTGCTGATTGTGCGTCGAAGGGAGGAGGGGAGCTGGACTTGGCGCGGTCATCTGGGACTCTTGCCTTTGAACTTTTGCGGCGTCGGGTTGACAGCTGCTAGTAATTTACTTAGCTTAGCTTAGTAATATAAGCTAAAGTAAGCTAAAGTAAGCTAAAGCGATCTGCAAGGGTCTGCTTCTTCTGCACGGCACCACTGCACTCTGCAAGTCAACATTAAGCGAATGCACACCTAAGGTAATGCTGCTGGGTAATGGCAATGCTTTATGATTTATTCTTTTTCAACATTATTGATTATTACTTTAGACACCGGCTTTAGAGACGCGAGTCGCAATGCTTCGACGACTCATGTGGGAGACATTTGGACCTACCTGAGAGCTTGACAATAGGGATGAATCCGTTGAGCTTCTGTATCCCATTCCAAGGTTGCCTGCCTAACATGAAATTAAAATAACGGCGCCGTGGAAAATATGTTTGTGTGTGTGTGTGTATGTGTGTGTGTGCTGCAACTGACCCGATATACCAGCCAACAGGAAGAGGGCGTTCGATTCCAGGAGCGCCTCTATGGCCTATCTCTGCATTGAGCCGGGACGGCCGGGTGCTTGCTGCGGAGCAGATGGGGTCCAGATCTCGAGATTGGTCCCATAGAACCTTGCCCTCCATGCGAGCCTATACGACGGCTTTTCCGGCCCTCTTCCACGTCTGCACGATACCGAATTCTCTTTGCAAACAATACCTAGTCTGTCAATCTGTGACGGATTAGGGACACCTGCATACTTCGGTAACCCTAGCGCTTGTGCCAGCAAACTTCTCGGCGCTAGCGGCGGCTGCTTACCTTGGCTCGCCGAAGAGCGGAGATGCCTCATGCCTTGAAGTGCTTGAATGTGACGGTATTCTCTTCATCAAATGTCTTGCACTTACCACACTGCTGATAGGTCATCTGGACAATGCGTTTGGCGTAATTCAGTATTGCACCTAACCTCAGTCCAGCCTGAGATCCAACGCCTCTAACAGGCTCAACTGAGGTCTCTGCTCGTTGTTTACAACGTATACGTTCTCAGAAGATTGATTTTCAAAACCTGCTACGAGGCCGCCTTTCACTGATAAGGTTAGTGCTGCAACTAGCGCGGGTGCACTTGACTTTTGATGCACACCTCCGCAGAACAGAAAAACATATTAGAGTGAGACTGAATTGGAGACATGATGTACTCGAAGCATGAAAGATGGGATCTTGCAGGTCAGCATCAAGTCCATCGTGCTAAATTAGGTAAGATCTCACCCTTTATGCCTTGTCCGAGGTGTATCGGCGAAGGTAAAAAAAGTCGCACTCGGTACTTTGCCGAAAGAGGACTTTGTCCATCTGCGAAAAGGCTGCTCACAGCAAAAGTACATACCTATTGGTTCATGTCTCTGCGTGACCCATGTCTTCCGTTCGGAGCACAACATCCTACTCGCTCAAATTGAGTAGCAAGACCACCTATTTCCTCCTGAGGCTCTCTTTGGGTCGTAAGCTGTGCCAACCAAAATGAAGGAGTAGGGTAGTCACTGCTGCCAGAGTAGTGCCTCGGGGCCAGCTTGCCAATTCGGCGTTCCTCCGAGGACGAAGAAGACGGAAAAGAAGAAGCTGCGTAAAACGCCAGGTTGGAAGCTACGCTTGCAGAACTACCTACCGCCTCAACACTGGCCTCGAAACGGAGACCTGTGGTCGTCCGCATATTTATCAAAACTCATCCATTCAGTCGGCCTCGCGGTCATAAAACATTTGCGCCGCTCTACTGAACTTTTTCCGTTATGTCGAGAGCGGTGGAGACTCAACCGCTCTCTGGATCTTTCTTCCTAGGCACAATGAGACACATGAGCCAGCTTCTAGTGTCCACTTCTTCCGCGGCGCTTTGAGATAATATTATCGCGCTTACTACGACTCCGGCACCATTTTTTCATGCACCAAGAAGATAGCATTCAAAAAAAGAACAAAAATTTGATTCGCCCGAGGAGGGGCTCGAACCCTCAACCTTGAGATTTCGTTTTGGTTTAAAAGTCTCACGCGCTAGCCACTGCGGAGAGTTAGCGTAAGTCTTAATGGGAGACCGGAAAGTGAGAATTACATTGTGCCACCCGGGCGTCAACTAATATTTGGTCTCTATTTGCGGATATATCCCAATATCAATGTGTCATCGAGATGCCCTCAGGTTTCGCTTCGGCAAACCTTCTCCATTCGACGTATTCAGGCCTGGAACAAATTTTGAGAAGACTCTGTAGATCTCTCAAATTGTTTGTTAACAAGGACTACGACAATAGACTATACAATGATGGTTCAAAATAGCCATCAATCGATTGGCTCTGATCGAATGAGTAATTAGTCACACCATGTGGATTGTGACCGAAGACACCACTCTACTCAGAAATACACCAAAGTCGCGCGGAGCGAAATGGAGATTACGATGAAACCGACCCGCGAAGGTGGAAGACTACTCCACGGTCTACGAGTACTCTGCGATAATCTTCTCCGCGGCGGTCTCACCAATTAGGTACGCTACAGCCTGTGTATGGGCACTACCCATCCATCCATCGTCACGTTCAGCACAGCCCTCCAAAAGAGAGAGACAGAGACAGAGACAGAGAGTAAGAGAAAGCGAGGGACTCACCTCGGCAGCAACGGCGCAACACTCATGTCCACAACCCGCAAGCCCTGCAACCCGCGGGCACGTCGACGGCTCCGACGGAAGTCCCATCTTGCACGTGCCGCACGGATGCCACATGCTGACCGCGTTCCGACGCACGTAATCCTAGTCGCACATCGAAAAACCTCAGCTTTGCTCTTCTCCATCGCCGTGCCTTGAACAATGGGGCGGGAAAAAAAGTAAAGGGGCAACCGCGTACCAGGATGTCCTCATCGCCGCGTCCCGCGGGCCCAGCGGCGAGGCGTATCTCGTCTTTCTTGAGGCACTCGAGGCCGAGAAATTCCAGGGCTCCGCGCACGGATTCAATGGCGAGCCAGCGGTCGAAGGGGTGGGAGAGGAACTGGGGGTCGATTGAGGGAGCGGCGGAAGGATTCGCGGAGGCAAGGATGACGGTTCCGGTTGATTGGGTGTGCATTAGGGCCACGGCGATGGCGAGGTACTGTTCGGGAGACTGGACGGAGGGATCTGCGTTGGGGTTGTGCTGAAGGGAGACAGGTTAGCTGGCGGTGGCAGAGGGTTTGCTGGGTAAGTGATCTTAAGTATCGTGGTGTGTCTTGACAACGAGACGCCAAAATAGAGATGGGACTGGGTATCAACCGCCGCTGCCCAGCAGACTTGTGTCGTTGCAACTAACGGAACTGGCAGCCTTACTGATATAATCTCAAAATGCGGCGTACCCTCCATCTCCAGCGTCTTTCTTATCGATTCACCAAGGTCACGAAACTCATTTGATTGTGTCAGCCGCTCGGTCTTGAAGTACCCAATCATTTGAGGAAGGTGATAGCTGGACAGGGGCCCACTTTGATGCGTGGCCCATTCTTCCCGCGCCTCGTCTAGTGCGGTTGGCGTATCAAGATAGGATGTTCGGTGGTAGCCCCCCGGCCTTCTCGAGGTGACGAGCCTGAGGAAGAGACGATCGCGGAGATTCTTACCTATGCCAGGAACGTTGTGGATTGCTGCTATCTGATGACGTTCAAGTTCCTCTGAGGGTCCGATACCTGAGAGAAGGAGCAGCTTGGGTGTGTCCAGGGCTCCGGCTGACAGAATGACTTCTCTTTTGGCCGAATCTGTTGCGAAGTCATTCGGCTTTCTCTGAAAAGCAAGCATTCTGCGAGGAGTGTGGCATTGTTCTTACAGGTTTTACCCGCTACATTTACGCCGACCGCCTGTCGGCCCGCGAACAAGACACGCTCAACAGCGGATTCGGTCACAACGGTAAGATTGGGAGGGACATCGCTCAGGAAAGCAGCGGACGCTGTGATCCTCTCTCCCTTGAATGCTGCAACCTGGGAGACACCGACTCCAAGAAGGTTCCCGGAATTATGATTGGGGGTTTTGGGATGGTGTTGGTAAATGTCTGTCAGATACTCCCCAAATTCGGGTTCCCAGCCATCCGGAAACCCGACATCAAGCGGTCTTACAAACGTCAGTGAGTCGCAGCCGAAGACATGACAACGGGAGGATACCCATCAAAGCCATGCGCATCGGCAGCTACGTTGACGAAAGGGGCATATTCGCTCCGTGGTTGGTGGAAGCGTTCGATCTGGGCAAGAGCCCCATCAGCTCCCATTCGAGTCATTCGAAAAGGAGAAAAAAAACCTTCTTGAACCTCTCCAAAACATTCTCCCACCTCCACTCCCCACACCCCACCAACCCCGCCCACCTCTCATAATCATCTCTACAACCCCTCATCCACACACAAAAATTAACAGCCGTACTCCCCCCCAGCCCCTTCCCCCTGCTACAATCGATCTCCCTCCCCGCCAACTCCGCCTGAGCGACGGTCCTGTAGCCCCAATTGTACCCGGCAGCGTTCCTGAGGGTCCAGTGCCGTTCGCCAAACGTCCGATGGCTGGGGTCGGCGTTGGCGCCGTCGGCGTCTAGCAGGAGGATTTGGAGACGGGGCAGCGACTTGGCGAGGCGGGAGGCTAGGAGGCAGCCGGACGCGCCCGCTGGATATTGGGTGTGTGAGTCTGAGGTAGGTTGTCTCCCGGGCTGGGATTGGCTGGGGAGACGTACCACCAACGATTATGAAGTCGTAAGATGCCATGTACAGCTTACAAGTTGTGGATGATTCCCTGAAGGATTTACACTGCCCGCGACTTTTTGCTATCTACTCTGCCTTTAAAGTTCATCGCTGAAGACTGGGGGGTTCTGTTTTACACTTCCCTGAAGGCATTCCCATCGCCGCAACTCAAGTCCCGATCGGAGACACAGTTGCCTAAAGGAGCTAGATCGAGATGAGTGCCGGGCCTAGCGGAACCATGTCTTTGCAAGGATCAATTAGGTCAGGCTGGCGCAAAGCTTGCTGAGAGATGGGCAGATGTGCCCCTGAGATGCCGGCCAATTCATACTCGACCAGTCAGCTTAAATGGCATGCGATCAACCAGGCATGGTGATGCGGGAAGCTCACACCACGATCACATACCCATGATCTATCTACGGTCAAAGTACCTACCTGGTATTCCCCTGATCCCTAGGATGTCTACGTCGGCTACGGCATCTTAGATATGAGGCACTACTTGAAGTCAATTGTTTTCATCCTCGCACTCTGCTCGTATAGTCCGTCACTAACTTTGCGTTACTTTGCTTGTCCCACCATGACACCATCGTTGACACATGTTGATCGGATTGGACGTCGCCGGTTCGGGAAGGCCATCGGCTCGATTGTGCCTCCTTGAACGGACGGTCCCGCACAAATAATTTGCTTGATTTCGCAGTGGGTGTCATTTGAGTTCGAACTTCGACTTCTGATTTCTGTTGAAAAGTTGGAGAAGGCGGAGCTGTACCCTGTGAGCCCCACCCCAACCCGCCCCCATGGGCCACGGTATGTGAGCCAACGGAAGATGATATCCCCTCCCGGTTCCCCCTAGCGTGCCCGTGCCATAAACCGTCCGAAGTAACATCACCACGCGAGATGGGACTTGAACGCCCCGTGGGAATTCCCGTACTTCGTACGTCCTTTACGTCTTGTTTAATTTACTACTACTAGGTGGGCAACTGTTGGGAAATATGCCTTCCATCGAAGCGTCCCCTCCCTTCTCCGCAAACGTTTGCAATCACGGGGTTTGCGACGACGACGACAGCATCGTTGGATCCTGGGGAAGATGTCCGGCAAGAGTAATAGCAATGCCTACTATCAGACCCGTGTCCCAGACCTTTATGCGGCCACCATCAGCTTGGCGGTCCTGCAGACCATCGCTGTTGTAGCACGGCTCGCCGCCAGGAAGATATCGGCCGCGAATTTATGGTGGGATGACTACACCATTCTGCTTGCTCTGGTGAGACATACGACGTCCCACCCCGATGTCTCTGGGGTTTTCTCCCGGAGTGGAAAAAAGGGCTCCTGAGCTTACGGTGCTGTTAGGTGCTGGACTTCGGGCTTTGCGCCTGCTACTGGGTCCCGATCCGAATCTGCCATTTCGGACGTCACACCCAGGCATATGGCGGTCCCGTCACCGAAGGCGACCTGCTGATCTTTTTCAAGGTAAGCTCCAACTACCGTGGCCCAGAAGTCCAGAAGCGGACTCTGCATCTAACGCTCTTGCTCGGTGAAAAAAAAAGTCCCAATTGGCCCTCCAAATCCTATCCTTCGCCACCGCCTGCGCCATCAAGACGTCCCTCATCCTCCTCTACTACCGTCTCTTCGGCGTCGTCCGGTGGTTCCGGGCGCTCTTGGGCGTCATGTGGCTGTTGGTGCTCGCCTACTTCGTGGCGGACACCCTGGTCGCAGTGTTCGAGTGCAGCCCGATCGGATACTACTGGGACAAGACGATCAAAGGGGGCAGCTGCATCGACCAGAACGCCTTCTACCGCTGGAACGGGGTCGCGAACCTGCTGATCGACTTCTCGATCCTGGTCCTGCCGATGATGATGGTCTGGCGGCTGAACCTGGACCTCCGGTCGAAAATCACCCTGACGGGCGTCTTCCTGCTGGGCACACTGTACGTACCTCTCCTCTCATCAGCCTCCCCCCGTGCCCCCCAACTACGACCGTATCCGAAAAGGAGAAGAAAACTGACACACCACACCCCACAGCGCCTGCGTCGCCTCCATCGTCCGCGTCTGGGCCTTCAACCTCGCCGACTTCGCCGACTTCGAATACACCATCACGACCGCGGTGATCTGGACAGTCATCGAGCAATCCCTCGGCATCATCTGCGCCTGCCTCCCCACCCTGCGTCCCCTCCTCTCCCGCCTCGGCCTCTTCACCCTCGCCCGATCCTCCACCACCCACACCTCCTCCACCGTCAAAAACAAAAACAACAACACAACAAACACGAACAACTCCCGCTCCGGCGCCGCCATCGGCCTCAGCCACCTGAGTTCGCGCCCGGGCTTCCGGCCCTCGACGGACGCCGGGGCCGGCTTCGCCCGGCTGGACGAGGAGAGCGAGGCGGGGCTGAGGGTGGGGGTGGGGAATGGTTTCTCGGCGCGCGCGGTCAGGATGCCGAGTGGGGATGCGCCGCAGGTGGCGAGGGGGATTTTGAAGGGGCAGACAGTGGAGCAGCATTATGATGAGGTGGATGGGTTTTGAAAGTTGAGCGTCGGGGTTTGTTTGTAAATTTAGAGGGAAGCGTACGTGGATATGATGGAGGCGCTAGGACGCTGCGGGATTGAAAAAGCTGGATGATGGTTGCCGGGCGGTTTATCTATGTGTATATATGGGATAGGACGGCGGCGTCATATTATTGGGCTTCTCGAGCGTCACATGATGGAGTATCCTGGATTAGACGGGCGTAGCAAAGTCTGCTTCAAAGATATTTAATTTTTATGAAGAAGAAAGCTTTTCTCCATGAAAGAATTCTAACGCCCAAGCTCTATATACACACAACCATCCCACACCCTCACCCCCTCTTCCCAACCCCCTCTACCCCTTCCTCTTCAACCCCGCCAGAATCCCACTCGCCGCCTTCTCCGCGAGCGCATACACCGTCGCCTGCGGATGCCCCGGCGGCAAAAACGGAAAACTGCTCGCATCCACCACCCTCAGCCTCCTCACCCCATGCACCTTGAAATCGCGCCCCACGACCGCCATGCCGTCCGCGACAGGACCCATCTTGCACGTCGCGGCCGCGTGCCACACGGGCGCCAGCGCCTCCTTTATGAAATCCAGAATCTCCGCGTCGGTCTGCACCGCGGCGCCGGGGATCTTCTCCGGCCCTGTGGTGACGGCGCTCAGGTTGGCCCAGACCTGGCGCTGGCGCTTGAAGGCCGCGATTGCGACCTCGACGTCGGCCGGGTGGGAGAGGTAGTTGGGGTTTATGAGCGGGGGGTCCGCGGCGCTCGTGCTGTTGATGGTGACGGAGCCGCGGCTCAGGGGCGCGACGAGGGCCGTGGCGACGGTGGCATAGTTGAGCCTGTCGGTCGGGTCCTCCGTTGCGTAATCGCGCTGGAAGCCCAGGGCGCCGCTGGCGGGGAGGAACTCGAGGTCGGGCCAGTCCCGGGGGAAGGCGGCGTCGAGGGCGTGCTGGGTCGCGGGGGAGAGGCCGCTGCGGTACTGCGGGGGCAGTTTCTCCCAGCCGAGGACTTCGATACCGCCCAGGGTGAGCGGGCCCGTGTGGGTGGTTTGGTAGGCGGAAATGCCGGCGGCGGCGGCGGCGGGGCTGTTGAGGCCGGCTGAGTTGGTGACGACGTTCACCGGGTACGAGGTGCCCCAGAAGACGTGGTCCCAGAGGTTCTGGCCGACGCCGGGCAGGGGTTTGACGATGGGGATGCCGAGGCCCTTGAGCGTTTTGGGGGGCCCGATGCCCGAGAGCATGAGGAGTTGCGGGGACTGGAAGGTGCCTGCTGAGAGGATGATTTCGTTTCGGGCGGTCAAGGTGTAGGAGCTGCCGTTGACCCCCGAGACGCCTTCCGGAGCGACTAGGACGCCTGTGGCCGTGGTTTTGTCGAAGAGGATTTTCTGCGCCAGCGTGTTGTTGTAGACTTTGAGGGTCGTATTTTTCAGCGCAGATTGCAAGAAACTGGACTCTGAAGACGATCTCGTCGCGGCTGTGGGGTCAATGGTCGAAGGGACGTAGGCAGAGCCTATCAATTTTCCACTTTGAAAGCCATCAATCGGCGCCTGCCCCACCGCTTCAAGCCCCACTTGCGCCCACGTCCCCCAAGGGTCATCATAGTCGCCAAAAGAGACCTGGAGCGGACCTCCGGTCGTGTTGAACGCTGACGGGTCTTGGACGTTGGAGCTATTGGGATATGTGACCGAGCGGGCAGTAAAATTCACACTCTTTTCGTAGAAGGGCAAGAGGTTGGGGAAGGTATAGCTGCTGTCGCCGGTTTCTTTTGCCCACTTCTTCGAGGAGCCCAGTGTCTGCCTATGGTAGTACATGAAATTCCGCGCAGAGGATCCGCCCAACGTTTTGCCACGCGCGTAGTGCAGGCTTCGATTGTTCGCACCCTGTGTATGCAACTCTTAGTGAATGTTCGAAATTCTGCCGATCTCATGACTTACAGTCTGCGGAGTAGTAACGAAACCCCAGTCCACGAGTGGATTTGTATCGTTCGGCGCTGTCCCTGCATACACGGTGCAATATCCTGGTATCACACTGACATTGCCATCGTCAGCTTCATAGAATCCGCCAGCTTCGATGACTGCGACAGTAATGTTTGGATTCTCGGCAAGCCGAGACGCGACCGCTAAGCCAGCAGTTCCTCCTCCGATTATGATGTAGTCGTAAGCCGCGTCAACGCCGGATACGCCGAACGATGTGCTTGGATCATTAGGAATATAAGAAGCAGGAGCTGCGAAGAGCTCTACGGCGAACAGAACATGGCAGAGGAGTAATGAGAGAAGATGCATCATGGCGCGGTTGAGTGTTGCTCCTCGAAGACGACGTCGTCCGACCGGTCATAGTTCGATCATGACTGTCAAAGAGCTGAAAATCCATCTTGATTCCTTCGTATTATTTCGCAGCGTAGGATTTTGAATGTTTAGACTTTTGTTGGATTCAGAGGGCGGGGGACTAGACAGGGTTGATGACTGCCTATCTTCGGATGCCGTCCGGCCAGGCGAGCAAGGTTGCCGGGCTAGCTCTGAGGTCATGATCATAATAATATGGGATCATACGATGCCCCCGCAGTCGAAACGGCTTGGATGCTCGAGCTACCTGTATTTAGTTATCTGATAGAATATCCAGGACTGCTATTTGTCATTACAAATAGCTTGCGCAAATTGATAACTGCTAGGCTTTCCGAGGCACTCTCTAAAAGCTCGGGTCCCCTAAGGACCCCTAAAGTGTCCCTTCACAATAGTGCCATGCCCCCCGAGAAGCAATAATGACGAGGCTTCTTTTGGCTCAAAGAATGATTGATTACTCGCGAACTTGGTCTTGTTATTTTTGATGAAAACGACGCGACAGATATCATGATTAATAAAATAAAGGTTGTTCAAGCGCTCAGTACGCGAGTACGAGTCATCTGAAGAAAAGACGAAGAAGAGAAAACAGAACAATGGTGCATAGGGAGGGCCAGGAGGCTCTGAAGCCTGAAGTCGAGATTAGCTTAGAATGTCATGGTCCATGAAATTAGCGGCCAAACGCATCATCTCGGCTTGAAAGCCACGTGGAAATGTCGCCAATCGCATGCGGAGAATAGTTGCATGGTGCGAATTGATGCCGACTGCGTGAATCGCCAATGAGAGATTGCCCGCAGCGCAGGGCGTCAGGTATGCAGCTAATCAAGTTGAATCAACGAAGCTCCTCAGCCTCCTGTCTCTTGAAGTTGTCAAGCTCCGAATCGGGTGAATTGAAAACCGGGCAACCATTGAAGCACGCATGTAGTTTTACTCCACGAGGGCTCCCAGCCTCCCCGCTAACAGAGCTTATTATCAACCCTGGCTCTGGGGATTCCGGGGATTCCGGGCCGAAGGAAACAAGATGCAATTCTGAGAGAAGCTTCCCAGCCGCATCTTTACCGACCAGTCAAGCTGTGGATGACTCCATGACCGCCAGAGCAGACTAACGTCCATGCTTCATCTTATTCATCACCCTGCTATGCCGCACGTGTAGACGTTTAAACTTTAATGTGAGTTCAGTTAGAGATGATTTTCTGCCCGGTACATCCCGCGGCGGATTGGCAATCGACGTTTAGGGTTCGGATACAAGGGCTCCAGCTCGGCTGAGCCATGAAAAAGATCGGCGGTTTTGGAGGATTTGCTTATGCTAAACGTCTGGTTTTGCATCTGGGCTTAGGTCATAGCAAATGTTGAACGTATTTGAGCTACCCTCGATGAATTGAATACTGGTAAATCACACTCTTCGGAAAGCGCACTCACAGGTGCGATATCCGGGTGATCTCGGGTAGCTCCGGGGACCGTGTGAATGACCACCCCACAACGTGACAGGTACCCACCTTAACGCTAGCAGACTCATACTCCAGCCCTATTTGCGCTGCGTGACGGGGGGTCCCAGAAAGGTTGCCTGGAAAGATCGAGCCTTAGGAAGCTTATCCTGAGCACGATGGGGGCATTGAAGGTCAGAATGGACTGGATCGGATGCGACTTGGAGGCAGTTTCAAGCCCATTGTCCGGGCAAGTCTTCATGCAACGGCTTACTTGAGAATTTGGCGTGAGAGATGCAGCGTACAGGACTTTGAATGCAAAATTCTGTGAATGATACCTCATCTGCTCCTAAGAGTAAAACGGAACGAAGAAGGAGAATGAATAGTCTCAATTCTGGGGAATCATTCAAACCAATGCCTTCGAGCGGGCGGCCGAAGATCACTCGAACTGGCACATGTATCATTTCCTTTGATTGGAATGCCAGTGCCGAGGCGACACACGCTGTCACCGATCACGTTGCGGGTTTCGCCTAGTTCGAGGCCAGCACAACGATGTGCCAAGCTTTTCTCTCGAGCTGTCATGTTCTTGTTTCGCCTTACAGTTGACGTACCATTGCTGACATTTTTATGGAAATTGGTTGCTCTGAGTTGGCTCACGAGACCTCGAAAAGTTTCTGAGTTGTAGTCAACGCCAACGGTAATTCTTGCCTATTAAATAAAGACAAAGACGGAGGCAATATGAGCCTTCTCGGCTGCTCACTCATCTCTAGGAGCACTAAGAGATGATGCCTAAGTATGGTCTCAACGGGGAGCCTCTACACATTGGAAAGAGAACCCAGACCTCCTCAAGCTGTATGAAGCGTACGAGAAGAAAGCGAATCGTGGTAAGTGCTCTGTATCTTCAGGGATTGTTTCAGCAAATTGATGCTCACAAAGCCCAAAGGAGTCAGTGTGACCGGTGGTAACAAAATCCCCATTCCGAAAATTATCTCGTTGGGTCCCTGCTGGTGTGTGGGACTGGTACCTTTTTTGCTATGTGTCAAAGGGGCTCGCGCGACCCTATTGATTTTGAGTTGTCGCTGCGAGACCGGAGATTCTATCCAAGGAGATAACCGAAGATATTCTGAAGTGGTAAGGAAGGCTCAACTGATCGACCCTGCTCTGAACGCTTGCAGCTATTATTATTGAACCTTACGGCCAGTGCGCAATAGTCGGCCGTAACAACTCTCATATCTTATTCACCAGGTCAAGGCTTTGTCGAGCGGTTGCACTCCATAGGTAGGAGACCTTCACTTGTAAAAATTAAGTGCCGCTTTGGTTTCTAACGCGCTTACATGAGTGTAGCGGTAGGCCTGTGATTCTGAATGGTCGTCTGGGTGGAGGCTACCCAAAAGTGAGTTGGGAAATGTCAAATGTCTTTACCGTTTATGATTGTAATCCATGGGCGGAGGCAGTACTACATATTCCTATTCTTTGTTTTTCTCTGAACTTGCCAAAGGTACAAGTACCCTCCATGCCTTCCCTCAAGGATGTAAGACTAGGATCGGGCTAGGAATGCTGAAGGATAGGGATGCCAAGCCGCTAGTCTCTCATTTCACTAGTGTGTTACCAGCTGACTTCTTTCAATCCAGATAGCTTTGCAAGCGAAAATATGTTGCTCCCGTAGTCTCTCTTGACCACTTATATATCTACATATATGGCTTCTAGGCCAGCCCTTGAGTACCAGGTCGTGCGAAGTGCTTTAGGGTCTCTTGCTGAAATCAGCACTATCATGCCGACAACTTTGTCTTCAACATGTTTCAGGTTGCAGCGTGTCGCGACGCCAGAGTTGTATGTCCGATGCAGCTCACAAAACATCATGGCCTTTGATCTTCTGAATTCAAACTTACATCGACGTACCAGAAGACAAACCTCTCTGCACTCTTTGGAATTCTTTGAAAGAAGGGTAAGTACATCATTTCGCCAGCTAGAAGATACTTCTAGAAGCAGAAGCGTTTAACACCCACCTCAAGCTTCTCATTGCCCACGTCTCGTCTTTAGGCAACCCTAATCCTGACTCTATTTCTAGAACTGGTCGCGTCAATACGACGCCATCTTATCAAGGTACGGCAGAGGAGGATTTTGCAAGCTACGTGTACTTTGTGCCCGCTTCAGTACCTGCCCCATCTGTCCTGCACCATCAAAAATAGCAGCTGACCCTCACCGGCAAGGAAACCCCATAAGCGACACCGGAACCCTCCATCGCCTCCAAATCTCGATCATAAGGTTCAGAAAAGAGTTTTCTACAATCGTCCAGCATGCCATACACCATGGATCTTTTCGCGGAGGGCCGCTGTCGCCACAGTGGCACACCCGGCATCATCGCAGCAGCAGCCGTCACCATGACGAACAAATACGACCACCGAAAAACCTGGGTCGAATGCCTCCCGGATTCCCCAACGCCAACAACGCACCGCGCCGAATTCCACGCCGCCATCCTCGCGCTCGAAAAAGCCGAGCTCAAGGCGCAACAGGTGCACACGCCCACACACATGGATATCACGATCCACACGAGTTCGAAGTACGTGATCGCCTGTATGACGCAATGGTGCTTGAGATGGATAGAGAACGACTTCAAGACCGCCAAGGGCCGTGAAGTGGCTAACAGGGATTTGGTCGAGACGGCGGTGGACCTTGTGAGGAGCGTACAGGATGCGGGGACGGTGTACTGGGTTTGGGTGCCGAGGAGCCAGAACCGGGTGGTGCGTGCGGAGGTGAAAAGGCTGTTGGATGTGATGGAGCCGTGGTATGAGGAACCCGCTTGGGACGAACAGATGTTTTGATCATATAGGGGATGGGGAAGTTTGCAAGAGAAGTTGGCAAGGAATGAAGGAGGCTGGACCGGTTTTGACTGACGCATTGTAATGGCAACATGATGTATTCTAGGGTCCCCAGCGCCGTAGTGTTTTCCAAATCGCTTGTTCGGAGCAGCTGTGCCGGAGAGGATTCATTACGGTCCCATGGCTGGTTTGTGCGGGTCACCGAAGCGAAGCGGTATCTCGCGGTACTTTAATACCAAAAACAATTCACCAATTCTCCTCTCGATCAATCAAACCAATCCCTTTCCCAAAAACGAACACAGCGCATCCCCGCCCATTCTTCCCCTCCTTCGCCCCTCCAAACCTTCCCTCTCACTCTCAACAACAGGCATCCATCAGAACCCGCACCTTTACGACCCGCCGCAAGCAGCACAGCCACATTAAGGTCAGGCCAAATTGCTCAAAAAGCCCATTATTAATTCTAATCACGAGTCGGAAAAGCTTCGAAAAACATCTGAAAATACAACTAACTCACGAACATTCAACCGTATCAATAGTGCATCATGAGCGTAGACGTACGCTACACACACATGTGCATTTCAGCGGCCAATAACATAGGTACGGCTACTGGCTGGACTACTGACTGGCTGGAGCAGAGGTCGAGTTCCCTTTCGGACAGTTTACAATGACGGGAAGCAGTCAGTTGAAGCTGGAGACCATATAAAAATTTTCCTCTGAGCTTGGATTAATAGACTGGTAGGATTAGATGGAAATGAGCTCCGTAAGATCCGACAACTAATTCCATGAAGTCAGAATAAAACTGTATATCTATCCGTGTACCCACAGAACAATAAAGGAAGGAAGAAGCAAATCTGCGAAATGCAAAGAGAGAAAAATGCGTCAAAGAACACTCACGACGCAGCTTCGGTTCACAGCGACTATAGTGAAGCAAAAGGCGCTCCTGGACTCACGTCGCCTAGGGCAGAGGAGATGGCTCAAGCTGGGAGCTTCGCAGGTGGAATCTTTGTCCGCATACGAATCACAACCGTATTGTATTTTCTTGCGTGCGACTGGCACGAAGCATTTGAAAGTTGCGAAGTGAAACTGTGTTCATTAGGTCACGATGCGATTAAGAAACACCCAGCAAGTTCTGTATATATCTGCAATGATGCAAACCGTGTACGAGAGAAAGATAGAAAGAGAAAAAACCTAGCAAACAAAACTAAGACCCGCGCTCCATGTGACATTCTGAACCCTATCCACATGCTGATCTTGGAGAGAGATACCCTCAGCAACTGCCCGCACTCGTCGTTGTATTGTAATACATCTCGATCTTCGATATCTTGAGGATGTTGTCTGACAGTGGTGGGCCGGCAGACCACTTAGGATCGCCGTTGCTACAAGAGAGATACCGTCAGCTCATACTTCTACAGCGTCAAGCAAGCAAAAGCAGATGCGCAATGCCGAAGAAGGGCGGGATCGCTTACCTCCAGTTATTCCACAACCACTTTCCCGGCTGACTTGGCACGTTCTGGGTCAAGCTCGTCTGCTTCACGCCGCCGAGGTAGAAATCCGTACGATCCGACATCCAATCCAAGCGATACTCGTAGAACTGAGATGTTGAGTCCGCAGGAGAGGCGCATGTAACAGTCGTCAGGGCCGAGCCGGGACTGGTCTTTTGGTTCGTGTAGTGAACGCCTTGGAACTGCCCGCCCGTGAGGACCTCGATGTCCGCTTCCTGGCTATCATTCTGGTAAAAGAACGGGCTCGAAACTGTGCCGGAGACGCTGCTGACTTCCATCATTGTGCGCACGCTGCCGTAGAGAATACTCTCCTCTAAGGTATAGACTTCGGCACCTGTGATGGGAGAGGAGATGGTTTGCCCTCCTGGTACCGTAAGCTGCAAAGCACCATCTTTGACAGCTACATTGGAAGTAGTAAATTGTCGAGGGCCAGTGTCGGTGTCGGTGCTGTTGATCGTGTCTGTGCTGATGTTCAAAACGTCGCTTGGGAGGGCGTTGAGGGCGGAGAAGTCGAGGGTCAGGGTATGGGTGAAGCTGCCAACACCGTCGACTGTCCAGAGACAGCCTTCTTTCGCTGCTGGCGACGAGATGCCTGCTGAGCCACTTGTTGGTGGTGGACAAGATGGTTGCTGTGTCGGAGACGTGGATGAACCGCAGGTTCCGAAGGCGGATTGGCAGCCCGTACCGCAGTAGTCGTCTGTGTTTCCACAGTATCCAGCCGCAGAGCAACAAGCTCCGCCGTGTGAATCTTGAGGGTTGCAAGCGTACCCGTTGCTGCCTCCACAGGTATTGTCTGGGGTTATGGTACGCTTGTGCTTGCCGGCATCGTCGTTATGAAGAGAAGGTGCTGCAGATACTGCTGAAATCAACAAAAGAAAGGCGCTGGACATATACATGATGGAAATGGTTGATGGGTGATGAATATTGATGAGACAAAAGAAGTGATACGATACCTTACCTTTATACTCGAGAAGCAAATCCTAAAATGACATGTAGGAATAGGGGTGGTCGTGTCCGTTCAGGCGCAGTAGAGATTGCGTAAGTGAGTAGCCTGTTTACGTGAGAGCTGGGAGGAAAAGCCTCTGGCGCCACGATCAATGAAACAGAGAACCGGCTTCCTGACCTGTAAATCTTATAATAACATGCAGGAATAGGTGTGTATCCGCTCAAGCACAGTACAGAATGCATAAGACTCGAGTAGCCGGTCTACGTATAGATTGAAGGGAAAGCATCTATCCCCAGGATCGATGAAACAGAAGTCCGGCTTCCAATTTTAAAATCACATGCAGGAACAGGTGTGTGTATCTATTCAGGCGCAGTATAGATTGCGTAAGCATCGACTATGCTGACTGACTTACATGTGGATTGAAATGGAATGCTTCTGCATCCAGGACCCATGAAACAGAATCCCGGCTTTCTGGCCTACAGAAAGGCCCATGTTCAGAGTGAAAAGGCTGAGGCGCTAGCTTGGAACGGATTTGTTTGATGCAATGTTCCTGCTGCCGCTGCCGCTTCCCTACTTTATATCCCCTTTTCCAGATTGTTTATTTCGTGTGCAATTTTGCTGTATCGACTCCGGGGTCTGGATGCAGGGAGTCGCCGCCTGATTCCGAGTCTTTTCGTTATGCCTGAATCAGGCTGAGATAGAAAGTAATTCTTCGGCAATCTCGAATCTAGATTCATCGTTTCAAATTCCCGTCCTCTCGTTCACAAAAATGATGAGGGATGTAATATCCGTTGTGCCCGCCTTCATGTAAGGCGGACTTCAGGAGTCGGTGTTGGATAACTAAATCTGGCGTTTGTGTGAAAGGAATCCGGAGGCGTAGTCAATGTTTTAGATCAGCATGGAATGTGGGTGCCTCCTCGGGTAATGCAGACGCCCCTTCCCTTAAAACAATATAGATGAAAGATACATTGCACTCCTGTTTTGATATATGCGCGATTTCATTCGAGTGGGTATAAAGATTCTTGAAGTTGGTGTAGATATGTAAGTTTGGCGGGAACCAAGCATTTTTAGAGTGAAGGAGCGTGCCGAACAGCCCATGGATCACGAACGAGGCTGATGACACACCTGCGATATTATTTCAAGCATTAAGGAACTCTTATGTGCAACCATAAATGCATACTTTCATAAAAAGACACTCAAGGATGCCTACCTTATGGGCTCCAACAGCCACGGAGGAGACGTCCTCTCATCTCCCCCTCAATTACGTGAGAGCGCCGAGCCTTGCTGTGCCGGAAAATAGATTTCATTCGGGAGGAATATATGGGGAGTCCGTGCTCTCGGGTGCCCTCGGTAATCTTACAACGTGCCCTCGCACTTTCGATCAAGGGATTCTATGACTGATAGAGCGGAGTGATTTCGTGGCTCGATCAAAGGCTCTTGTGCGCTCAAAGATAATCTAACTAGCGCACGCAACAATCTCTCTGCTTCCCAAACTCCGCCTCCATGTCGCTCTCATCCTGCCCACACTCTTCACTCCTAAAAACAAGTACAACCTCGACGCAAAAAAACTGGAGCAAGTCCTTGCGACTATCCCTTGAGTGCGACCATCCCATAAGCGGTGCTACCTCCTAACTCTGAAACCAGGAATCCCCAACCTAACCCAACCTGCGAAACATGCTCGGTCCACGCTGCGGCGAAGCCCCATGGCGGATTGAGGGGGTGCATGAAGATAGGGAACGAGGAAGATTCCTACGTATCTGATTTCGCTGTGCTTCTTATGCCTAATCTTACATGACACGGATGGCTTGGCTGTGACGCGGCGGGAGTGACATCACGAGTCTAGCGAGCGTCGGTGCGATCTAAAATAAAGCGTGTTCAGCAAATGATGGACGTGCGTGCCTATATGTTACCATGTTGGAGTCGATGTGATGTATAATTGACATCCGGTCTGTTGAAAAGTGAAAAAGAAAAAAAAGAAAAAAACGTAGGCCGCCGGTTGAGTAGCACACGAACCTGAATTCCAAGACAGAAGAAAGCCTCAAGATCCAAATGAGCAGTAAAAGGGACCTCTGGTTTTGAGCAGTAATCACAAATCATTTCCTTTCTGAAGCGAAGGGGAGATGCAAATCACCGCAGGGCAGGTCATGAACGCAATTTGTATGATGATAATGCTGAGGGCTGTACTGTTAATTGACAAGGCGTCGGTCTCGCTCGACATTCAAGCTGTAGACAATTCCACATTCAGAAAGATGTAATGAGAGGACAGCTAAGAAAAACGAAGTGCTCAAAGTCTCTGTGACAGAACGCTCAAAGCGCTTTCTCATGATTTTTTATGCTGCTTGATAATATTTTACAAAACCCGCAGTCTGCTGGCGCATGCATGGAATAAACCTACACGACACTTCGGAAAACCCTACCAAGTCCCGCTCAACGACAAATTCCTGGAGCTCGTACCAACCGCAATGACAATGGCTCCGTCGGGCATAATCCAATTCTGATAGCCAACGCTCCAATAACTCAGGTCCCTCCTCGTCAGGCGGACATCTACTTTCGTCGTGTCCCCTGCAGCGAGTTCCACCTTCTCAAAACCCCTCAGTACCCTAACGGGAAAGTCTATTTTCCCTCCCGTGCTGGCGTCAACCACATCGTCCGGAAAAGAAACGTAGACCTGTACGACTTGCTTCCCTGTGCGGTTGCCCGTGTTCTTCAGGTCAACCGAGACAAGAATGTGCTCGTCGTAAAGCGAAGGATTACCGCCTTCGCCACCGCCAGCAGGCGATTGGACTTGGTGGTCATTGTAGCCAGGCGGATAGGGGTAAGGGTCGACTTTGATTTCTTTGGTAGAGTTGATGTAAGGGTATATGCGATCTTTCAGCTTCCAGAAGTTGTCGGGGAACAGCGCAGACGATGGGTCAGGGATGTCGGTGGAATATGTAGGAGGTATCACTGCCTCGTCAGGGCGCGGCGAAGGGAATGGCGACTTGGGTTTAAGAGTTGTGAGAGCGAGGTTTGAGAATGTAAAGGTAGTGTATGAGAGGCCGAAGCCGAACTCGTAGCGTGGAACGATGGAATGGTTGTCAAAGTGTCGGTAGTCGATGAGCAACCCTTCCTTGAAATCTTGCTGCGGTGCGAGACCATTGGGTCTATACATAATCTGTCCGCCAGGTCCATAGTCGGATAGGGTTTTACCCACTGTGTAGGGTAGGCGTCCGCTCGCATCCACCCGGCCAAACAGAACGTCGGCAATGGCGTTGCCGCTTTCTTCACCTGGAAGATTGGCAAGGATGACAGCTTTGACTTGGGGAAGATCGATCCAACGTTCAAGAACGACAGGGCCGACGGCATGAACAATAACGACAGTTTGAGAACACTCTTTGGCAACCTTCTTCACAAGTTCATCTCCTCCTTTCTGAGGGAATAAATCGTTTCGGTCTGTGATACCTTTCCAAGTTATGTAGCCTTCGCCTGCATCTGAATTAATAAAGACCAAGCATAGATCTTGACTGCCTTGTGTGGAAGGCCAATTCTTGGGCAGGTCATTGGTCAATGTCGCTGTGATATCAACAGAGTCGAGATCAAAAGATGATTCTAAGGCCTCGATTGGCGGAACTAGGTAAGGGAAGTCTACGGCACCGCTGCCCCATCCTGAAGCTAAAGTACCAACATTGCAGCCTCGGTCAGGACAATCGTTGGGTCCGTTCGGATTAGATCCTGCGTCTTCACCAAAGACCCCGACCTTGTAATTACCAGTACCATGGGGCTGATACTGGTCAGTCCAGCCTTTGGGATCTAGTGGTAGTATGTTGTCCTCATTCTTGACAAGGACAGTGCCCTCGGCGGCGACCTCTTGAGCCAAACGCCCATGAAAGTCGTTGCCTTGGCCCTGGACATCGATGAATTGATTAACCACGGCAGTTGTGGGATCATCGCTACCATCATGGATCTTTCCGACCTTGTCGTTTGTCCAGGACGAGAAATTTGGTCTGCCGTCACCTTCAGGAGGAAGATTAGGCCAGCGGGCCTTGTCATCTTGACCGAGTTGATACCAGGCAGCAACAACACGCGTAGTCATATCGTCCAATCTCTCAATCGGTAACGAGCCATTGAGCACCGCTCGGGTGAGATGGGGACCAAATAAGGAATCTCCATTCTTCCAATAAAGACCGTCGCCAGGCATCGTCATATCGAGACCAGCTAAGGCACTCGCTACTCCGCTCCGTTGAGCCAACCAATCGGACTGGACAAATCCTTGGAAGCCCAATTCATCCTTTAAAATGCCGTTCAACAGCTTGCTGTTCCCGCAAGCATAAGAGTTGTTGACCATGTTGTAGCTGCACATGACGCTTGCGACACCAACTCTGATACTGTCAGCGAAGGGCCACAAGTATACTTCGTGCAACGCTCGATCGTCAATGTTTGAGGATATAGCATGTGGGGTCAGCCATGCATTAGCTTGTCGGAAATGCTCCTGCTCATTCGCGATGTAGTGTTTTGCCGTGGCCATCACGCCTTCGTCTTGGATACCTTTGATAGTCTGGGCAGCCGCGATGCCTTGTAGCACAGGGTCCGGGCCAAACCCTTCCCAATTCCTCCCGCCAGCGGGCATTCGTCCAAGGGGTCCCATCGAGGGCCCCAAAAGTACATTCACACCTTTCAGCCGATGCTCAAGCCCTAGCGCCCTCCCCCTTTTGTACATTAGATCTTTGTTCCATGTGGCTCCAACAGTGATACCAGCCGGCCAAGCGGTGGCATGATCTGCAAATCGGATACCGAGGGGCCCGTCTTGTAGACAAAGAGGTGGAAAGCCCACGCCATCCGCAGGTGCAGTGTTACCAACACAAAGATCCTGTGCCCAGCCGGTCCCCGTGGTGATATTTACCTTCTCAGGTAACGACATCTTGCTGACCATAGCTGCCGCTTTCTTGTAGCTCTCTTCCCACGGTGCCAGGCTCCCTCCCTTTGGCGAAGGGTACCAGGGCGGTGACTGGCCATCTACCGGGGTAGCTTTCCTCCATACCCATGTTCCCATTGCCAAGAGACCTAGCAATCCTCCTAACAATATTGTTATGATCAAAAGACATGGTTTCTTCCGAAGCACTCCTCCTTTCCTTTTTGCCTTGGGCAAGCCTGGGTATCCCTTCTCCTTCTCCTCCTCCTCCTTCTTCCGTCTCGAAAGCGACGGTGACCATCCACCCCTTGGTCGCGGTGCTGGTACATCATCTAGTAGCTCCAGCTCATCAAGATCCAGCTCGGATGAGGAACGCTCGCTACCGAGTGACCGGCGGTAAGGCCTGATAGCTTCATGGTCGAGGAGGCCTTCTCGGCTGCTGGCAATTTCTGCTGCACGGGTCATAGTGCTGGTAGCTGTAGGCTTTCTATCATGCTTTGTAGGTCTGTTACTTACACTCATGAAGGTTAGAGGTTGTACACGATCGTTAATTGTTGCTCGTTGCTTGCCTTGATTTCTCGGGTTCGGATTTAAGTTTCTAGTGCCGGAGTTGTCCCCGTAGCTTGTATTTGCCCCTATTACGCTGTTCCACAATTTCTTCAAAATCTTCGACTTGCTGTTGCTGCAGGGAAACAGTACATTAGTGAGTCTGAAGTCTCAATTCTCTCCTCAAATCTCTGTTCTTGACGAGCAAAGGGCCGTTACATGACGGGGTTTGAGTAATTTATCCCATATGATGATCTTGAACCAGAACAAATAGTATCACAAGCTTCAGTCCCAAACGGCTACGCACTCATCTTCCCCAAAGCAACGAGGAGGGCGGTCGAGTCGCAGACGCGGAGCAAGCATACCGTCAGAAAAAAAAATGATTTTCTATTGTTAGGCCCGGTGCAGCCAACTCGCTGTGGTGACCTTCAAGCAGAGACGGCCGTCTCATGCCAACTTGAAGCCCAAGTCGGTCCCGAGTCTGTCTTGCGAAAGACGGTAGAGAGCTGAGGGACAGCGGTACACTAGTTACATAGAGTAGACGACAATCGTCTCAAACTGAGAGGCAGCCGTCCCTTCACAGCCACCAGAAACCGCCAGGCCGCCTTCAAAAATGACTCTGCCCGATCTTTGCCTCATCGGCTTTTCCTATATCACATTCCGAATCTTGATTACCGCGTCTGTCATTTACATTTCCTGCACGTCATGGCCTCTAGATCCCCTTCACTGCTCTGAGCAGCCTGGCCCAACTCAGCTGGTGTGTACATTGCGTATTACTCGTACACGGCAGTGAAATGCTACACGCAATCAGGAAAGCGTCGGATTTGCCGTCATAGCGCCTAGTAGTTATTGCGAGAGCATCAAGAAAAAAGAAAGACGTCTGTCGCCTTAATGTGCACGCCATCAAGTTTACAGACAGTTTCGAATCTTCTGCCTATGGGAGCGAGGCTAGTCACCAACTCGGCGGTAAGTAGACGTTTGATGAAGCCAAAGTATCCGCTGTGAAACCAACAAGATCAGTCAAAATCAAGAACCTACCCTCATAACGCACTGACTGCGTACCTTCCGAGCCCCGTTTCCTCCTCTCGCAAAAGCATCACTTCGCTACATTTATTAAGGATTGTAATGGTAGCTATCTTCGAAACCAATGCTGTACAAAGCCGCCATCAGCTGCTTTCACGATCTCCGTGCTGTTGTCTGGGCCGCTCCGCCACCATGCGCCGCTTTCATCTCGCGCCAAAGGTACGGAAGCGAAGTGGGTCATTGGCTGAATTGCGTTGATTTGCGTCTTCTAGTAGGAAAGTATTCGTTGATCTCGAACACGACATCCCGTCACAAAGCGTGGTACCGAAGCTGGGGCAGTGAGGTTCGAGAGAATCAGGACCTAGTGTATTGGCTCAAATGGGATATGCTAAGGAGAATATCATATCTTTGCTGAGTGCTTGAAGAGGGAGAGACAAGGCGGAGACTGGACAGAGACCGTGAGATTGTAACATAGAAGAGCAAGACTGGCCATACGGCCCTCATCTTGAGATACAGATGTCATAGGGTCTCAGAGCAATTACTTGATTGATACTGCGTAGGAACTGCAAAATGTGCTCGCGACGCCATGCAGAGGCGGATACCGCCACCAGCATTGGCAAATTCTGCGACACCCACACATACACCCACAAATGGTCGACCGCGAGATCCTTCACTTCGTCGGCTGGTCTTTCGCTATCGCAAAGCGCACCCAATGCAGGGGTTGGAGAGGGGCAATTTATGCTATTGTAAAGCACAGACAGAATGAACCGAGACGCACTTCTGACACAGATCTACAACTGAATGAAGACCGTGCTCTTATACCCTATGCGAACACCTGCAAAAGATGCTGCTTGAGGGCGGCGAAATACCGAAATTATAGGGGAGGTGCGTACATTTGCAGATGCACACCGCCACATGAAGCCCGGTATTCCTCAGCTCCGAGGTGAGTACATAGCTGTCACCTGAACAGTCAGATTAGTTTGAGAAGCTCCATGGTGACAATGATTATCTAGTCAAGCTCGTCATGTCGCGGACGATACCGTTAACGCTCATATCTGATGTGGTTACAAATTGGTCAACTCCGTGGCCCGTTATCTTTCGCAACAATTCCTGGGGGACAAGGATAATGAGACTAGAGAATTTGGCGGCGTTGAGCCGTTCGCGGTTTCCTCGTTGCGAAAGAGACAGCTCAACCTATTAAGGAGTGGCTCAACGCAGCTTCTCTACCTAAGAGATAGTCAAACCTGGAGTCTGGTGGCACAGCTGGCTGCGACAGGTTTCATATTCCTTCGACAACATCTCGCCAGGTGCTCTACTTTGTTGGAAATTCATGAAGACGCGAGAAATTGAGATGCATGGGGAGCTTCATATCGACTGTATAGAGGAACGCTCCCGATGGGCCTTTTTGTGGACCAGCATGCTCCATAACGTATACATACCTAGCAAAGGAATAGGATCAATGCGTGCATATGCAGCTGCATGCCAAGACTTATCCGACAGCCGGAGAGCCGATTTCCGTCGATCGCTGCCAGGGTTCGTATCTGAGACGTGGCCTGCGCGGCGTAAATTTAGACCCGTTGGAACTTGATGAATGGTTATGCTACCAACGGCGGGTGAGGCCGCGTTTGGGGTTGAGCACGACACTTTGGTTTTGAGTTCATGGCCGAGGTTGCATTGACCTTAGCGGATGATGCTGTAGGTTCACGTTGTGCATGTCAACTTCACATGAGGAAGAGTCAACTCGCCGCTGTCGTCGTTATTACTTGCCTGGGCTCGCTAGAAAGTAAAATCTGGGCTTAATCTTATGTTGGAGATTGGTGTAGAGAAGCGGTCTGTGATAGCGATAACCTATCCAAATTGGTCGTCGTGTTTCCAGTTGAGTGTGGTAGATGTTGGGGTGGGGTGGATTTGTGCCTTTGATCCCAAATTCCTACTCGTAAATTCTGTTTTTTGTTGTGGCCGAAGTGACACCTAGGAATCGAGTCACGGTATAGATTGATGTCCTCTGTCATTAGCAGGTAATTTCATTGGCCGTTGTAGACGACTAGACCCAATGATGTGGCGTAAACACGAGGCAGACTCGACGGGCCTTTAGGTGAATACGATGGCTCCTTCATTATTGTCGTGTTCCATTTCTTTCGCATCACCTGGACGTTTGGAACTTTGAGGAATCAGCAGGCTGGAATGAGTACGGTAGGTACCGCAAAAGTACTGGCCATCACGTCCAGTCCTTTACTTTCTCTTGTCGCTAAGTGGCGGCAGTGAGGGAGAATGTTCTCGGACTCTCGCATCAAGCGCGCCTGTTGACTCGTAAAAGTGCAAACCACCCCACCACGAGTGACGTTTATAGGCGATTCGGAACTATTATCGTGGGGGGCACTCGCCGTTGGAAGAGATTGTAGCTTTAAACTAGAACCTAGAGGGACCACGTGCGAATTGAGGAGGGGATTTTCTGACTGGTCGGCCAACATTCGTGTTCCATCTGGGTTACTTTTCGACGACACGGCACGACGCCTGCAAGTGGCAACCTTAAGCAATGTGGCTATAACTTACAAGACGGTAAGACGCTTGTCAACTGACTCAGTTCGATGCTCTAATTAATATTAATAAGAACTTGCACACCGTCTCCAGTCTTGCGCATCAATGAGACTTTGGGCTTTAGGCTGTCAGCCCAAAGATTCACCCGCATGTCACGGTATCCGCACCTCGGATCCAAAGCACCTTCGATTGGCACAGATTGTACCTCACTTGCTTATACGTTCTTCCGTCATTTCGTACCAAGGCGTGAGCGTGCTGGGTCCTCGCAGTGGCAATTGGAGTACGTAGGTAGGAGATTCATGACTGTATCTTGTCTCCGAGTACCTATCATCAATCTTGAACCAGGAATTCCATGCTCACCTCATTGTTCAAAATAGCAGATAGATTGTACGTACCATAATAAGGTAAGCATCGTTGGAGACGCTTGAGGCTAGGAAGAAGTAACTCTGAGTGAGATTTGCGGTACAAAGATACTTGAAAGGGAGATCTAAACCACAAGTAGTCTAGTGTGTCGCACCTGCCGCAAATATGAAACCATCAAGCGGGAATTTCACTTTTCCTCTCCAACCAACTTTCTTTCTCTCTTGCGGGGGCCATTTTTGATGCGAAGCTGCCAAACAACAATCCTCGCCGCAGCAGCCTCCACACCAAAAATGATCCTCTCCAAGGCTTCCAACTGCCTTTACCAATTAGCATCCCTGCTCTCTCTTGGCAACCTTTCAGCAGTAGGCTGGTTTCAGGACTGCATAATGCGCCGAATCCGCCGATCCGCTGAGGCAGTCCTGGCGAGACGGTCACTGCTATGCCGTGTGCACTGTCAGATCGCACCATCAAAATGCCCATCGCAAAGACTAGAACCACGCGCAAAAGCACGAGTGTTCTTCTTCTGCCGACCTGTTGGCCACCATCCTTCTTTATCTCTCTGAATACCTTCAATAATCTTCTCGTTCGTTGATGCTGACTGTGGTGTGGTTTGATACTTTCAACCAACTTGATGTTGCAGCGGCAGAGAGCTTAAGGCCTAATTCCGGCGCAACTCTACAGCCTCACACGAGATCCCAAGAATTCGGATACTGGAAGAACAGAGAAGTCATACGGCAATAATAGAGCTCGTACGCTCTTGCGCACAATCAGACGAAAAGGTGATGAGCTCTCGGAATAATATATGTGAGTTCGATCATCTCATTGTTGGGCTGAGTGCAGGTATGCGGTTTGATCGTTGCTGATGTGGGCTGTGCCGTCCATTAGAAATATTCCAATTTCCGAGTCACGGTACTACCAACAAGTTCTCCCCCACCACCAACATGGCTGCACCAGGCTGCGGGATCATCTTTGCCCCTTCACAAAGGAGTGACCGCAGTAACAGCAGCTTGCGCAGGTCCACGAGTCTGAACTCCAAGCCCAGATCTGTCCTTACAGCCTCACACAGATCACCTGGTACATACCTCCAAGGCTCGGACATGGGATTATCGAATGGACATAACAGGTCTTTATCGGACAAGATGAGAAATTTGCACCGGAAGAAGAACTCGAATGAGAGTAACCCGGGACCGAAACCACTGGCATCCGCCATGGCTGCCGGTTCTATCAAAAGGCCCCCTAAACATCTCGACTTAATGGAAGCAGCATCACACACTCAAGGCGAAGCTACGCAATCGAGGAGGAACGATGTACAGCATCGAGAAGTTGGGGCAGGCAAGGAGAACAAAGGCATTAGTGTGAAGCAGATGAGGCCGTCGAACAACATGGACCAGTCCTATCGCTCAATAGCGTATAACCAGTACCTGTCACAGGCATTTGGTCTACAGGGTGAAGAGAAGCCACAGCCTGCTGCAGTACAGAGACTCAGAGTGCCAGAAGCCTCCGAGGCACGGCCAGACTCTGACATGAGTGCAATGACTGGTGACTCAATGGAAGTGAACTTCCATATGGATCCCGCTGCTGCGCCTTCTACCAAAGACCAAAGGCCTAAAATACAGGTCACGATCCCTGGAACCGCTACGAAACGACCGCACTCTTCCTCACACCTGGCAACGCAGATGGACAGGTTGAAATCGCAGAGGAGAAGTAAGGATACCCAGACACAAGTTTCGCCCCCTTCGTCTACCACACATCAACAGAACACGGGAGACGTACCTGCAAGATTATCGGTCGTTTCTCCTCTCTCCGTCGTTGAAATGCCAAAACCAAGGAGACCCTTCTCGGCTTTCTCTCTTGAGGACATGACGAGCGACACGCCCCGTAACGCTCCGTCGTTGGAAAGGCTGGCGCGCTCAGATTCTTCAGATGACGCAGGCGAGCTTGATGACAGATCATCAAATTACAGCGGCCGTTCCTCGAGGTCAAGCTTGATGGATGACACGGCCGTGCGTGGAAAGTCTAACAACCGCTGCCAAAGCATCGCCTTTTCCATCATTTCACCTGCGGCAGCTGGAGTATTTGACGGTACACCACTTGCGTTGAAGAACAGCAGGTTGAGGACATTTAGGAGTACGAGCTCGTTAACTACTGTGGACATGAACAAGCCATTACCACCCGAACCAGGAGTAGAGGTAGCGCCCCTGAACGTTGCATACTCTCGGCCCGGCAGCATGAAGGGAAAGCGCAAAGTGCCTTCGCCCCTCACGTTTTCACGATCTTCCATGTACGATACAACGTCACAGTTTCCATCTCGAATGTCCTCCTTACGCTCGAAATACACGCCGGCCGACCTCGATGCTCTTGACGCGGCCTTTACAAAGAGCAGTCCCAATATGCAAGCAGGATTTGGGTACCAACTCGAACCCTCGCTGAGTCAGGCTGAAGCAGATTTAGAAGCTCATTTAGGCACCATCAACGAGGAGCCTACAATCCAGCATCCAAATATGATGCCTAAGGCACATGACCCTCTGCAAATAAGTCGTGGACCCAATACAATGGTTCCATCGCGACACGCACCTCATCCTCCATCGTCGCTGAAACTGAGTGATGGAAGCATCAGCAGCCGAAAGCGGTTACAGAGGAAGCCTTCAACCCACGTTGCCCTGCAGATTCGTGGAGAGTCATCGAAATGGGACTCCGATGACAGCAGCAGGAGTGGTCTGCGTCGCCGCACTTCGGCGCCGGTAGTGGGATCTACGGCAAAGGCAGACAAGATCCTTGGAATACCCGCTACACTGATGGTTAGAGAGAGCAGTTCGGAATCTAATTGGAGTTCTAGCGAATCTCCCCAGACTAATTCTGACGGCGACTCATCAAGTCCAACAATGTCAAGAGAAGACACTAGCACTCCTGAGACCGACGTTTCTTCCATACCAGACCATGCTTACGAAGAAGTCCGTGCGAGACTGGAATTATTGAGCCCCAAAAACAATAATGAATCTGAACACTTCGCTGCTTTCATTCCGCAACCAAGGCAGTCATCTGAGTTGTCTGAGTCAGTCGATAAGTCTCTACAGGCTCAAACCAATGACGCCACACTTAATACAAGATTGCGACCGACAACTCCAGAGAAATCCAGTAACGTTCAAGATGAACTGGCTACGCCCGCCATCTACTTATCGCCAGTCGAGGAAGCTCAGGAGTCTCAGGTCACCATCGCGGTCGGCCTTGATGCGCCAATAGATGAAAATGACGAGGGCAACATTCATCCCCTTCAGAGGCGGGGCGCCCAAGAAGAATCACCGCAACGACGCCGATCGATGGCGTCCATTGTAATGACTGAAAGACCACGATCTCTCGCGTCCATTGCGATGTCTGAAATTCCCGACATCTATGCCAGTCTCCCTTCTCCAGGATTGACGATCAGAAGCCGGCAGTCGTTTTTCGTAGAAGAGGCTGAGCGCGATATTTCGGCCGATGCAGCTGAGGTAGTTCTTTTACGCATTCTCGAAAATCTTGACAACCTGCAAGATCTCTTCGCTACTGCCACAGTCAGCAGGGGCTTCTACCGCACCTTCAAGCGCCACGAGCTCCCGCTGATGAAGAACGCGCTTTGCGCCATGTCTCCAGCTGCTTGGGAGCTTCGCGAAATGAGTCCACCGTATCCTGGTTTGGAAAATGGTGACAACGTTCTGCCAAAGCTACTCGAATATTCGCCTTCCGTCTATCTCCAACACTACATGAGGGACATGTACACCATGATCGCTCTCAAGTCAATGATCTTAATACATTGCGAATCATTCCTTCGTGCTGACACCATCACTGCGCTTGCCGGCGGTGAGACTGAACGAGCTTCTCAGATAGACGATGCTTTCTGGCGCGTGTGGACTTTCTGCCAGGTCTTCGGATGTGGATCAAACCGAGAAGACGACATCGTCGGTCAGATGGATTGGCTGCGGGGTGGCACTATGGCCAAGCATCAACGACGGACTGCCAATACTATGGAATTCGGTGCCGACGTGAATAGGAACAGTGTTCTCTACAGCTCGCCGCCAACGTTCGGTAGAGGCAATTCGGGTGGATTGACCGCGGAGGACCTTTACGATATGACAGAGATCTGGACCTGCCTCGGCGTTCTCGTCCGCGGGTTCCAGGGCAAGCGCTCAGAGGCAAGGGAGCATGGTATCTTCGACAAGGCAGATATCATCGCTGGTGATGTCGAACAGGAAGATTCTGTGCTAGGTACGTGCCTCCCCTGTCATCCAACCTTTGCTAACTTCTTCAAAAGAAGAATGGACGTACCACCTTCTCACTCTCGCTCCTCCCACAGTCCTGGACGTCACCTCGCCGACATCACCCACAGCCGCTACCTTTGCCCACGCCCGATCTCGTGGCTACACCGCCTGGACACCACCCACTGTTTCCCGCGCCACATTCCTCAAAGAAGCCGTCTCCCGTGTCTACCAGGAAAGAATGGCAGAGGCTAACCCAACCTCCCCCATTCCGTCTCCCAAAGGAAAGATCACAGACCCCTCCTCTCTGACGTCGGAACAGCTCGTCGACGATGTTGTGGCGGCCCGCTGGCGTTGCGCTCGCCACGCTGCCGAGATTCGGGCCAAGCGCAACGATCCTAGCTTCAAGGCTCTGCCACCTTCAGAAGACAGACCTATGTCTGAGTTCCCTGCCGTTCTAGAGAAACTTGACATAGGCAACGCCCCTCCCGTTCCCGCCATTCCATCAGCCCACTCCCGCACTCCTTCGGACTTTGACACCTCCAAGAACTTCGTCTCCGCGTTGGTCGTGCCCGCCGGTCCACAAGTTCGCGACCCTGTTGACGTCGCGGTCGACAGGCTCGTCGCTATGGGTTTCGAGAAGAAAAAAGCCGCCAAAGCACTCGCCGAGACCGACACGGGGAATTCCGTTGATTTCGCAAGAGCGCTAGAGTGGTTGGTCAGAGAGCGGAAGAGGGATGTGAGCAGCTTGATGCACTCGGGTTACAGAGGACCCGCCACCCCGACCGGAGAGAGCGATGACATTGCGAGTGCGAATGCCGAGAGTGCCATCCGCGAAGCGGTCGGACTCGGTTTGAATGTCGGAAGCAGAAACATGGACTCGAGACGATGAATTGTGTGAACATCATGATTGTTATTCCGTCTTCCGCGTTCTCCTTTTGCAAGTTATATACCACGGCGATCGCTCACGATCCTGCCAACATGTTTTTCAACGCGTTCTTGAGCGGATCTTAACCTTTTATCTGTTGCTATCCGAGCGAGAGAGGCTTCTTGTTCACGATTTGTGTGTCTGGAGGGTTGGATCGGATTTAAAACCTATTACTATGAATTGAACTCCATCTACCTATTCTATTCCGATCACGTTTGAGGAAAGGGACTCTGAATGACTTGATGTTTTATTGATCACCCAATGTCCCAATTGCCCTGGCTGATGATTCCCAAAAGTAGAATTATTGTTACGTTGTATGTCCATTCTCCCGTCTGCGCGCTGGAAACGACTTCGGGTTTTCCGGGGCAGTGATCCGTCCTGAAGAATGAGCATGTGCATGTGCTATCCATTTGTGTACGCGTTGAGATGTACTATTAGCAGAGTGATGATGATCGCTCTGGGCTATTACGGAGTAGAGTCCTGAGAGACTAGGCGAGTTGCCTTTCTGGGTTCTTGCTGGGTTGTTTCTGTATTTCGAGCTGCAATTGCGCTGCATTTCGACCTGCTGCCTTTCTGCGTTTGGAGCTGTGTTTCGAGCTGCATTCTTTCTGCATTCTTGCTGCGTTTCGAATTGGATTACGAGCTGCATAACGAGCTGCATTCTTGCTGCGTTTCGAGCTGTATTTCGAGCTGTATTTCGAGCTGCATTCTTCCTGCGTACTTGCTGCATTTCGAGCTGCGTTTCGAGCTGCATTCTTTCTGCGTTTCGGATTGGATTACGAGCTGCGTTTCGAGCTGTATTCCGAGCTGCGTTACGAGCTGCGTTTCGAGCTGCATGACGAGCTGCACTACGAGCTGCACTACGAGCTATATTTCGAGCTGCATTCTTCCCGCGTACTTGCTGCATTTCGAGCTGCGTTTCGAGCTGGTGATGGTGTGGCTACAATACATACATACATACCTACTTTGCGGTCTGATGCTGAGGAGTACTGTATGCATTATCTTTGTTTCCGTTCCTTTGTTGGACTTAGTAGACATTGGAGCTGCGAGAGAGGTATATGTATATATCTCACTTCTGACATTGCAATGGCAATTGCGATTGGAGACGGTTTCATGCCTGATTTGTTTGCTTGTTTGTTTGTTTGTTTGTTTGTTTGTACCCGTTCATAAAGTAGATTTCGAGCCACGTGTGTTGAGCTTCATCCTCGTTGAAGGCTCTGGCGCGCGCAAGATACCGCCTTGTCTTACAGCGCAGTATCCTCTATGAAATCGTCATGCGCTTGCGCAACTAGCCCCAATGCAAATGACTATGTTGTACTCGCGGATATGCCTTTTCGCCATACTTCGCTCTTCACATTGCGCACCACATCCTCCACCACCCGCGGCGTCTCGATTTCTCTAATCTCTCCTTCTCCGCGCCCATACCGTACATGGAACATGAGCTGTCGCTTGGGGGTGAAGTTTTTTCAGACTACAGGCTTTCAGCAGCATGTCCGGTACGACTGCGGAAGCATGGTGTGAAAGGCTCGGGGGAGGGCCAAGGTGAGGGTTTTGTCCAGATCTACGACCTCCAGGATGCAGTCGGCCCCTTTGGGGAAGAGTTGGATGTGGGAGCTGAGGTCTAGTTCCGGGTCCTTGGGGGAAGATGTGGTCGCCGTCTACTTATTTTCGCTTGTTTTCGACTCCTTCTATCCATGATTACAATATCATAAGGACTGAAGATAGCAAATTTTGATTTATTATAGGGAAAGTTTAGTGACATAATGTTTCTTTTTTGGACTAGGGCCCTGAAATGTTCAGAACATTGGATTTGAATCCTAAATCATTATCAAATGAAGTAGGGTACGTCCTTAACCACATTATATTCATGGGAAAATAACCCAAAGAAGTTGATAGAAGTGTATATGAGAATCCGTGATTGGCTTTTTCTACGATTGGTTTCTTCTTATTAATCTATGTATTTTTGCTTCTACCAATCGTATTATTTCAGGCGCTAAAACTTCCGTTCGTAGGGCTGTTTGCCATTCTCTAACAAAATTCTCTCGACCTTTCCTTTCTTGCTTCAATTGCTCCAAAAAAACGCGAAATCGACATCACAGTATCGGTGCGTAAAATGGTAATAAAGATACCTTTCCCCGCACCATCAATGACCAAGGTTGAATCGACTAGATCCGTTCCATCTAGATGCGCCTGACACGTAACTCATGCGGCCATTGTCTGTAACACGTTGATGGAAACGCCAGGGCCCATCCATTCTGCGAAACGCGGACATGGCCAAATCGACCATACAAACATACATACACATACAATAAATGCAAATTGCCTACTTAATATGCTCTCGTTTCTATTTGTGTCGGTTTCTTTTGTCTGGTAGTCTACAGAAAAAATCTTGGCGCTGAAAATTCTGGGAGTATGCTTTGCTATGGTTGATTGTTTTATGTTGAAAGCTGATCCGCGTACAGAGACTGGCTTCAGCAGGACTAAATACCGGGACGATATGGTACTCTTCCCAATGTTCGTTGGAAGACAGAAGTTTTGTCCGTGTAAAATGATGTGTCCTCTCCTTGTTAGACTCAAGCTCTTCTAAAAAGGCATGAAGAGGCACTGCCACCATTGGCAACCAGATATGCGATGTCTCTGACCTTTTTCGATTGCGGAAACGGTTGTCAAAATGAGGCTCTTGAGGACGGCGGAGGTGGTGGTGTTGATTTTGTTGGAGGGCAAAGCATGTGTATTCTCAATGCGGTCGGTTTGAGGATTTCTTTGTGACTGATACTCAAATCGACGACGCTGACGCATTAGTCCCATTGTCCTTCTTTGTTACTCTCGTGATGAACATTGGACAGGGGAGAACAAAACCCCAATTACAATGTCTAATGGTTAACACAAAGCCAATTGTACTCAAGCGTCGACCCTCAACACCAAGCTCTCTTTATACTTGCCTAACACTCCCAGTGAGGTTTCAGCTTGAAATAGCATCCCACGCGTGCTCTCTCAAGCTTTTCCACCCACTGCAACTTCTCTCCTCCAGTTGAGTATACTTTCAACTCCCAACACACGCGCAGAGCTTTCAACCTCAGTTCACAGATATTTCACCTACTATCCGTCCACCTATACACCATGGCCGATGCGTTCCTTCGTGAACTTTTCCAAGCCCAGAACCGCGCCCGAAAGGATGAGGGGCAGGAATGTATCATCTGCATGGAGGATTGGGGCACGATAAATCCAAAGACTGGCCTTGCCGAAATTCCGATCCGCCTGCCGTGTAAGCACATTGTGGGAAAGGGATGCATCACTCAGTGGCTCCATTCAAACAATACTTGTCCACTGTGCCGACGGGTCTTCTTCCCCGCACAAGCTCGTCCTTACCTCGAGCATGGCATTATGGAGAGCCAAGCAGACCGTGCTCATTCAAGCCGGAGGACAACCCGAAATCAGGACATGAATGGCCCGGCCGGCAGAATCACGACCCATCGTATAAACATGAGTCTTCTCTGTAATCGTTATTGCCGCGAGCTTTATCTAGAGCTCGATGTCGCCCATGTCGCTGCATCCGTTATTGCCAACCTCCTCCAATCTTGGCCGTCTAGTGACGCCCTCCAGACCCATGATAATCACCACATCGTCGCCGTGAGCATCTACATCGCTTCGAATCTCACGGGCCATTACAGATCTCCCAGGGAGATAGCAGGGGTGACGGACGACGTCAGCAGGGAGTCGATTCGCGCCACTTACGATCTTATAAGGGATTGGAGGACTATTCTCGATGACGATATCCGCACCCAGCTAGTTACGGTTTTCGAAATCCGAAGGCTTGTTTGGCCGCCTAGCCGCGCCGAGCTGAAAGCCCGGGAAGCCGGCCTTGAATGGCTCATTGAGCTCTGCACGGAATATGGTATGAACCTTGGCGTATTCGACAACATCACCCTGTTGGCTCGGAAAATTGCAACCAGAGTGTGGACTCTACCCTGTCTCCATCAGACTCGTTGTTGCAAGCGGGTACTTGCAGCGACGTGCTTGTACATGGCTAGTCCTTTGATGGGTCTCCGTCGTTCCAAAGCAAGCATCTACCAGGTGATAGATGAAAGCGTCGCCGATATTAGCATATGTTATATCTCCCTGTATCGCGAGCGGAGGCACATTTTGCAAGAGAGTTGGCTTCCACTGATAGGGAAGGAGAATATGGAGGAAGCTTTGGCAATGTTACCGGATTTTTGAGCGGGTGTTTCTGCGTGAGAGGCGCTAAGGTAGAGTGATTACTGCATTAGAATTTGCAGACCTGGGTTATTGTATTCATTTCTATCAGCTTATTTGGGTTGCCTTCCCATAAACTCTCATGTGATCAAGGGCGTACTCTGCTTCATTTGCTGATAATTTAGGAACCAGATCAGATGTTCTCCTAAAAAGAAACAAAATGTCACTAAAATTTCCTAAACGACTTCTTTTTATCTACAATAAACCGACGTTTTGTATCTTCAGTCCCGATGATATAGTCTTATTTGGTCGAAGGAGTCGGGTTGTTTCTGGTCTATTGCCCTCTGAGAAATGCGTAGAAGAAAAATCTTCCTCATTTGGGACTTCGATTACGATCCACTGCTCTGGCCTCTTAAATTTTTGGAGGATGATGACTTTTGACACCGACTGTGACTGAAAAATGGTCTCGAGATTTTGCGGCGTAAGCATCAAAATGGTCGAATCGTTTTTTTGCTCCTCCCTGCATGATTTGCCTTGGTTCTACGATAGGTATATTACTCGCACAGCTTACTTGAAGTGGATGGATCTTGCTCTCTGCTCCTGCCGAATTGAAAAGGAACTGTCTGCAGAGAATTTACCGGAATGTATTCTCTCGCTACACGAGAACCAGGATTCGTCAAGAGGACCCAGAGAATTCGAGCGAGATGCTTTCCCTGTTTGTCTAGATTTTTCGGGCGACGTGCAGATTTCTACGATTCCGTCTCTAACTAGGCTAAGTAGTCAGAGCCTCCGCCTTCCACCTTTCGCCTCCTCACCGCCTGCGAGCGCTCTCCGGCGAGACAACTCGGTGCCCTTTGATGATCATACTTATGGTGTGATGACTCTACAGATTATACCATCATAGAGGCTGGCGATGTTCTTCCCCTGAAAGGAAGTCCTAAGTGCCCTACAGACACGTCTACTTGGCCGCCTCCAAAACAAATGCACCTCTATCGCAACTTCAAGTTGTAGATTTCACCCATCGGAAATTGGACAACTGGTGTCCATGAATTTTTTGGGGCTTTTAGCGCTACAATTCTGAACGCAACCGCAACTCGTTGGTGCAATGTTCGATGATCTCGATTGTGCACTGTAGTCGTTGTCTGGTCTCGTACTGAGGGGAAATGAAAGATTTGATGAAAGATTTGCCGAGTTCGAGTAGATGGCTTAGTATGCAGTGCATCTCACGTGATCGAAATATAAGCGCAGCAATCAGCGCCAAGAGAGGGGACACGTTTTGTATGGAACGTACCAAGTTGTTCAGGAGGCTGACAGCGACCTATTTGATTGATGAGAAAAGTGGAGAAGTGATCATAGGAGATCTCAATGCTTCTGGAGGTCCTCAGTGCGATCAAAACCTGTGAGGAAACGTAATATGCACGGTTGAGCAGCTAGCAGAGCCTTGCGCTGACCGCAATTCAGCACCGAGCCACAGCTCAATGCGCTGGGCTGTCTAGACGAGTCGGGGAAGCATCCCAAGGATACAATCAGCCGCGATGGTCAAGGCTGTCAACATGATAGCCTTGCCCTCCATACTTCCGAATGTCAGATCTGATGACCCAGCTGACGTCAAAATCGATCGATCAAGCATGAAATTCGCTTATGGATGAAATCTGTTGGGCAAGCTCACTGAGGGACGACCAAAATTTTATTGGGGGCTGTGTAATGGCAGATCTAGGGAAACCAATTACAAGACTGCTTGAGCAACGTAGATACAGAGGCACACAGTCCCCTGCGAAAGAAAAAAAAGGCGCGGTAGTCCTCCATTTCGAGTCACCGGTCTACGAAAATCTCACAAGCGTCGATATTTTGATCATGTCATCTCCACAGGTGGTGGAATGTTGTGGAAGACCATCAGGCGGTGGACGTGGTCTCGATAATTTCTCCCAACGAGAACATCAACGACGTAACTCTCCGTCCGCAATCTGACATTTCTAAGCGGTCAACTCTACTCTGTCCAGGCCAGGTGAAGCTTACCCATTGCCCTTCTCGTGCACGATCGGCAGGCTCATCTTCTTTGGCCGGGCGTAGAGTCCTTCATGTGCATATGCGACGCAACAGTCATTACTTGCTTCTTCAGGCTGTCCATCCATTGCAGCATTTGTACTGCTGTATTATGCGGTCAGCAATCGATGACCTCGCAGATATCTGTGCGCAAGGCATAGCGAGCTACTCCGACGCGACCCAAAGAGTTTGGATGCATTCGACGGCCCAGCCTAATGCCTAACTGGACCGATTTGAAGAGAAAAAGTGACGATCATCAAGTCAGCTTGATTACTATGACCGCCAGGTGACACACCGGATCGAAGATCGGGCATTCGTCGAGGCAGTATCAATCGCTAGGCGGCTTGGGAGATGGAGATATAAGACCGAGGTCGAAGCCTCTTTCTGCGACAAACATCACTCCCCAGAACTCCGATCCTATTCACATCCCGTCTATCTCAATATCACTGCCATCATGATGTACAAGAGCGTAAGAACACGGGCAAGCACAGCGTAGCCAGGGCATTACTAACTTCGATCATAGACTCTCATTGCCGCTTTGGGTGCCGTCGTTGCCACTGCTAGCCCGTACCCTGCCGATGCTACCTCTGCAATTCCAGCAACATCAGGCACGCTATTCTTCGGCAACAAAGGCGGCAACTTCCAGCCCAGCACATCGGTCAATGGCGTTCACGTTGATGCAACGGGCGGCCAAGTCACCAACAGCAAATTGGCAGTGACTTCCATCGTCAATGATGATGGTGTTGAGCCTGGCAAGGACGCCTACAAGTTCTATAGCGGAGATGGTACCACTGGCGCTGGTTGGCCCGCGAAAAGCGCGTGGATCTCGTTCGAAGACATGCAAGGAATACTTTGCGCTGTTTTTGCATCATCACGCTGACAATGAGAAAGGTTCAACAACAACAAGGTTGAGATGTCCAGTTCTTGCAGCCAATTCTCAGGGTGAGTCCTTCCTACTTAGTACTGCGGGTTTCGTAGTAAGACGGGACCTGGAATTCAAAACATGTTTCCCCTGGGTTTCACTTACCAGATGTCCCACAAGATATATTGCCGTAAACAATGTTGAAAACACAGGCTGACTCCGGAATCGGCATCAGGTCCCCACCCAATGACTCCGGACCTGAAATCGGTGCCATCTACAACGCGATCCAGCAAGTCGCGACAGAGACCAAGGTGGACCATCGCTTTATTCTCGCCGTCATAATGCAAGAGTCCGGGGGCTGCGTTCGTGCACCGACGACAAATTACGGTGTCCGCAACCCGGGTCTCATGCAAGATCACGACGGCTCCGCCACCTGCAACGACAGCGGTGACGTCCAAACCCCTTGCCCCACCAACACCATCACCCAGATGATCAGAGACGGTTCAGCTGGCACAGCCAGTGGCGATGGTCTTGCGCAGTGTATCAACGAATCCGGTGTCAGCGACGTTTCGGCCTTCTATAAGGCGGCCAGGATCTACAATGCTGGCTCGTTGGCCGCGAGTGGAGATCTTGGGGCACCCGGCGCGACCCGTTGCTACTCTTCTGACATTGCCAACCGTTTGACGGGCTGGGTACAGGCCCCTCATGGCTGCACTCTTGACGGATAGGCGATGGAGTTAAGAGGGATAGCCAACCATGTTGGCGGAGATCTGTCGTGGCGAGATTTCTGTTGCGCGTTCATGCTGTTTGATGATCCAATTTTTGATTTAAGGGCAAACCTCAGCACGGATTTGAGGGTAAAAAGTTGCGTTGAACATTGCTTATGATATGTCGATCAGTCTTTACTAGCATAGTCCTCTCGCAAAAACCATTCATAACTGATACTTGTAAATGTGGTCATTGCTCCGATGTATCCACGAGTAGGGCAAGGCTCTGAAGTCCGGGGCTGTACCCAAGCAGTCTGCGTATCAAAATTTCTCAAAGTACCAGTATCATTGCATGCGTGGAAATGAACCCTCAACAATCAATTTGCCTTATTCAAAACAAGACATGTATATATATATGTGTGTGTGTGTGCGCGCGCGAGTGTGCGTGTGTGCGTCTGTTTGTGGGTTCAGAGCTCTAGATGGACGAGGCGAAAGCTCATAGGCTTGTCGCCGACAAACCCGGGTTGGTACCAGAAGGAGTTGTCACTGCGGGGTAACGCTGGTGACTTCGTGGACTTCTTTCTGACTACCCACTTAACGCACAGTATAAGAAAGTAAGGTTTCTTGACGCGCACAATGGTGGGGGAAGATGGGCCCAAGATTCTGTCATCCTGCATCATCGACGGTGGCTGAATCATTCACCCCGGTGTAAATAATCACCGGTAAACAAAATTCGCGGTTTTAGCACACCCCCCCCCCTGGACGACAAGAGTCCTTGTTTCTTGAATAATTCCACAATCATAAGTCGACATAAGCTGGTAGAGTAAAATACTAGGAATTTCAGTCTATAGAAGATCTTAATTCTCTCTTGTAGAGGAACATTGAATTCTCAAGAAACTTTCAATTGATTTATTTTCTGGGGGGGGGGGGAGCGGATCCAGGCTGGGCGGTCAGAACACAGTCGAGATACTTCCAACGTACTGAAGTTAAGACGAAAAGTTCTGGACGCTAAGGCTCCAGCGTCATCCTTCGAGATCTCAGATCTCGGACGACGCTCCATCCTAAGGAATGAGGTCCGTCTGAGCGAAATTTGATTTGACTACTACTGGTCTCTGTTCGACCCAAGAGGGGTTTTCGACGTTTAGTCCATAACCCTTCCAATAAGGAGGGGTAAATAAAGAATATCCTGCACATGCATAAGCATGCCTTAGCGAATTTCCGTTTCAAGGCCCCCCATTTTAAAGTAGGTACTGTAACCGGCAGTACCTACTTAAGATCTTTACGCTTATATGCTCTGCATGTTCAGCCTTTCAAGGAGTGACAAAGACCAATAAATAGTGTTTATACACAGCTTCCGTTAGTTTAAAATATACTGCTTGAAGGTGACCTTTAGAGGCATGCCGCGGAAATATAGACACAGCACTTACAAACCCATTGTCTTCAAATGCTCATCGAACAAATAGGTATAGAAAGGGAGGGCGACGCAGACGTGACAAGTGATGTCCAGGTGTGAAAGATGCAGTGCGTAACTTCCGCTTGCGCCTCTGGGAAGTTTTCAGCCCATTGCCTGTTTTGCTTGCGGGATAGAAGGCTGCTGAGACTTGGGTTATGACTGGCCCAAAGATTAGGCCACGTATGGAACTCCACTTTACCAATAACAGACCTCTAAATAGGTGACATTATGCAGGAGTCTGGGAAGGATTTGCGGTTATTGCTGCCCGAGGGGCCGCGGCCGGTGCTCGGACGTACTGCTTACAGCCACTACTAATGGCCGAAGCTTTCTGTCGAATGACACATTTTGAAAACGGCTGTGGCTGTGTCTGGTTGCTCTTTCCTATCTGTTCTCTGTTCATGACTTTGCACATTCTAGCGTGCCGTCCAGCTGGTAACCTAATCCCACAGCGAGTGCGCAGGAGCCGCTAAAAAAGCATATGCAGAAGAAAAGACCGTTATTGGCAGTATCCGAATCGTAGCTGTGTATTTGTGGAGCCTAAGTCGGCTGTCATTGAACTGCGCCTCAAATATAAGTGGGGTGGAAACGATTACTATTTTGGAGGAGGAGGCATACCCTTGTATAGATGAGGGGTTCGGGGGGTTGCGAGGCGAGCCTTATTTCTGCATGAAATAGCTGGGCGTACTTAGCCTCATCTCCGATCTATATATTAATTTCATACCCTTTCTCCGTCAGCGTGACATCCGTGTAGCTCTGTCGAGGGGGGATACTCATGAGATATGTGTAAGGAATCTGTAGACAAGATACTATACGCAACCCCTCTGAGGCTAGACAGCATTTATATTTACTCTTTAGGGCTCTTAGTAGGCCGCATGGATGTCTTCTGGTTAGTCTGTAGTCTGATCAAAATGCTTGATATGGATCCACCGGATCTTTGAGAGGCAAATGAGATTCAAAGGGTATCTTTCCAACCAGAACTACGAAACCAGGAAATGGTACCTAACATACAAAGGAGCCCCGTGTCTAAATCGAATTGCCTACCAGAACGTCAAAGCGTATAGCATCCGGGATACCGTAAGCACCGCTGTAAAAACTGCAAGATGTAAGCACTATGCGTCTAGTAGCTCAACGCTAGGAGTGGGGGTTAAGAAAGGAAGATCTTGGGATCTCTTCGGTAATCGTGGCGCTCAATCTCGATGGTTTAAGTGCAGACTGCGGAAGGATGGGCACTTGTGGGCGCCAAGAGATGTCAAAAAACGGACCGCTGCTACCATCTGTCAAGCCAAACCCCGAGGGTACTTGGATCTTCTCCTGGACCTAAATGCCCACTCTCGACAGCTCCTCAAGACTTTCGGTGGGAAACATGTATTCCGATGAATAATCCATGCAATGAAAAAGATAGACATGTGTATTCTGTCGTAGATGGTTAAGATGGTATTGGAAAAGTAGAGTCTGTGGTTGTCGCGAACCCTCCACCAGTAAAGGTGCAACAACCTGGATCTCGCCCGGCGGAAGACCCGGCGGAAGAATACGGTAAGTAGTGGATACACCGAGGCACTAACACTTGGACTTCACAACGGCCCTCCCGCCCGCTCGTTAATTGGTCGCCTCGCCTATGCTGTAACTATCTTTGAGTTTTTGGTCTCAATATCTTGCGGCAGTATCCTAGATATCAGAAATGCAAAAAAAAGCATTCGCATCAGACTATGAAGCTTGTTTGAGAAGTAAAAGGAGCAAGCATACTCCGGAATTCTTTAAGTGACCTGTGCGCATTCCAAGTCTGATTCTGCGTAAACTATCAGCGAAACTGCGTGCGGCCCCGCTGAGTGTCAGCAGTGAGATACCGGCACAAGGAAGACATATAACTGCAAACGGTATATGCGGCCAGGCACAGCCATGGCTTCGCTACTATTGCAGGTTTAAAATAATTCCCATACCAATCATCACAGACAGCGCACCCCGCCGCAAGTCTCACATGTTTGCATTACTCGTGGAGTAGTGCTGGGCTGGGTTTTCCATCGAGATCTATCGATATGTGAATCGATCATCGTTCGTCTTATGCCTACCCCAGAACTTTTTTCATATAAGACAGAAGAGACGGGCACTACTATCTCAAGTATCGCATAATTGGGTACAGGCAATTTTTCCAAGCTCGCTGCGCAATGAATAGTTATGCATGCATTAATTCTGATATCTTAGCACATAATTATGCCAAGCAATCCGAACCCACACGTGGTGGGGCGGCATTCCCCTCTTATTCCACTCATCATGCTACAACCCTCCAACGTTTGCAGGATGCGGTTTCGACATTAAAAGACTTCAGCAACAACGACATCTTCGCATGGCTGAAGCTTGCTCGATCCACTTACCATATCGAGCCTATTCCGGAGCAAGGTCCAGGAGAGGGGCACCTTTCTCCGCCACAGGTTCTTGCGCTCTCTACCTTGAGAGATTGTGCAGACGACGATATTCTGCGCTGGCTAGAGCTAGGCCGTCTACAATGTTAGTAGAGACACTTTCGTTCGTATCCGTGAAGGAAAAATTGACAGCCTTGTTAGGTCAGACCGCAACCTCTCATGCCTTGCAGAGAAGCATTGAGTTTGGGTCTCGTGATGGCGTCGCATTTTCATGCCTTCCAGTACAGCCAAGATGGTCTACAGCCGTGGCCACGGTTGGAATGAACACCTCTGCTCCTTCTTCCCCACCAATAGTTAAACCTTGGGGACCGCATTTCCCTACTGTCGATTCCTCTCCACACACTTCCAGCAGGTCTTCGAACTCGACTAAGCCCAGTAACGCCGAAAACCACTATTGGTGCACAGTATGTGAGGAGCCGAGCTCCTACAAAGATAGTGGGAATTGGAAGAAACATGAGAAGGAACACGAGACGATCTTCGTTTGCGGCCTGGACCATGCCGCAGAAGATCCCTGGGCAGGCCAAAGTCACGCCTCGAAGTCCTTCACCTGCAAGAGAAGAGACGTAATGGTCAACCATTTGAGCAAGTCGCATGGGATAATCGAGGCACATCAGGGCCGTGACCTCGCAGACCAATGGCGACACACCATGACGAAGCAGGCATGGTCTTGTGGTTTCTGCAGCAGCCTGTTCTTTACCTTCCAGGATCGTCTCAAGCATGTCGATGTTGAGCACTTCAGAAAACATCAAAGTATCAATGAATGGGACTTGAACAAGGTGATTCTAGGCCTGTTGCAACAGCCGAAAATGGAACGGGCCTGGAGGGCGAGAACAGCGTCGCTACCTCCTTGGGTGCACCCTGAAAACCTTGCTTGGGACAAAGCAAGCGCACAACTTTTGCGAGCAACACTAGAGAAAGGGCCTTCGGATGATGGTCATGCGATCACTCTTGCGGACGGAGCTTACTCCGCCAGCAGACTGAATGAAGCGTCTTGGTTTCAGAGCGGCGTGACGCCTGCTAACCGCCATGCGGATGCGAGAACACAGGCGAACTTCCGGCCATCACCAAGTCCTTACCAGGTCACCCCAGCTCTAACGTCCGGCTCTGGATCGTATCATCGCCCGAGCCCAGCGATCAAGGGTTCTACCGCCTACTTGATAACCAGTGATACCTCCTCCGTTGAAGCTCCGACGAGCGTTTTCCCCCTTAGAAACATAATCAACCCATCGATGCCATCCTTGAATGATGAAGGCCGCGTCGACCATATCTCGCTCCTCTCCAAGCCACCTCAGACTTGGACTTCTGCCTCAGAAGCAGTAACCTTCTTCAACGGCCGTGATCTGTCAGAAAGGTATGACGGTCAAGGCGTAGCATGGCTGACACCTAATTGGTACGATAGTCGGTGTATGTAACAGTGTACTAACCTCGAATTAGAATACATAGAATCAACGTTCTGTTTACTGCATTGGAGCTGAAGCCAACTCGCGTGCAAAATTATCCCTTGAGATCCCTCCAGTTAGTGTGTGAACGAGTTCAGCTGTCGAAATAAAGGGGTTGCACTGCATTCACTGTCAGCATCCTTCGAGATCAAAAAGGCCGTAGCTCATGACACTAAACAAACACTCTTACATACATCTTGATCACAAATCCAACCTGATAAAGTTAATGGAATTATCTTCACGTACCAAACGATGCGTGGATGGGTGCACTCTGCTCCACTTGGAGATGGTTTGGGACAATTTGGTAGAATTTCTGGGCGATTCACGCTCATAGCGGTGTAGCCTGAAAAATGCAGATTCCGTTACAGCAAATTCGTCCCAAGTCTAAGAAGAATATGACCAAGGTAATCTACTATCGTATATGTTCAAAATTTACCAGATACGCAGTATAATCTTGCTAGTACTTATGCAAAGCTTATAAAGAGAAGGTAAGATACATAAAGTCAACACCAAAGTATACCTTATTTAGAGTGTAGTCGGCTTAGCGTTACCGCCGTAAGCCTCAAATTATCGCGTTATAGCTTACCTTATAACGATATTTTCCGTTGTTTATATGAGATTGTAAAAGAATTCTGGAATTCGTGTCACGAATGTGAATGTAGGCTAATAGTCAAATGTATGGTCGGTGTGGAATAATATAATAATGATGGTCTCTAGAAGGACGGAGATGCGCGCTCTATGTAGGCCGCGTATAGGGCTGATAGGGCTGTCAGGCTATAGGGCTGGGAAGGTATGCCTGTATCCATGCAATACCGCAACAGTTGTTATCAAAAACAGGAAAAATGACTGCGTCTTCGCTGTTAATCGTTATGACGATATAGATAATTAATCATATTACAGCCATGTTCATGTTCTTTATTATGATAGACCTCTTCGTCTACATTACTGTTATAAGTATTCTTGAAAGCCTTTAATGTATATGACTGCGACGATCGATAATCTAAATACTTTATAGCGTAGGCTTTATACGCTTATTCTTTTAAATTATTATAATATATTTTAAAAAGCTTTTTACGTGTCTCTATTACAGCTTTATATAATAAAATTAAAAATTATTATACTTTTTGTTAGTATGCATTAATAGCATCTATGTTCATAGCACAGTAGAGGCTGGTGATAGTTGACTGCGCGCCTAGCGCAACACTAGGCACACACACTAGCTAAGCGAAGAGGTATATCTTGCCTCTTCGCCTGCACCTCTTAGCAATGCATCTACATTTACAATTATCAAGACTATGCATATGCAAGTAGTGATAAGTAACTGGACAATCACACCTATGTGAAACCAACACTGATCAGTGGTTGAACTCACATCAACCACAGAACAGCAAGGTCTAGTATAGAAGAGATAGAAGCCGAAGTGATTTTTCCGCCTCTATGCTTCAGAAAGACAGCCGGACTTAACCACAGCCCCGCCTAGATTTCAAAAGCTTGCAAAACAAGAAGCCACTGCAAGACCTAGCACTGAGCATCTTAAACTAACAAGCTGCGTCTATCACGCAGAACAACTTTTCACGATCACGAAACCGCACAGCCAAAGCTCACATCAACGCTGAACTCTTGATTGAGCTTCTCGGCATCATTCTTCTCGATAAACCTGACTTCCACGATCACCTTTTCATAATACTTCTTCAAAATGGCTGAAATCCCGGCAGTACAACAGACTTTTTTTTTAATTAATCCCCACCCGAGGTTTTGCCGCAAAACGCGTATTTCGCGACTTTCTCACCAAAACCATTCAAATACCTACATTATTATGGGACGTACCAAGGGCGCAATAGACCTTCCGGAGGTCAAACGAGGGGCCCTGATAGAGCTTAAGAAGGAGAATCATACATCCAATCGTCAGCTTGCAAGGCAGTATCATTGCGATAAGAAAACAGTGGCAAATGTTCTCAAACGCGTCGGAGACGCGCAAAAGGAGAATATTAACCCATTATCTTCAGAGGTTTATCAACGACGTCCTCAATCAGGAAGATCTCTAGCAATTAACGAGAGGCAGTAATGGCAGCTAGTTAGACATGTCACTAAGAACAAATTTCAACGTCGCAAGCCCTGGGTCAGAATTGCTCGAGAACTTGGGATTATGGTCTCTAAGTCAGCTATCAACTCTGCGTTTGTTCGGACTGGATATGGTCGATATCCACCTCGTCACAAGTCTTTGTTGACACCGGAAATGAAAGAGGAACGTCTTGAGTTCGTAACGGAGTGGGGACCGAAGCTGGAAGGGAAAGAACATATAATTGTGCACACTGATGAGACTTCGGGGCGGGTTGGCGAATCTCGGGGACAGATCTGGGTGACTAGGCTTTAGGATGAGGTCTATCACAAGGACTGCGTGGATGTACGATATCGTGGATATACGGAGCTTATGTTTTGGGCTGCGTACACGTCTGAAATGAAGGGCCCGAGCTATATGTTTGGCAAGGAGACAGCGGCGGAGAAAGAGGCTGCTAAAGAGGATCTAGCAGATCGAAATGCTGATATCGATGCTCAACAACAAATCGTACGAGAGCAATTCCTTGCTGAGCAGGCTAAGAAACCGAAAAGTCAATGTCTTAAACGGATTTCAAAGGTTGAAGGTGTTCGATATGAGCGGAACAAAAATTTCCGAGGAGGGATTGATTGGTATCGCTATCAAACATACGTGCTATTGCCCCGATTGATGCCGTTCATTAAGAAAGTTATTGAGAAGTATAGCGAATGCTATCTCGTTCAAGATGGCGCTCCGTCTCATAATGCGTGACAACAGAATGAGCTTTTGAAGATTGAGGGGCTAACTGTTCTTCCTTGATCTGGCAACTCTCCGGATCTAAATCAGATTGAGCCCTGTTGGTACCATTGGAAGCAGTACATCTCGAAGCAACCGTATCCTTCAACTACGAAAGAGTCTACGATTAAGACCTGAAACGTTGCGTGGCGCAATTTGGAGCAGGAAAGAATAGGGAAGTGATGTGGGAAGATGAGGGCACGAATGGAGCGTGTGATTTTGGCTAAAGGAGTTAATAAATTTCATGGCTAGCCATCTTATAGAGCATCATTTATTTGATAATTTAGATCATTCTAACGTTATTTAGATGTGTGGTTGTTGCGAAATAAAAATAATTAATATGGGTAGAATTTTGATTTTCTGGCCGGGGATTAATTTAAAAAAAAGTCTGTTGTAGCATTCGGATCGCTCCGCACTGCGGGTGTATGGAGATGATATAAGTAAGGGAAGTCTTTTCTCTAGACAGGCTAACTGGAGCACGGCCCCACTCACACGGATGCATAGAGACTTATTCTCTTCATGATACGCCCAATCAAACTTCAAGCTTCGGTTAGCGTGTCTTGAACATATTGCATTTCTGAGTTCATGGAATAGATCCTGCGAGCTCACCTTGTCACTTTCAAAAGTCACTCTTCCTAGCGTGCTCGATTTTACCCAACGGTAATCGGACGGTGTGCATATGTGAGAATTGAAGAAATCATGGATTTCTGAAGCAAATCCCTCCCTCACCGCTCGGTAGGAAAGTCGAATTCGAACGTATTGATTACTCTGTGGTAACAACTCCTTAGCCACGATCATAACCCTCTGAAATACTCTTAAATTCCACTCTGTTACGTTGAGGCGCCGAGCTTCCTTGTCACTGCACAAACAATGAGTACCTGCCCTTCTTTCTCAAAACATTGTATGTTCATGGATGAATCTCAGCCTCCTGATGTAGACTCACATATCACGTTCGCAATGCCACTGCTTCACTGATACAATAAAATGTCACCGCTGTCACCGTCGTTGTCATCTAGTAGTACTGCCGAACAGCCCGTCGCATTGCGTAGCAATATCGCATGTTGGCTCTCGCCTTTCGGCCCTCGCCTTTCGGCCCTTTCCCAAGACCAGGTTATGTAAAGAAGTGATAAACAGGGCCATTTAAGAAAACATGCATCATGAGCAAGCTCTATAAACATATCTACCTTCCACCAGCATCTGACTTCCCCGTTGAGTTCATCAATTTGAGAAGAGTAAAGACGAAGAGGAGCGCGGCCATTGAATTTAAAGATACCATCGATTACAATAGTAACAGTGCTCAAAAATGCGACGTATCAGGTTCCCGCCGGCAGCAATGGTAATGCTTTGCTTCAGACGGAAGGCGAAGATTATCTTCTTGTCAGGCTTCGCAGACGATCATTCCTGTGTACGCTACCTTCAGAACTTCGCGAGACCGTCTCTCGTAGGGTATGAGACTAACTGATGTCTTTTGGCTGCTTTCAAACTTTTTGTGTACCATTATACTCGAACCGGAAGTCGTCCAATAAGTTCTGTCCTTTGACGACCGGAATTGGAAAACATGGCGCAAGAAATAAAACTGAAAGCCATACATGCATGAATTGCTGAACAGACGAAGAATTTCGAAGGGCAGCTGAGTCTCTCCTTACAGAGAGGCGCTCCGGCATAGATCGTGGAAACGGAACTGCGTAGAGACGAGAACGACAGCCCTAGCGCTATCAAAGGCTGGCATCGCTGCCAGCCTCGTGACACAACATCTCTCTTTCTGAAATTTGCCCAAATGCCCGCGTCACTCATGTCGCTTTAGTGGCGTGACCGAGTAAGCCCGTAAGTTCGATACAAACGATGAAATAAAATGTTTCCCAACAATCTCCACGTTGTCGACATGCCCTCTTTACCTTCAGGATTGAAAAGCTCGACCTCAACCCACCTGTCCGCGTGCCACGTCCTCGATGCACGAATTTGCCGAGGTCCCTCCACAACCACACCACATTGTGTACGATCCGAAAAGCAGCTGGCTCAACAATCATATGCTTCAAAAACATCGGAATGGAGCTTCTCAGACCACAACACCCGTCTCTCGGCTTCATTCTGAACCGCCAGCTGAGTAGGGTAGAGAAGCCTGCAACCGGATATTATGCCCGGTATGGATGGAGCTGACGCCAAGAGCACTCGACGCCGTCTGTTCACACAACGCAACATAGCAGAGACAAAAAAAAACGATAACTGGTGGCACAAGACCTGGAACCAAGCCAGCGTGCTTGGGTCACACCACGAACCCCTTACCAAGCGACGACCTATCGGTCCGGTAGATTAGGGACTGACGGTTTCTTCCAGTACTGCTCTTGAAAAGCCAAGCTGGGATACTTCTTCTCTAGTCCCATCGGCATCGATGTCGTGCAACGAAAGAACAACAATAGCTGCCTCAAGCCCGGAGACATTCGCTCGACCCGCGCCTCCCCCCTGCCGCTCGCCCCCGTCCGAAAAGAGGCATCTGCCTTCTTCCGGCCAGCCTCGCCCTCTAAGCCCGGTCGAGTTAGACTCGCGAGCAAAGAGGCGCACGGGCGTGGCACTGCGCATTCCAATTTCCCCGCTTTGGGCGTCCACACTTGACCAGCGTTTCTGCCTTCTTACAGTAGGTACATTAGTTGGAACCAATGCTAATAAAAATAGACAAGATTGCATCGTTGCTGCTTGCTGCTTTGCCGGCTGCCGAGGAATTCCCAATTGCGGACGCACAGTTACAAACATAACACAATGTCTCGATCGCCTAGAAAAAAAGGAAAGAGTAAATGGGGCAAGTGAGTGCGAAGGGTGGCTCGTACATACATACATACATACGAACCCTTGCCAAGATCAAAATCAACGCCGGAGGCGTGCCGTGTTTCTCCAAGCAACTAAGGTACCTACGTGAGTAAGCTACCAAGGCCAGCAAGCGAGCTCAGATATGGGATATGGAATCATGGAGAGCGAGAAAAAAAATGAACCAAAGTAGGTAGAACCACAAGACGAAAAAACCCCCTCCCCCCCCGGTACCCGTCACCTGCTCCACGCCAAAAATTCAAGACAACAAAACACCATAGGTACTAGCAGCCACGCTCACCAATCCACCACGCGATGCGATAAGAGGAAAAACCCCCAACCTTCCCGCGCCAGCATATCCAAGCGCAACGAACCGATTGGTACCGCTCACGAGTTCCCCTTCTACCTTATCCTACCCTTTACCCTTACCCTAGTACTTTGGACGGGGACCCGTCGTCCACTCGGCCGCTCATCCCCCCACCACCACTACGAGCGAAACCCCACTCTAACGGTTTTTGATTTTTTCCCAACGGTTTGCCGTCGGGACGAGGCGAAAAGCGGGAAAATATGTGTGTGGTGGGCACGCACACAACGTGTGGGAATTGTTTGGACCGTGACGGGAAAGGAAGGAAGGAAGGAAGGAAGGAAGGAAGGAAGGGGGAATATTTGATGCAATGCAATGCGATGCGATACGGGGCCCATGAGTTTGTTATGCACAGCGCCTGGTTTCCGTTCAGTACCCATGTGGATAAGTTTTGCACCTTAATAAGCGACTCCCGGATCCTAGTGGTTTTTAGGCTCCAGTTGCGGGTTTCTTTTCTGGCGCGGGGGGCAACGTGACATCGCTCGCGGAGTACCGTATACCGTACTTATACTGTGATTGAAGAAGGAGTGAGGTTACATTGGACTAGGTAGTCGTCGGTACTCGAAGATAATGGTAGTGTACGAGAGGCCACCCAATCGTGGGGTCGTGTTCTCTCCCGTCCCATTAATCACTTGTAGGTAGGTAGGTATGTGGGGGAAATGTCTTGGAAAGAAAATCTAGGAACCGTATCTAAGAGCGGTGTGTTTGGTTTTGCGGTGCGTTATTCGAGATCGTCGCGAAGGCGGTAATTTTTTAACTGGGCGCAACTCAATCTTCTATTTCTATGATCTATCTCGCTCAGACTATCTCTATTGTGGTGATAACCTTTCGCCTAAACAGCAAATCTAAAACCTCGCTTCGGGTTTCCGGATCCAGGTTCTCTAGCGTCAGCACCGTCTTGCCCCTGTCCGTGGGCGGCGTCACTAGCGACGGGATGTCCTTGGACGAAGACGGTGTCGCCGTCTCCGTCACGTCTGTCAGCGTAGCCTGGCCCTCGAGGCTGCCAGGCGCCTGGGGGTGCTCGTTCATCGATAATAAGGCTTTGGACGTCGTTGGGCTGAGATTCATCCAAGAATCGCAACACATTGTGCCGCTTGTAAAAGGAAAGAGTGACGTGGAGCTGTTCGGTGACATGAGCACCGGTCTCGTCTTGTCGCCGTCGTGGTAAGGGTTCATAGTCGTAAAAATATCGTCGTGCCCTTGCGCAATCTGTGGACCGTACTGCCCGAGTGTCCCCGAAAACAGCTGGGGGTCCAAACCCTCCATATGGTCCGCTTGTGTCCCTTGTGCGATCCATGCGTTGATGGCTTGATCGTCTATGGATGTGGTTGAGGCGTTATGTAAGTAGGAATCATCGTGCTTCACGCCGGTATCTGGGCTCGTCGGTATCAGATCCTGCATCGGCTCTGGTTCCGCTTGGGCGTGTTTGTCTTGTGTATGCATCGATGTCGAGGAGCTGGAGGATCGGGATTGCTTTTTCTTCTGCTGCCGAGCAAGCGATACATACCTATATTGCTCTTGATGTTAGCCTGTATACAGCTTCAGTCATCGGGGACTATGAGACGTCTCACCGATTGCTCAGGTCCAATCTTGATCTTCGAGGGAGGAACCTCTCGTGGATTAATTTCCAGTCATGACCGTAGCTTTGAACAGCTTCCGTGAGAGTAGCATCCTGTTTTCCACGATTAGTCGTCGAGGATATTGCAAAGCGAGTCGTAGTCTTACATCTTCCTCGGTCCATTCACTGCGTGAATTACTTGGATTGAGAGAGTTTCGCCATCGCTTGGCACACTCTGGACCCGCATCAGCTTGCTTTGGGTGAGAGATAACACGCATAGGTTGAAAACATACGGTCAGGGCTGCGGGTCCCAATGGTCTTGGATATATCAGTCCAACTGTTCCCAGCATCCAATTAGCTATTGACCTCAGGATAGGGCGACAGGTTCTGCTCACCGGCAGCCGTATTCTTTGACAGCTTGACAGAGAATTTCATCTTCACTACTGTCCCATGCACCCTTTCTCCACTTTTCGTCCATTTTCGCCCAACGTTTGCGGCAGTCGTCCTTGCTTCTGTCTCGAAAGGCTGCGGCGATCTCTGGCCAATATATTGGCTTACCAGTACTCTCTGGCTCAAAACGTCAGTCTGAATAGTTCTGATCCCGTTTCTGATCCGACGCTTACTACACTCTTCAACTTTGAGTTGCAGGAGACTGTTCTCTGCAGGCGTCCACTTCCTAGGCGCTCTAGTAGATTGCGGAAGCATTTCAACCACGTTCACAAGCCAGTATCCGAGATAGTATACACAATAGAGGTCACTGAGATGCTTGTAGCATCCACGAGTCCTTAAGTCTTGATTGCGTGATGAAGGGCAGGTGTGCTAGTTTAAGATCAAGACCCTCAACGGGCTGAGAAGGATCGTTGTATCAAATGATAGAGCTGAAAAATCTTACTCCATCTCGCCGAGATGTAGTATCGTGGCAGTTAGGGTGGTCTGTTTTACACGTGCTTCCATAGGCAATAAATGATAAGGGAAAGCTTCGCCGCTACGGTCCGCGTGCCGTTCATTGCATTAAAATTGAGACGGATTCTTGTCATTCGCTGCCGTATCGCTGCTTAGAATACATATCTTAAGGCTGATGAATGAGGAAAAGACTAGCGTCGTTAGCGTCTCTAATTTTGGGATTGATAGGGGTCTGCGCGATGAGTCTACCCTGACCTTACTCTCGGAAGGCGACCCCGTAGTGAACGCCCTAGAACTGGTTCCCGGGAGTCTAGAGACTGGAACTTCTGGGCTTGTGTTGGGCATGATAGGGATAGGATCCTAAAAGTTGGCTCAGGTCAGACGCTATTCCGAAGCATATCCAAGCGCGTTGTCCAAGTAATGATTCGGGCGCAAACCCTTCCATCGTTACCCGAGATATGGACGCAGCATTCTTGGCCTCCGTAATCCTGGTGCAGTAGTCCGGTAGTCAAAATCCTGGTGTGATCTCGCCCAACACTGGTGCCTTTCAAAGCTCCCTATGTGCAACAAAGGATTCTCTTTAATTGGTACTGTGGGGTTATGCAGCGTGGTCGTGCATACTGTAAAGTTGGTAGGCACGTAAAAAAAAATCCCCGGTTGAGGAGGCTAATGCTTCACCTACATCAATCGGAAGCGAGAAGGCTGCATAGACAGATTGAATTCGAGAACTCTGCATGTACGCCAAAGTTTGCCAAAACCGCATTGGTGCTTGGGTATGTAGGGTACGAAACCTTACGAGGATGAGGCCTGCGGGGTCGCAAGTAGTGATCCAATCCTGGGCTTTTCGACGAAGAAGATCTCCGGTGCAGGATGGTGCCACGCGAGTCGTGTGGCCCACGTGAGGCACAGCCAAATAACAGGGTACTGCTTTAAGCAAAGCCGTTGCCTTGAATCCTGATCGAGTTTCGTAAAGTTGCAATGAAGATTGTAGCCTGGAGTGGAGAAAGCCAACAGTCGTCAGAATGCCAGAGATAAGCACTAGGATTGAGCAAGGCTACGAGTATCGCATTTCACCTCTTGGATACACTGAGTGGTTGCAGATCATGAACAGGAAATGTGTACATCCAATTACCTACAGGATGCTCATGTTGGATACGATGATACGAAGCCATTGAAGATGATACGAACACAACTACGCGTGCGGCGTTCTACCTTACCTACTCCAAACATCCCTCGATCCTGCCCCAGCCCCTCGCGCACCTAACCTCTTTGGGTCTAACATACCCGAGATGCTTGGCAGAACCTTATCCATATCTTGGCGTATGATATTCCAGCCCAGACAACTCACAGTCTCAGTGGCGCATTGCCAGCGCTTATAACCCCATCTTATGGCTTAGCCAGCGTGACACTTCGGTGCAACTATTGAGCCGGTCGCGAATGTTTGCAACGCTACACTGAGCCCTTTTCATACCTCGCTAGAAAACTTAGGCGTACCGGCTGCGTCATTTTTAGGATTTTTCTTTTCGGTACCATTCCTTCAGAACCATCGTTGCTTCGCCAAAACCGCTTGACTGAACGGACAATCCATAGAAACATTCCGTATGCTCAGCGAAGGAAGGATGATGTCACTAGGCACGCAAAGCACAGCAGGTGAGAAAAAGCATGGAGCCAAGCTCCCCCTAGCACATCGCCAGAGTTTCCTTGTCGAATCCTGGACACGGCTCGAACAAAGGGCCCCGCATGATACAGAGCGAGTGCGGCAGCGATCTGCTCCGAGAGAGCATCGTGCACTGCACGGTTCAGGACTATCGCCACAATGATGTTTGTAGTCAAGAGCAGAAGAGCGTATTGCCGTATGACGCCATGGCTGTGTGGTTGAGGTGTCGAGAGCGTTGCTGAAGGACGGAGGAAGAAGTTGATAGATGCCGTTGTCTCGATGACGAGATGAAGGACGAGGGCAAATCTCATCGGAGACTCCATTTTAGTCGCGAGACTGTGCCTTGGAGACAGTGGGTCGAAAAGGTTTGTGGAATATGTTGGTCTCGCCGGTGGAGGAACAGGTGGAGCCAAGAAACGCTGTAGTTGTGGAGGAGAGAGGAAGCACTGTGACAATGTCAACATTGATTGTATCCATGTTTTGTTACCAGGCATCCAATATTTTACAATGTATTATACTGTACTAAATCCGCTGTGGAATGGCATGATGATGTGAGACCAGGATGACTTGCAGTGAAGGATAAACTTTGAATCAGGATGACGTGTACGGCAGGATTATTTACCAATTACTCCAGATAGGAAGTGTTAGGCTCCAGAGGCGTGTTACATCCGCAAAGTGTGTGTAGGAAGGGAGGTAGGTATCCAGCATATATATTTACGCCGGGACGGCGCGGTGTCAGAAGGAGGCTAGGATGCCGAGAAAACGGTATTGGCAATGAAGTCCTAGATCCTAGGACCTGAAGTACATATTGGGAGACACTTGTTGTGTCAGAGACGGCATGGCTGGATGATGCAGGGTCGGGGCGTATGAATAGATAAAATCGACTAAATACATAAGTTAATTAACCACGGATTGTTCCGAAAGTCCGCTAGATTTTAGAGTTTGGAAGCGTGGTAAGCCTTAATACCTTAGTGCTTATTCCCTTCGGCGCCAAGTTGTTCCTTTCCAGGCCTTCCCTTGCCCCAAATGTGAAAAACTTAATCGTTAAGCTATAAACTTCTCCTCCAATCCACCGAGATGTAAACAACAAGCACAACATGCATCTCATTCTCACGGGCGCCACAGGCTTGGTGGGCTCTGCCTGCCTTGACCAAATGCTTACGGATGACTCCATCACTACCATCTCAATCCTCAGCCGTCGCTCTGTTCCCATGGCTGAAGGTCATACCAAAGTTAAAACCATACTACACTCCGACTTCGAGCAATACCCAGACGAGGTTTTGGAGCAGCTAAAAGGTGCCACGGGCTGTGTGTGGGCCTTAGGTGTCAGTTCCAACGATGTTAGTAAGGAGTAGGTGCATTAGCTTCCTTGGCACCCTGGACGAATCGCTTTCGCCAGTAGGCATGAGGCTGATGGTCATCTTGAAACCCAATAGGTTCTACGAAGAAATTACCGTGTCGTATCCCCTCGCTGGTGCGAGAGCCTTCGCGTCGCTATCGGAGTCTTTCAATTTTGTCTATGTCTCAGGTAATCACAACAATGGCCCGAATCATGCATCTTCCCAGCTATCGAATTCTGAAATCCTCCATTTGGTTGTAACTTCCTGTTCCCTGCATACTGACCCCGCGCTGCTTTCAACAGGCGAAGGCGCCACCACAACACCGGGGCGCTTCACTCCTTTCTTCGGACGAGTCAAAGGTCGCATCGAAGCCGAACTGCAAGCACTTGGCACCCAGCCTGCATGCGCCTCCTTGAGACTCTACTTCCTCCGCCCCGCTGGAGTGGACCCTAAATTGCACAAGGAAATCCACCCGTGGATTCCCAAATTGAAACCGGCGGGTAAAGCCATCGGCTACCCGGCAGTGTTCGCAATCTTGAGGACCGTGAATCCTGGTTTGCTCAGTCCGACTAGAGAGCTCGGGAGGGTGCTGGTTGAGTTGGCCATGGGAGACGGGAAGCCCTTGAGCGGCGAAGGGGTGGCTGCGGATGGACGGACGATCTCCAACCTCGGTATGAGGAAGCTATCAGGTCTCTAAGCCTTCCAATGGGAGTGCTTGGAAATTGTAGACTTGGTCCTGTGCTCGAATCAGGGCCTTTCGTTCGTCAGTCTTACAAGCTTACGTTTAGGACTCGCTTGTGAACGATGATTACGGCAGAATAACACTTCGCGTGAAGTAGGTAGTATCTATCTGTCGATCATTTTCTAAGATGCCGACGACGTCGACATTTGGTGCGAATCTTCCGGCAACTGTTATAGCCCCAGTCATCGTGATCCCACAGATTTCAGAATTCCGGTCTCTTTTCGGACTAGGGAGTGCTGGCCATAAAACGGACGAACTTTGCGCCGTTTACTCCGATTACTACTGGAGTGGGAATTCGCTTAAGAGCCCGACTGCGCCCGACTGAGCAACGCAAAAGAGATCAGGTACGGTGCCTCGGCATAACGTCGGAACTTTCAATTTCTTCTTTAGCTTGACTAATTGTCGTGTTTACGTCGCGTTGATTGAGCTCGAAATCTAGACAGGAAGATTGCACACCCTCAAGCGTCAACAATGGGTAGCCAAGTGAGCCAGCTTTTCCCTCCGACCGCGAAGTTCACAGAGAAAGAGGTTTCAGACCAGGCTGGCAAGGTACGAGACGCAGCGTGCATTTCAATATCACCGCCCCGGCCGTCAATCCCGGCAGCGTACGCTGACAGCTTGCCAGGTATTCCTCGTGACCGGCGGCGCCTCAGGCATCGGCTTGGAGCTCGTAAAGATCCTCTACGCGCATAATGCAAAGGTATACATCGCAGCTCGCTCGGAACAGAAAGCCTCCAAGGCCATAAGCACAATTGAAGCCAGCTTTCCCAAAAGCAAAGGCGAGCTGGTCTTCCACCACCTTGACCTCAACGACTTGACGCTGGTAAAACAGTCCGCCGAGTCGTTCCTCGCGCAAGAGAGCAGGCTGGATGTGTTGTGGAACAACGCGGGTGTGATGACACCCCCGCAGGGCTCGAAGACGAAACAGAACTACGAAGCCCAGCTTGGAACCAATTGTCTGGGCCCTTTCCTCTTCACGAAACTTTTGACGCCTCTGCTGGTTGAGAGTGCCAAATCTGCGCCGCGAGGAGGCGTCAGGGTGGTTTGGCTCGCGTCGTCGGCTGCGGAAGTGATGTCGCCCAAGGGGGGAGTCGACCTGGCGAATCTTGATTACAAGAAGGATCAATCAGCTTGGCAAAAGTACGGGGTCAGCAAAGCCGGAAACGTACTGTACAGCAAGGAATTCGCCAAACGATACCGAGGCGATAATGTGCTCAGCGTGGTATGTACCAGACATTTTGATTTCTCTACGGGCTTCTCCAGGCTTACCGGTCTCTCGTGCAGTCTCTCAACCCCGGGTATCTAAAAACGGAGCTTCAGCGCCACATGTCCGGCCTCCAATCCGTCATCCTGGGCTTTTTCCTCCAAACCCCCATCCATGGCGCGTACACGGAGCTTTTCGCGGGATTGTCTCCGCAGATCACGCCTGAGAAAACCGGCGCATGGGGTACGTCCGCATCCAACCTTAGTTTGCGCCTGTATGTATACTGACCTGGCGTGATTCAGTCATTCCGTTTGGTCGGTTCGGTAATCTGAGAAAGGACCTCGAGGCCGCGGCCAAAACCAAAGGCGAAGGCGGAACGGGACGCGCGAAAGATTTCTGGGAATGGAGCGAGAAACAGGTGCAACCGTACCTGTGAGGTCATCATCTCGTGGGGTTTTTCTTGGTTATCGTGGTTTAAAAAACCGAGATTGTCGAAAGCGGGTGTTGGGAATTTTAATACGCATTTTCTACTCTGCTCTTTGGATTTTTTTTAACTCATACTTCAAGCCGACAACCCGCATCGTGTCCTGGATCGTGCCGCTGCGTACCAACTCCAAAGACGTGAATAGCGTAGAATGACCACATCCTCCCTCGAAGATGGCGTTGATGGGCCGTTACTATCATTCAAAAGGACCCTGAACATTCAAGACTGAAGCCATATACACACCCTTTTTAGACGCTAGGCCATCCGATGGAGATCGGACATGATTAGTCGGACACTTCTGAAGAGCTAACTCTAGAACGCTCAACGCCTGACTGCAAAGAAACTAGACGACATTCGCGCTGGACCTAGAGGGATGACTAAGTAAAGTAAAGGACCTCTTTTCCGCAACCGGAAAGTCTTATATTTTGGATCTATGTAAGCGAGAGAAAATTTGATTGACCGAGGTCAAAACATTGAAACAAACAAGGAACGAAGGGAAAAGAAAAAAAGAAAACAAGGACAGGCTTTAGACTACCTACCCCCCACCCTTAGGTAGTCTCGATTGTCAGAATCTGCCAACCTTGACACCCCTGTGAGGTCAAAATAAGGCTAAACCTCGGTCCCGGACATCTCCGTCGGTACTGAACGTCAAGCCAACCTTAGCGGAAGTCTATAGGTTTAATAAACGGTACTAGAACGGTGTATAGACGGTTATTTTCTTGACACGTATTAGTGGCCACCTCCGCCTTTAGGCGATGAAGATTTTAATACGTTTCTGAGAAAAAACCGTGTTAAACTTTAATACGTAATTCTGTAGATACCGTCACTAAAGAGAAACCGTTCTGATACCGTAGTCATTCAGAAATATTTTACGAAGCTAGTGAATCAGCCTTCTTTGATACGATACCAGGGTTCAGAGTACCTACCTAGACTCCTAGGTACCCACCCTAACAGTCATTAGTTCCTACACCCTCCTGCCCGAAAGTAGGGGGAAGTCACCCTCGCGAGAAAATTGTCTAAATCGCTCATTTTTGCACTCAAATTTAGAAGAGCGTTGATTTTTCTCGACATATGACACTTCCGAGTACTTGGCTTGGCATTTTTCTAATTATTTAATAGTAGATTATCGGTGTCTTAATTCTTCAAGTAGATTGTGGGTATCTTGGTTTTTTTGAAATAACCGTATCTTCAATAGAAACGTAATTTGATTAGAACGGATCTTCTACCGTACTAATAATAATACCGAATAATATTCATTATGTAGTAAAATTATAACGGTAATATAGTATCGCTACCTTGAGACCGCCAAAAGGCGGCTCCGCTAAGCGATACCGTTCCAGTACCGTTCTTTGAACTCATAGACCTCCGCTAAGGAAAACAAAGAAAAATTCGCTTCGGACCATTCAGCGCCATGTGCGGGGCCTTGTACTCTATCTTTATGTAATCGCACCCCTAAATTAACTTCCCACCATACCCAGCCTCCCCAGCCTTGCCTCCTTTGCCAAGTTGCATGGCACGCTTGAAACTGGCGAATGATGGCTGAGCGCGAATGGCGCCAGACGGATTACGGTTAGCTGTGCGAGATTGGCGTGGGATTCTGATGCAGTAACTTGATAGGGGCGTAGCGCGCCCGACTGAGCCCGACTGCAAGGGAAAATTTGGGTGGGTAGGTAGGTAGTCAATGGAGGAGATCGGTATTCCAAATCCTCGGGCAGGGATTCCATGCGTAGGTGTTCTTCGTTGACTGTTGCGCATACGAGTGAGTACGGCGGTGTCAACTCGGTGCAACAGATGTAAGCTGTGGTGGATGGGGTAGGCGAGGTGACATTTGCTCCTGGGGTGGTTAGGTGAGATGGTGAGTAAGGGATTGTTAAGGTAAGGCTAATGGATCTGCTGGCCAAGATGCTAGGGAGTTCAAAGTAGAATGTTTAGCGAAAGTGCCAAGGCTGAAGGTATCAGAAGGACAGGCGGAGTCGGGATGATATTTCGTCCGACTCACCCTGCAACTGCAACAGACCCCTCTCACACACTGCTGCAGCTCACTTCGAGACATATTCCTTCGCTGCAGTGTTTGACAGACCTGAATTGTTGGCAAATACTGTAGCCATGCTCCTCTCAACATCCCAGAAAATAGTCCACTCTCGCTCTACTTCTTTTCATCGTTGGTTTTTGCGTTGAAGAATAATCAAAAACAACAGACATTCACTTTCCCACCCATTGACTCGCCTTTTCCTTTCAAACTTGCTTCAGCACAGTGAGAGTCCACGGAATGGATATGGGGTCACCGGCGGGCTCAGAGACGATATCCAAGCCAGAGACCATGGACCCAGAAATCACAGAAAAAAGCGTCAAGCCATCAGCGAAATCGAGTCCCGACGATATAGAAAAATTCAAGCCAGGATGGCGGCTGCTAGCTGCCTTCACTTCGATCGCTATCGTCAACCTTGCCTGCGCGTTAGATGCCACCATCATATCTGTAGCTTTGCCGGTAAGCATCATCATTATCTGAGTGGATGACCTTTACTACAGCTCCTCCTACATACATACCAATTGTACTTCCGTTGACTCTTCCCAAAGGTAATCACCGTCGCCCTCCATGGCAACGCCATCGAAGCCTTCTGGGCCGGAACCTCGTTCCTTCTTACCTCCACCGTCTGGCAGCCGAACTGGGTCGCTTTCTCCCATCTCTGGGGTCGTCGGCCCCTCCTTCTCCTCGCCCTCACCTGCTTCACCGTTGGCTCCATTGTCTGCGCCGTAGCCAAGAACTTTACCCAGATGCTTGTCGGCCGTTCCGTCCAAGGTACGGGAGGGGGAGGCATCATCGCGATTACGGAAATCATCATCACCGACATGGTGCCTCTCCGCGAGCGAGGGAACTACTTCGCTCTCATCAGTATCGTCTGGGCCATCGGTAGCGTCTCAGGCCCTCTGATCGGCGGTGCCCTCGCCCAAGTGGATGCCTGGCGCTGGATCTTTTATCTCAACTTGCCCATCGTGGCCATCGGTTTCGTCGGCATCATTGCCTTCCTCAAACTCGAGAACCGGAAACGGACTCTGAAACAAAAGCTGATCGAAATCGACTACGTCGGCTCGGTCATCTTCCTCGGCTCTTCGACATCCTTTCTCATAGCCATCACCTGGGGCGGCGTCATGTTCGCCTGGTCCAGCTGGCACACCCTCGTCCCCATCATCGTCGGCATATTCGGCCTCTGCGTCTTCGTCATCCATCAGGCCAAATTCGCAACCCACACCCTCCTCCCCCTCGCCATTTTCCGGAACAAAGACTCCAACATCGCCTACTTCCTCACCTTCATCCACGGCATCATCCTCTGGTCCATCCTCTACTACATGCCCCTCTTCTTCGAAGGCGCCCACGACTTCACCCCGATCCTCGCCGGCGTCTCCGCGCTCCCGCAGTCCCTGACCGTCGTTCCCTGCGCCATGGTCGTCGGCATCGTCGCCGCCAAAACGGGCCTCTACCGCTGGGCGCTCTGGGTCGGCTGGACTCTGACGACCCTCGGCTCGGGCCTGCTCTACCTCCTCTCCCCGACCACCAGCACCCCGGCCTGGGTCTTCCTCATGCTCGTCTCGGGCATCGGCATCGGCCTGCTCTTCCCCGCCATGGCCCTCGCGATCCAAGCCTCGGCCCCGCCCAAGGACATCGCCATCGCCGCCGCCATGTTCACCTTCTTCCGCTGCTTCGGCCAGACCATCGGCGTCGCCGTCGGCGGCGTCGTCTTCCAGAACCGCATGGCCGCCAACCTCGCCGGCTCCCCGTCCCTCGCCGGCTCCGCCACCACCTACAGCCTCGACGTCGTCTCCCTCATCCGCCGCATCAACGCCATGTCCAACTCCGACCCGCAGAAATCCATCCTCCGCACCGCGCTCTCGCACAGCATCCGCCCCATTTGGGCGCTCATGTGCGGGTTGGCCGGCGTCGCCCTCTTGACCACCATCTTCATCAAGCATTACGATCTGAACCAGGAGTTGACCACCGAACAGGGCTTCGACGGGCAGGAGAAGAAGAAGATGAAGGAGGCGGGCGGGGACCCCGAGTCCGCCACCGTCGCCGCCGCCGTGCTACCTGTCGCAGTTGGGGAGAACACAGACACGGTCCACAGAGTCGTCTCTAACGACCCTGTCAAATCGGGCGATTCAAAAGAATAACCGACCGCTCACAGCGAAGCAGAAGAGACAAAGGGTGTATCTGTCTAGCTTTGATACCCGTTCGTGGGATCCTACTATTACACGCAATGTACCCTGAGTTCTCTCCAGGTGTACGCCCGAATTCCTTTCGTTCTTTTTGTTCATTTTTTTGGTTAGGGGAAAGGGTTCCCCATTGGCGCAAGACATAGACACTAGGAATTGGACATCCTTCATCAACCATCTATATTACCCACCTATTTCAACTTATCATCGAAACATCATAAACCGCAGAGACAGTAGAGAACAGCCAAAAGCGCGTGACCACCTTCCACCCTACCCTACCGATTTATCTGTTTCAAGTCTTCGCCCCAATCATCATACTGTGTTCTAGTCTTCGCCCCATCATCACACACGAGAAACATGTGATCTGAACAAATGTGTAAACAAACACGATTGACCCGTCCCATACCGAGGTAAAGCCCCACTGATTTAATTAGCTTTCACTAGTCCATCATGTAGAGTTCACCAAGACACCTTCTCAACACCGGGGCTAGCAGCTACCTGAAGAGGGCATATTGTAGTCCCCCCCAGTGCTAAGAAAACTCCCGATACTTACTCGTACTCAGCCACCTGGAGTGAAAAATGAAGCAATTCACAGGCGCGGGCGAGACGGGAACAAATGCCATGTCTCGAAAAAGAGATGGGACTCGAATAGAGAGCCCCAACGCCGGTGGGAAAGCTCACACCGTATTTCTGAATCAGAGCTCCCATCCAGACATGAGATCTCCCGCTCCCGGTCATCGCGTCCCTGACACAATAGACGTCACGTCCCTCTATCCGATAATCGACCATGCCATGCGATATTGCAGGTCTACTCCTCTTTTCTATGCGAAGTAACCACACAACGCGAAGAAAAAAAAAAAAAATTAAAAAGCTCCGCCATGCGATCGGCTACTCTGATCCCTCAGTCCCGCTGTGGGCGATCAGCCATCATCTGTTTATTTTATAAAGTTATCAAACTAGCCGGAGTCGTGTAGACGTGTGGTCCTCAACATCGGGGCGAGGTAGCTAGGTACCTGAAGAGGCATCTGTGGACAGTAGACCCCCTAATGCTATTTAGGAAACTCCCATGCTGATTTAGCTAAGCTGGAGAAAAAAGATGAGCATTTCTACAGATATAAGTCCGCGAGGGGGAAGATGGAAGAGAAGAATGCTATGGCTCTAAAAGAGATGGACTCGAATGCAGAGCCCACCACTGGTGTCATTTAACCGGGTTGACAACGATTGAAGTAGTTGGTTTTCAGGGTCAAACTGCATCAACTACGAGGTTTGGATATCGAGACTGCATCAACCATCACATAAATCGAAACCAACTATCAACTGTTCGTGAAACTAATAGTGAAGCAGTTTTGATATGAAATTTAATTAGACGTAAAAAAGAATTGTCTGTAGGACTGAGTGTCAAGACGCTAGTCTAAAGAGGATATCAAGCCAAAAAGAAATCTTAATCCTAGACATCAAAAAATATTCTCATAGGGCGAGAGCTGATAAAAGTCTGAGTCTGAGTTCACTGACACGATACGTCTAATAATCATTAAGACATCCGAACCTCAACTAAACTACTTCACTATCAGTCGAAACCGTTGATTTTTAATACCAAAGTATATCAACTATCAACTGCCAGACTCCACACTGCACCATCAACTACTAGATATCAACTGTACCACCGATAGTGAAGCAGTCAGTTGGTGCACCATTCTGTCCCAGACTGGTGGGAAAGCCCATAGGTAGTTATAAATAAAGCTGACATCAAGACATGAACTCTCCTACTACTTAGCTGGAAATGCGCCTATACGCGAATCATACGCGCGCAACATGTACGGTCGGCTATGTGGAACAGCCATGGAATACAAAAATAATCATGCTATGCGACCCGATCGGTTAATCATCAGTCCTACTGTGGCGAAAAGAGATAGAACTCGAATGAAAGAGCTAAATGCTGGTGGGGAAGTTCATAGTTATAGAGTAGAGCTGACATTAAGACATGAGATCTCCTGGTCGTCACGTCTCTCTATTGCGTTATTGTTGGAATCAGCCAATCAATTGGCCTGCCAAGCGGTTACTAGCGGTACTCTGGTATGTTGTATGTGTTACTATCTACGAGCGATACTGAGGGCTGAGGAGGGCCAAGACACTAAATCTCCAACCGTACCTTACCTTATGGGCTTCACTGCACGTAATTAGCCTACTACCTCCCACCGTCCTACATGGTTTTTCAGTACATCATCCCATGACCGCCGAGGCGAATGTAACAAATGTGCCAACTTTCTTCGCAATCATTAGCTTTTTTATATATGGTCGGATATCATAAAATCTGTTGTATCATGATCTTCTTATACAGATAAATTATCAGACCTCAAAAGTAATAATTACAACAGTAAAGCTCACTGAAATAGAAAGAGATAGTAATATCAAAGTGGGAAAAGTTACGGAGTAGGTAATAACAATTTGTTACATCTCGGCGGTTACCGGGTATCATACATAGCATGCAAGACATCAATGTATCATCAATGTACCTAGAGACCGCTTGGACCATTTATTTCCAACAGATATCGCCACGCTATGCGATTTTGCAGGCCTACTATGCGAGGTAACCATGCAGCGCGAGAAAACACTCTGACATGCGACCGGCTAACCCTGAGTCCCACTGTCGCGACTCGCGAGTAGAGGCGGTCATAGGCGTGACATTCTTGTGCCTCACAGCTTTTGTTTCAGCTATGACTTAGGCGCATGTCGGCCCTATCACCAAGTTTTCTATGGGGTTAAAAGACCTGCCCCAGGAGAGTCCTGGGATTGAACGAATTCAACGCAATTCTACACAAACCCACCTGAATCTTTCCACGAAAATCTTCCAGAATGTCCTTGTCGCTTCCGGCAGGGTCGCTTCCGGCAGGCCTATCATTCACACCACCACTCGCACCAGACGACACTTATTGCCAGGAGCAGTATGCCAATCCCAGGTCGCCCCCGCTCAGTGATTGCCAAGCGGCGTTCGCACTCTTGCCACAGGGCGACGACGTGATCACGTACCATACCAACGCGCCGGAAAGCGAAGTCCACAAGCTGCCGATCGTACGCAGCCACGGTCAGTGCGATTCCTCCCTTGTCTGATGTTGGAAAAGCATTTTTCGCCCGCGGGAAAGCTGAAATCGAGCTTGCGAACGAAACAAGGTATCTGCGAGATCTCGTTCTACCCCTCCGGGCAGGCTGCGTTGCGGAGTATGATTCCCGTCACGGTTCCCTCGGAGACCATTCGAGACATGATCGGGTGGGTGGTGGACGCGTGCGTTGGAAAAGCCGGAACCGGAGGGTTCGTCACCAGATACATCAATCGCACCACTGCCTTTCTCGATAACCCCGACTCCAATCTGGACTGGTATGGGCAACGTAAGGATTGCCACTCCCCCCCTCCCCCCCTTTTGCCCATCAAGACACGTTTCTTCTCGTCCTTATCGTAACGCAAGCGTGAGCCTCTCTTTCCATGGCTAATGCGCGCACTTAATTCGCACAACAGCCCCCGAGATTACCTTCTTCACCGCCATGGTCCGGCACATCAACAATCAGGTCCCACCGGCCTTCGAACCCTATTACGAGCCCGGCTCATACGAGGAGAACGTCGCCATACTGCTTTCGGACTCTGTGCACGAAGCCATGGACGCGCAGCCGGACCCATCCCCGCAACGAGAGACACTCAAAGCGCGAAGTGACCGCATATCGCGCGCGAGCTTCGGCCAAAAGAGCTATTATGTCGTATGGTGGGAGAATTTCGGCGTCGGTGCTGGTGCTTTGCCACCCGCGAAGGGTAACGGGAGCTCTCTCTCGGCCTCGCATGACCCTGGCGCGGGCTCCGGGGCAAATGTTACGGGGAATGGCCTCCCCTTACTTGTCAATGTCGCGCATGGAGATCAGGCCCCGGGGCAGCCTTCTGGAGATGCGGCATCGGTTGCTACAAGTCGAAAGAGGCGAGGTGTTCATTAGCGAGATGGCGATTTCAGAAATGTCTTGAAGTCGGTGCCAAAAGCGACGGGAAAAGGGGAAAGGCGTTTTTTTAACATTAGGGAGATTAGGCTTTTGAGCGAGCGAGCGGAACCAATGCAAAGCCTCTGCCCTCCACGGCCACTCGATCATGATACGACGGCTGGTACAAGTGTCACTGCTCTGGAATTGATATTTATTCGGTACAAAGAAGCATAAGAGAGAGAGAGAGAGAGAGAGAGAGAGATAGCGGGCAGGAGAAAATTTGAATCACAGATATGGCTTCGACAGCGCCTGCTTGACGGGCGTTTATATAAATGATTCTTTAGCCGCCAGTGACTGGGGATCGAAGAGAGAAGTAGGTTCTTTCGGAGTTTTTACTTGAAAATATAGCTAAGAAGAAAGACTTGAAGATTAAACTTCAACGAATTCGATATTCGTAACTTACAAATATTTAGTAGTAGTCTTTTCAATAACCCAAACACCACAGATGTCCCTCTCCGACCAACAAATATGACCACTCATTCATCCGCTCCAAACTACCGCACTACATTGAATGATATAACTTGCGCCTTTCACCCGCGCCGGAAGTTGGATTGATTTAAGAGGGTGACTAGATGGGTAGAAGATGGGAGAAGGAGAGCAGATCAGTACATGAGAGCAGAAGCACGGATAGACGGGAGGAGGAGAAGGAGGAGGAGGGGGGAGGAGGACGAGTTTGAAGATTGAAGCTCACCCTTTCTCTGTAATCCGTTCGGCAAAATCGCCACTCCTCGCTATTCCATCCTATCCCATCCTAATCATCCATCTATCCATCCATCTATCTATCCACCTACCTCTACAAAATCGCCACGGCAAGGCTGGGAGTTAGTCGCTCACATCAACATCGCCATACCTCTCGCATGGGCACCGCCCAATGCGCATTGCATTGCGTTTATTTCACGGTAGGGTGCATTGCACTGTTTCAGGCCATGGCGAGAGGCCATAGCAGAGAGTGGGGGGGGGATCCGAGGGCCTTCTCTGGTGTGAAATGGCCTATGAGTATAAAGACCATGTCATCCCCGCAGGCAATAATGGCCTCTTCGGTCAATTTTCTCCTCATTCGGAGCGAATTGCAACATTTCCTTCCCACCACCCCTCCCACGACTGTGTTTTAGTCATTCCGCTATCTATCTATCTTCACTCCAAGACGTGTCGCTGTTAGATATGGGGAAGTTTTTTCTAGTGCTAACGTATGAGGATGCGCCTATGACGGCCTCTGTTCAATTGGTTACCTCGGCCTGGAATGGGGCCAATCGTATTTATGTGCACATTGTTCAGGTCATATTGTTTCGCGATCACGTGGCGAAGACTAACACACTTACACCACCCCCTTCCCCCCTCTCCCCCCCCCTTCCTTATTTCCACCCATCCCCCTTTCAAACCGCGAAGTGAAGTCGATTCTAAGGCAGCGCTTGGTAATTGATTGATTGATTGATCATTGACTTGGGTTGATTATATCGTTGATTGGTGAGATAAGGTGGATAGATAGATAGGTGGAGGGACAGACGTTTAGGTAAGTCGTGTGGGATATTTATGGGTGAAGCGAGGTTCGATTCGAGGAGAGGAGAGGAGAGGAGAGGAGAGGAGAGGGGAGGGGAGGGATGAGTGGATGGATGGATAGGCAGATAGATAGATAGAGGCATAAAGGCATAAAGGAATAGATGAACTCATAAATAGACAGATGCTTAGACAGATGAATGGACGGATGGATGGGTGGATAGATAGATGGCTAGACAAATGGAGAGACGGATGGATGGATGGATGGATGAACGGATGAATGGATAGATAGACAGATGAATAGACAGATGGCTAGACAGATGACTAGACAGATGAATAGACAGATGTATGGATACATAGACAGATGAATAGACAGAGGGATGGAGGCATAAAGGCATAAAGGAATAGATAGATCACTAGACCGATGGCTAGACAAATAGACAGATAGATCACTAGACAGATATCTAGACAGATAGATATACATACCCACATCCCCGCATCCCCATCCAAACCCAACAGCCCTCCCCATCCCATAACCAACCCGATCAATCAACCCACTCCATCCATCCCCCCCCCCTTTCCTTCCCCCTTCCTCCCTCCCTCCCTCCCTCCCTCCCTTCCTCCCTCCGCCCCCACCTCATTTATCCACAAACCCATCCACGCCTCAGCGACCACCACCACCAAGACACAACAATAACAACCCCACATAGCCTACTCCACATAAACATCTCACTCACGAGTGAATAGCTAACACCCTTCCCCCTTATCATCCTTTTGTCCATACAAATAACCCGTGAATAGGACAATGGAAAGAAACTTTTTATCATCGTAATGAGCAGAAAGGGGAAAGGAGAAAGAAGAAAGGAGAAAGGAGCGACATGTAAAACGGCATTGAAATGGCATTGATTTACGACCCGACGATCTAGCTACACTGATTCATTCTATATATGTAAAACCTTCCAATTCTATCTATTTCCCATTTCGCCCCATAACAGACAGACCCGCGCGGGAGCAAGTGATGACGATGCGTTCAATTTGGAATGGATGAGAAAAAGAAGAAGGAAAGAGCAGCGAGGGCGCACATGCCCGGGCTGGGATCGGTCGTGCTGGAAGTACATCGGGTGTTCGTGGTAGCGCTGGTGAGGAGGTAATCTCTAGCAGATGAACCAAGCGGAGGAGGGAAGATGTGGAGCGAGAAGAACCCTCCATCATCATCCTACTGTCTAGCCTGGAACTTCTCCTTCAACTTAGCCGCCGCCTGCTCCCCGAGATGCGTGACGCTGTTCGAATTCACCACCTCGAGCACCGTGAACTCGGCCCCGACCCTTTGCCGGAACCAGTTGCGCAGCTCGATGCTGACGAGCGAGTCGACGCCCAGGCTCGCCAGCGGCACGTCCAGCGCGGGCTCCTCGTCGCTGCGCATCATGAAGCCGAACAGCGTGGTGCCCGCCTCCTTGGCCAGGAAGTTGATCGACTCGGGCAGGTCGAGGAGGGCGGGGTTCTTGCCCGCGTCGCGGAGGAACGCCTTGAGGCCTTCCTCGTTGCTGGACGGGCCGGCGCTGCCGGCGCCGAGGGACTCGAGGTTGCGGTAGACGGACATGCGGGGGTCTTTCTTCCAGATGGTACGGTTGTTGGGCGCGGAGAGCGGGAGGGTGGAGCGGACGCCGATTGCCACTTGGCTTGGATTGACGTAGCTGGCTGTCTTCTTTGGGGAAGAGGCAATGGCAGCTGCTCCAGTGGATTGTGGCGGGTTTGAGCGATCGATCATGAGTTGGAGGGAGTCGAGGAGATCTTGCTCGTGGAGCGTGTGTAGGGAGGTGGCGCGAAGTGCTTCAAGGATGCCGCTATTTTGACTCAAGTATCCTACGTCCTCCATGGCGCCGATGTCAAGTACTGATGCCGGAAGACCAAGTGAGTGGCGGTATTGTACGAAGGCGTCGAGGAAGGTGTTGCCACTTGCGTAGTTGGCCTGTCCCCATTGCCCACCTATTCCGGAGACGGAGCTGAAGAGGAAGAAGAAGTCGAGCGCTTCCTTCTGCGCCAATAATGCTTCGTGCAGATTCCATGTTCCCTGTACTTTTGGCAACAGAGCGGTTTGCCATTGCTCGAAGGTCATTTCACCCAACGAAGCGTCCTGGAGAAGTCAGTCAGATCGAGTCTAAATTGAAAAACTGAAAAAGGAAATACTCACACTGAGGATCATGGAAGCTTGGAGTATTCCTGCAATAGGCTTTGCAGCGGAAGCAACGACCTTCTTGACATCTGCAAGATTAGAAATACTACCGGAAAATGTCTGGACTGAACATCCGCGGGCGGCCAACTCCTTGATGTAAGGGTCTTCGCTGGTCACGGAGCCGGCAGAACGTGAGAAAAAGATCAGATGCTTAGCGCCCCTTTCGACCATCCATGATGCGATTGAGCGACCCAGACCGCCAAGACCTCCAATGGAAAGGTACGAGACATCAGGGCGAAGGACCAGATCTCTTGGAGCTGACGTCGCCTCAAGTGTCATGGGGTCTTCGGGGAAGGTGACGACGATTTTTCCGATATGGGCACCTTTTTGCATGTAACGCATGGCTTCCTCGATTTGAGCAGCCTCGAATGTTTTCATAGGCTTAATGGGCTTGATGTGGCCCTGCTCGTAGAACTCCACTACCCGGCGGAGAAGGCTATCAATTGTCAGTAACAAGTAACAGAACAATAGTCAGGGAGTAGCTCACTCATGGATGGCATCGGGACGGTAGAAGCAAATCTGGGACAGATCGAGGCCGACGAATGATCGGTTGTTCTCGAATACGTTCATCGCCAATGTTCCGTTTCCAACGAAATCTCGCTTGCCAATTTCGACCATGGTTCCAAAGTCGGCAACACACTTCCAGGTTGCGTGTAGTAGTTCACCGGAAAGCGAGTTGAGGACCACGTTCACTCCTTTGCCGCCGGTTTCCCTGAGCACATCTCGCAAGAAGCTTGTGTCTCGCGAGTTGAAGATTCGGTTCCGGGGAATATTGAACGTTTGCATCAGGTAGTCAACCTTTTCTTGGTTGCCCACAGTACAGAAGATCTAGAGGAAGCCAAATTAGTCATTATTCTCAAAGATGGTGTGGTAGCTTACTTCAGCTCCTAGCATCTTTGCCACTTGAATCGCAGCTATGCCAACGCCACCACAAGCGGAGTGGATAAGCACAGTCTGGATAATCTGTCAGCAAGCATGAAAGCTCTACAACGGGCATGTCACATACCTGGCCTTTGGATAGCTTCGCGGAGTCAATCAAGCCGGCGACGACCGTAGAGTAAACGAGAGGGATCGTAGCAGCTTCGTCAAAGCCGAGACTGTCTGGTATCTTTGCGCAAAAGAGTTCACTCATGTACCAGATAGTCGAAAATGATCCATCGGTACAGCAAAGCACTCGATCTCCCACTTTGAGATGCTTGACCTCAGGCCCAACCTTCCTGACCTAAAAGTTTGGTATTAGTATTGCCTAGGATACGAGACTTTATGACCAAAGAAACAAAAATTTGTCGGAGAGTACTCACAATTCCACAACTCTCGCATCCGAGTCCACGACCCACCAGATCTATGATTCCCATAGACATCAAGACATCCTTTGATAAAAGTCAGCGAATTTGTGTAGACACGCACAATTGCAAACAACGGAGTACTAACCTTGAAATTGAGCCCAACAGCCCGGGTTTCCAGCTCGACAAAGTCGCCTTTCAGTTCTGTAGGCTCTTGCTGTTGCCATGAAAGTGTGTGCAAGATACCTGGCCTTCCAATGTCCAATTTCCTGGGGTAAGAACTTTGCTTCGTGGACAAGAGCTCTTTTGATACCGAGACCCAATGGTATCTGCCAACCTGGACTCTTCCGTCTGCAAGAGCGTATTCGAGTACAGGATCATTGTCTGGGTCGCGAATGCGGTGCTGGAACTCATGTAGGACATCAGCGGTGGCAGTCCACGCTTTTGAATCATCGAAACTTTCCAGCTCGAGCGTTGCGAAATCCATCAAAAGCTCCGTGCGAATTGTTCGAGCCATGCCAAGTATCAAAGAGTAGTTGGGGTCACGGCAGCCGTTTTGGGCTGCTCCGGTCACCCAGAGTACACCAGCGTCCTGCACATGAGCAACGAAGCTCTTGAAAGCACTGAAAGTCTGCTCTGTCGCGGAATAGAGGAAAGGTGCTTCAACATCGAGGAGTGAGACGATGTCTTGTCCAGGCTTTGGGATTCCATCCAGCGTACAGAAATCCAGCTCGTATTGTCTGTCGCGGAGCTGCTTGAGTATCCCTTGGGTCTGTTGCACGGACTCACCTCTGGACAAGATGGTGATCCGCTTCGACTTTTCCTCACGGGCTGGCATGGCAATAATGTTGTTTAGCAGATGTCCATCATATGCAACTGCATCGATCCCTCCAAAGCCGGCGCTCTTGAGCTCTTTCTCCCACCTGTCGGGACTCACATATGGCTCGACTGGTCGGTCATCCTCGTCACCAAGCCACCATCCGGGAAGAACACCCATCACATAGTTGATCCACTTCGTCGTAGGGTCCAATTCCTGGAGGAAGAGGCGACCGCGAGGATGGAGAAGCTTTCGCACATTGGACAAGGTCTCCTTGAGTTGTGGAGTCGCATGGAGTACGTTGGTCGCCACAATTAGATCAAAAGACTCAGCATCGAACCCCTGCTGGATTGGGTCTTGTGAAACGTCCAGAATAGCGAACTCGAGTCCTTGGACGTCCTTGAAACGCTCTTTTGCTGCGACGAAGAACCCAGCAGAGACATCAGTGTACTTGTAAGAGCCGTACATCCTCTCGCCGTACATAGACTGGAGATGGGGGAAGATAGTGCTGGTTGTGCCGCCTGTACCAGCTCCGATCTCGAGAATCTTCATGTCGGGCTTGTAATGGCCTAGGAGTTCGAAAAATTCTGAATTATCCCACAATTGCATGAAGTCGTACACCTTGGTAAGTATATCGTCTTCCATCAAGATATCCAGCGGATCTGTGGTGCCAAGGAAGATGCCCTTGGAGTGCTTTGAGATTCGGTGGATTGCGGTCGCGACCGCTGCGGCCTCAGTGTCCATCGATTGAGCAAGGAGCTGGTCAATCATCTGTACTCGCTGCGCACTATCCATTCTTGATATCAAGGCGCAATCATGAACATTTGGGTACTGACCCCCAGCAGCCATTTCTTGTCTTGTGTCGAGCCACGTGCGGAATTTGTCAAGATGTGGATGAGCAGTTTCCACATTCTGCAACTGGAAATTCGACTCGATCATACAAGTGAGGGCAAGCTTTTCAACCAGTAGATGACAAGTCGTGATGTCTTTGGCTGGTCGCATGAGTTGAGCCGCATCCAATAGGTTCAGATCGCTCTTCCACTCTAGCTCAACAGCAGCGTGGGGGTCCTCGTTTTGGGCCTCATTATTGTCGCCAAGTGGAGTCATTCGGAGACCTTTTAGATTGATCACCAGTTCACCTCCAGATACACCCACAAGGTTTCCTGAGAGTGTTCCCGTGGAAGAAGACTGTGCCTCCGCTTGAATGGCGATACTTGCCTTTGCAGGACTGATGTAGAGTTCTTCGATATGCGTGGGAACTGATAACTTGTTGAACAAACGGCCGACGCCATTAAAGGCCGCGCAACTGAACAGTTGGAAAGAGCTGTCAAGAGTGGATGGATGGAGCTGATATGGAGTTTCCTTCTCTCCAAGGCTATCATTCAAGGTGGCCACCGCTTTTCGTTCCGAAACATGTGCAGTGATATCGGACAGGCCGCGGAACCTTGGACCGTAGTTGAGGCCAAATCTGGCCATGACACGATACCATGTGCTCGTCGGGACCTTGCGCTGACAAGGCTCTATGGTGGGTACGGGCAGCTCGAACTCCTGGCCTCCTCTCACTTGACCAGCACAGTGTTTCGTCCATGTTGTGCCGTTCGACGATGCAATCGAAAACTCGTACCATTCCGAGTCGAGTGTAGTAGTAAGACGAGCCTTGCGAAGATGTGTCTGAATTTCAACGGGTTTGCCTTCATTCAGTATGAGCGCCGATATGAAGTCGACCCCTCTGACGGTGTAACTGTCGGAATCCGTGAGTTGCCTAATAGCCTCACCGATCATGGCAATGTAACCAGCCCCTGGAAGTAGAATGTCATGAGCAATTTCATGGTCTTGAATCCAAGGAACGTTATCAAGACGCAACATATTTCTCCAAGTCGGATCGACCTCGGAGGTTTCAACAAGGCGAGCACCTAGGAGATCATGATGAGGGAATTTCCGCTGCCGCCACTCCTTTGACAAACGGCTCTCATACCAATATTGGCCGTCATAGTTCCACGGGTAAGTTGGGAGATCGGTAAGGAACTCGCCAGGTGGATTGATGAAACCAAAGTCGACATCAACATTGCTGATCCACAGCTCTCCAGCAGTTTTCAGCAAAGCCGTCAATGCGTCTTCGTTCCGGACCAAAGTGGAGACGTAGTGCGCGTCCTTCGCCCCCTTCCTTATTATCTGCCTGATTGGCCCGGCAAGAGCAGAGTGAGGTCCGACTTCCAAGAACGCCAGCGGTTGTGAAATTGTCTCAATCGCGGCGCTGACAGCGGAGAGGAAAAGAACGGGAGATGTCAGATTCTGTACCCAGTAGGAAGTTGAAAGAATTTCGCCGTTCTTCAAGAGCCCTCCCGTAACGGACGAATAGAATGGCACAGTTGGCTCCTTTGCGTGAATGGCTTTGCCCAGAAGTGTTCGATATCTGGCCTCAACCGACTTCATGTGATCTGGACAAAATTGCAGTCAGCCGCTGTATTAAGGGAGAAGACTCGACGTGCTAAAAGCCATCTGAGTACTTACGAGAGTGATAAGCGCATTCGACATGCAGGGCTCGAACGAGGACTTCGGGTTGGTCGCTTTGAATATCTCCCATGATCTGCTCGAGAGTGTCGATGTCACCGGTCAATGTGGTACTGCTGGGGCTGTTTTCGCAGCCGATAATGACGCCTGTGCGTAAATAGGGTGTAACCTTCTCGCGACCAAGACCAATGGCAGCCATTCCACCACGGTGAATCTTCCCGAGACCCACAGTCGCTACTCCACGATAGTAAGCAACAAGGATGGCTTCTTCTGCTGTGAGAACGCCGCTTGCATATGCAGCTCCAATCTCTCCGGAAGAATGACCGACCACACCTGCTGGCTTGATATTCCATTTCGTTAAAAGGTCTACCAAAGCGACTTGAATTGCAGTACAGCAGGGCTGAGAAAATTCGGCCTCCGAGAGACGGCTCCGTGACTTTGGTTTTAGGATTTCATCTACACAAATTAGTCAAGAATAGGCTAGGCGCGGGTAATTGAGAAGCTCATACCTCGCAGGCTCCATGGCGGTGGCTCAGGTAGTGAGGAAAGCACTTTGTCTAAGCCTTTGATAGAGTCACTAAACAAAGGCTCTTTCGAAAAGAGCTCTCGGCCCATTTGCGCCCATTGGGCGCCTTGTCCCGTGAAGGCGAAAATCAGATTTGGGACCTCTGTAGGTTTGTTTATGCGCGACGGCTCCAATGGATTGTCTTCCGATGCAATCACAAACGCACGGTGTGAGAGTGGCTGGCGTTTGTTGTTGAGGGTGTAGCTTATGTCACTCAGGGAGTCGGTGTGAGAGGCTAAATATGACGCGTGGTTGTCGACCGAACGCCTTAGAGACTCGGGGTGTGTCGCAGAAAATACCAGAAGATTAGGTCTTTCCTCGCCGACATCAACAGGGGGGGTCGGTCGATCAAGACCATGAGCAGCTGCAGACTCAAGTAGTACCTATATAACGCTTTAGAAATGTCTTGGGTTATGTTGGAGACAGACTTACATGTGCATTGGCGCCACCAATACCGAACGAGTTCACCCCCACTCTTTCGGCTCGATCTGCAGGCCATGGCGTGGCGTGGACTGGGACCTTCAATTTCCCTTGTTCCCAAGGAACTTGAAACAAATGTCAGCTTTCAAGAAAGGACATGGGAGCCACGTTCGACTTACTCGAAGGGTTTGGCTTCTTGAAATTGATATTGGGAGGAATCGTTTTGTGCTCTAGCGCCAAAACCATCTTGATGACACTTGACATTCCCGAAGCACCCTCGGAGTGGCCGAGATTGGGTTTGACCTAACTTTATTAGCCTCCCTAGCGTATTAACAGATTCGACGACAATACCGAGCCGATATAGATACCATGCTCGCCGAACACGTTGGCGACAGCCTTTGTCTCGATGGGGTCCCCAATCTGAGTATCAGAGTATTAGTATATCTGTATGAGAAAGAGAAAGGGACTTTCACGAATAGAAAGCATCCCACGTACCTTAGTACCAGTCCCATGACACTCAATCATAGCGGTCTTCGAGAGATCCGTAATACCTGCAAGTTTATGGCCTCTGCGGATCAGAGCCTCATGGGCCTCTGTACTTGGGCTTGTTATGCCCACTGTCTTCCCATCGTTGTTGACGCAAGTCGACCTGATCACAGCGCGAACGGTATCTCCATCGCGGATAGCATCGCTCAACTTCTTGACGTAAATGGCAGAAACTGCCTCACCTCGAGCATAACCATCTGCGTTAGCATCAAACGACTTACATGACCCAGTTGGGGATATGACACCCTGCTCAGTCATTGCAATTGTCATGCGTGGTGTGATGATGATATTGGTACCGCCAACTATGGCTGACTTGCATTCCCCACTGTACAACGCTTGACACGCTTCGTGAAGACCTGTGAGTGAGGAGGAACAAGCGGTCCGAATAGTCATACTGAGACATGTTGTCAGCTCAGTTCATATACAGTAGTTGAATTTGAGGCGTACCTCGGCCCCTTGAAATCAAACTCGTAAGACACTCGATTCGCAGTGATGTAGTCACCATAACCGATTAAGCGGTACATGTGGTGATTTTGCACGTCCTTGGAATCCATATCAATCCAATCTTCTCCGAAGACACCTACGTAGCAGCCGACGTTCTTTCCCCGCCAGTTCTTTTCTCCGGCGTTCTCCAGACACTCGTACACAACCTCCAATAGTAGTCTCTGCTGTGGATCCATGGCCTCGGCTTCGTGCTTCGTCATCGACCAGAAAGAAGCATCGATGTGAGCCAGATCTAGATCCTCCAGAAAGTATCCATACTGCGTGCCCACATGGCCCGCTTTACCTGGTTTGTACCAGGCATCGATGTTGTACCGATCGGGTGGCACCCGGCATTGGCCATTCCTTTTATTGACGAGGAGATCCCAGAAACCCTCCGCATCATGAACACCACCGGGAAGTCGCATGGCCATGCCAACAATAGCCACCGGCTCGACTTCTTGATTGGGGCCACCATTTGAAAGCTCAGCGGGCTCGGACATGGGGGTGGAGAAGTTTGTATTTCCATCTGATTGGGCATCGACGCCATTGGTGAAGCCATTGAATTGGCCGTTGGGCTCTTCAGTCATGTATGGAGACATGCTGGGAAGAGAGGTATGGAGCGAATGGATGTGGGATGGGGCAAGCCAATGGTTGCTTGGGAAGAAGGGGTGGAGCGAGTGGGAGCGAAGCCAGACCAGTCAATGACTGTTGAAGATCAAGGAAATATGCTGTGATAGTGCAAAGGACAGGAAAAGAAAAGAGAGAGAAGAGGTAAAGTTAAAGAAGGCATACGATGAAGATTCCGATGTAGAGAAGGGTACAGGAGCAATTGATATGATGCTGCCTTGAAGCATAAAGACAGCATGATGAGCATGATTGTAGTAAGCTGGTGTGAGAGGACAAACCCGACTACAGGATCTATGGAGAGGCTGATGGCTGGAGCGTTGGCCGGAATGATTGGCAGGTGTGGCGAGAGAGAAGAGTATCGATTGCATTTGGTGTAGGAGATTCTCACGTAAGCAGGTGATTGAAGTGCATGGTAGACCCGACTGTGAGATGTGCTGTGGGGAGCCATTACTTGGGGGAAGGCGTAGTCAGACAGAATAACGATATCTCACTGGCTTGAGGCAACTTTGCGGCACGTGGAATTGGTATGTGGTATCTCGTATGAATGTTGTAGGTAACACCAATTTTTTCAGGTTTCAGGTGAGTTGGAATTTGTTGGAGGGTGCGCGACCGGCGATTCCCGGAAAGAAGGTCAAAGGGCAACACTACTCTAAGCTAATACCGCTAGAGCCTGATGAAGTTTAGCTTACGATCTGTAGCGGAAAGTCAAGGTCGTAAGGTATTCTAGAAGGTTCGGTAATCAATTCTCCTTTCATTCTATTTTTTTTTACTCTTGTTCCCTATTCCCTTTTCACAAGCATGGCCAAGGATCCTATCCTGACATTATTATTGCCAAGGAGAGGAAGAAGGAAGAAGGAAGAAGGAAGAGCTCGGAGAAAGAGAAATGAAGCGGGAAGTATAATCTGATCCATGAAAAAACGTGCTTTCGAATAGACGAAAAGTCTAAGAAGAGGCTTACAGGCTGATCATCTTACAGTCCCATAGGTAAGGTACTTTAAGGTACTTACTTTAGGCTTGTCTTGGCCTGTCTTACAGGCATGTCCCGCCTACCTTACCTACCTCTACCTACCTATACCTGCCTATCAAACCAATCAGCCGCAGATCAGCAAATAGCTCTCCCGCTGTGCCACTACAGCATTGCGCCCGTCTCTGTACTAACAGTGTGTATAGGATTACAGGCTGCAGCGGTAAGAAACTGATTGCTATACGAAGCACGTGCTTAGCGGCATGCCTTATTCATTAGTCATATCTATTTCCAGTAAGATGCCATGAAAATTGAAGTCAGGTCCGTGGCTCATGCAGCTGTCACCCGTCAAGACCTCGTGTTCTTCTCATATCTCTCCTAGTCTCATACTCTATCCTTTCTGCATGATGTTATTATCCTTGCTTCGGTACCTTACAGATATCTCTTATCTCTTAGCAAAGTCTATCTGCAGTCCATTACAGAATCAATATTGCGTCGATTTAAACGTGAAATCAGGTTCAGGATTGATGTTGCATCCGCTTACAAGTGAAGTCAGGTCTGTGGCGACTGTTGTCGTCTAGACCTTCGCACCTTATCCTATCATCATGGCCTTCTTCATGATCGGCACTTCACCCGGCGTTTCATCCGTTGTCGATTACTGAGCCAAAGTTATACACCCGTACGATAAAAGCACGAAGCTGCAACAGGGCTGTCCACTTAGCCTCCCAAGTCTTCTCCATCGATTCACTCTTTCTCATCTCTATCCCGGAACTTGTATTGGTATCAACTACCTGATTCTCTGAACCAGCACTTCTCTTTCAAAGCATTCTTCCATCATTTTACTGCATCTTTGACAATCAATCTACAATGGCGGCCGCCGAGATTCTCGAAATGATCATTCCCAATGACACTATCGCTCCTCAGCCTGCGTTCGACCCTCGCGAATCTCATGGAGTACCGCTGATAGGATCAAATCTGGACATCAAAAACGATTACAATGTGACTGTACAAGAGGATGTATCCACTGCACCCTATGCCGCCACGGTGTCCAAGGAGACACCAGGTCTATACATCACTGGCTTAGGGTCTCAATACCCGCCTTTCCAATTCCCCCCCGACAAACTCGAAGGTTTCATTAAGAGGTGGTATGATCTCGAGACTCCAGGGTAAGGAAAATTTTGCACATACACCACGGAAAAACAGACACTGACGTGAACCGGAATTCAGAATCAAAAAGCTTTTGACCATCAACCAAACCACTCTAATCCAGAGCCGATCGACCATCAAAGCCTTCGAAGATCCCTTCTGGAGCCGCTCCGTAGCGCCCTCAATCTCCGAACTGGACCGATTCTTCCGCAAAGCAGGCGTCGACCTGACCGTGCAAGCATGCAAGAAAGCCCTGCGCGAGTCCGGCAACAAACCCAACGACATCACCCACATCGTGGCCGTGACATGTACCAACGCCGGCAACCCGGGCTTCGACCTCCTGGTCGCCCAGAAGCTCGGCCTGAAGCCCGAAACCGACCGGACGCTGCTGCACGGCGTCGGCTGCGCCGGCGGGCTCTCGGCCATGCGCGCCGCGGCGGCCATGGCCCAATCGGCCTCGATGCGCGGCCGCCCCGCGAGGATCCTAGTCTTCGCGTGCGAGATCTGCAGCATCAACGTGCGGTGCGACCTAGAAGAGGTAGTGGAGCACCCGGAGGAGACGAAGATCTCGCCCGTGCTCTTTTCCGACGGTGCCGCCGCCTTCATCATCAGCAACGAGCTGACCCCCGGCGCCAAAGACAAAGCCGTCTACTCCCTCGTCAACTGGGAGACGGCGACGATGCCCAACACGGCCAAGGAGCTCGAGTTCATGACGGACCCCTCGGGCTTCCGCGCCACGCTCACGAAGGAGGTGCCCATCCTCGCCCTCAAGGCCATCACGCCCATGTTCGAGCAGCTGAAACCCTGCCTGCCCCTCGACAGCGCCCTGGCCGCGAGCGGGAAAGCCGTCGACGCGCGCGACTTCGACTGGGCCCTGCACCCGGGCGGCATCGCCATCCTCAACGGCGTGCAGCAGAAGATGCAGCTGCACGAGGAGCAGCTGCGCGCCTCGTTCGACGTGTACAAGAACCACGGCAACTCGTCCAGCCCGACGGTCCTGATCGTGCTGGACCAGCTCAGGAAGATGGGCGAGGGGAGGGATAACGTCATGGCGTGCAGTTTCGGGCCGGGCATGACGATCGAGATGGCCATGTTGAAGCGGTGCCGTCACGGTGAGGAATGAGTGCGATGGTGGGGGATGCAGGTCGCTCGTTTTTGTTCTAGAGTCGTGGGTACGGGTGATTAGACTGGTTTTTACACATCTCGCAGCACAGGTAATGCTTTTTTTCTTTCTCATTTCATTTTCACAGAAAGAATGCATGTACGGGGTGTTGTACTGTCGATCAATCGTTAGGCCACTCACTGGGATCGGGGAAACTTTCTGCATTTTTAGAATAGAACAGATCATGTAAAGGAAAAAACAATCGTTATGGGCTCCTTTCCAATTTTCACTTCTTACCAATGTCACGATCGCCGCGACTCCATTGAGCAGTATGTATATTCATGGAGTCCACTCGTGCACTATCAATATTGCCCTGCCGGTCTTTTTCCCTTTTTGTCTACTGAAGGCAGAAAATATAACTAAAAGGTTCCCTTCACAATCTACGTTCTCCGTGAAACGAAACTCCGCAGAACGCCAAAAGCAGACCTGTCACATCACATCCCACCGAACCCGCAGCAGGCACTCATCCCCGCGATCGGGACCAAATCGAAGCCCCCTCTTTGCCCACCTTCCCCCCCCCCACACCTTCCACCTCTCAACCCAAAAAAACAAAAACAAAAACATGAAAACAACCCCCATCTTCAAACCATCAACCCCAACCATCCCCATCACCGAGAACATGCCATTTTAATATTGCAACATGGACACCGCGCATTCTTACGTCCTCTCCTTCTATCTCACACGATTTTATATAAGCTACCTGACTAATAAAGGAAGCAAGGAAGCAAGGAAAAGAAGGAAGGAAGTTACGAACGAATGAATCACGAAAACAAACGCTCTGAACCCTTCGCAGAAAAGAAAAGAACGAAATCTAATAATATTCTGAAAAAGAAGACCCGCATAGCCTCATTCTACCGCGTAGCATTTTTCCATCTGCCCGTCTATCCGTTCGTTCGTTCGTTCGTTCATTCAATCTAAATCCCCCCTTTCCTTTCCACCTCTCCAAACCAGACTAACCCGCCATACCATTCCCATCTACCCCACTCCCCAATTCCCCCCCTCTCCCCCTCTTCCCCTCTCCTCTCCCCCTCCCCACCCCAACCCCTCCACACCTCCACACCCCAACCCCTCCACATCTCCACACCTTCTCACTTCCAGCACCGCACATTCACGCCGCCCGTGACGGCGCAGGTGAGGTTCAGGCTCTCGGTCCAGGGGCGGTCTTCCTGGCCCGGGACGACCTGGATCTTGCTGAAGGTCTGGCAGAGGCGGATGATGGTGTAGGATGCTTCGGTGAGGGCGAACTGTTGGCCTGTTGGGGGTTGGTTAGTGGGTGGGTTGTGGATGGGTTTTGGGAAGGGGAAAAGGGAAGAGAAAAGGGAAAAGGTGGAATGGAAAAAGAAAAAGAAAAAGAAAAAGAAAAAGAAAAAGAAAAAGAAAAAGAAAAAGGAAAAGGAAAAGGAAAAGGAAAAAGAAAAAGAAAAAGAAAAGGAAAAGGAAAAGGAAAAGGAAAAGGAAAAGGAAAAGGAAAGGGAAAGGGAAAAGGGTAAGAGGGGGCTGAGGAGGGGACAGGGAGTGGGGAGGGGTATGTAAGAAGGAATGGAGGGGTTGGAGATAGGATTTGGAGCAAGGTGAAAAGAATTCGTAAGGTGCGGTGAGCAGAAAGGGTTGAAGTAGGAGATTTCGAACAGTATTGTTGATAAAGGAAGTTTCGGGTGAAGGTGGAGCAAAAGAGGATGTATATTGATCTTTTGCGACGCAGAGAAGAAGAAGAAGAAGAAGAAGAAGAAGAAAGGCTTACCAGGACAGATCCTCGGCCCGCCATTGAACGGCAAGAAATGGAAGCCAGGCAACAACCCCTCCCACCGCTCCGGCCGGAACTCCTCCGCATCCTGGCCCCAAAAGTCCTTGCGGCGATGCATCGAATACAGCACCCAGATGACCATCTGGCCCTTCTGGACGAAGATGGGGCTCTGCCCGTCCTCGCCGCCGCCGCGCGGCAGCCAGGTGTCCTTGTTGGCGAACTTGGCGTTGATCGGCACGACGGGGTAGAGGCGGAGAGCCTCGTGGAGGATGTTGCGGAGGTATTTGAGGTCCTTGATCTGGTCGAAGGTGGGCGCCTTGCCGTTGAGGGTGGCGACCTCGGCCTGGAGCTTGGCCCAGATGTCCGGGCGGCGGGAGAGGACAAAGAGGGTGGAGGACATGAGGGAGGCGGTGGTGTCGCGGCCCGCGATGAGCGTGTTGATGACCTGGTCGCGCAGCTCGTTCTCGTTGCCGCTGTGCTTGGCGAGCTCGTACAGGAAGACGTAGCGCTCGTCGCCGTCCGGGCCGTCTTCGTTGTTGTTGTTGTTGTCGCCGTCGTCCAGTTTGAGCAGGGCGCTCTTCTCGGCGTCGGCTTCGCGGAGGACTTTTCGCGCTTGGATGCTCGCCTCGACGCCTTTGGTCTTGCCCAGGATGGCTTCGTTGCCGACGAGATTCTTGGCTTTGCGGTATTCGACGGCGTTGTGGACGATGGGGCGCACGTAGTCGTGGAGGAATTTGCACGCGTTGTCGTACTTGCGGCTTTGATACCACCGGTTGAACGGGCCAAGGCGTAATTTTTGGGCGATCACACCCAGGGCGTAGTCGAAAGCCCAGGAGAATTGCTTGCTTGCGTCCGTGGCGTCAGGGCGGAGAGAGTCGATGGATTTTCCGAAGAGAAACTCGGTCGCTGTGTCGAGGGTCTATCGGACGAGCGATCATCAATGACTTTCCAGAAAGAGGAAAGGATTACGATCTCTCAGAGGGTAAAGACTCACCATACGGAAGAAATAGGATTGAATATCGACTGGAGTCCCATCATTAGGCAAATAGCTTATCATATGCATAACATGATGCTCCATCAGTCTCAGATCGCCGACCTGTTTCCTGACAAAATTTGGGCGGATCAAAGCCCTGGAGTGTTCCCAGTATGGGCCATCCGCGTTGAAGATACCGTGTCCCAAGAGTTTGACTGTAGCCTGTCGGCGCAGCTCTCCGACGTCGAAATCAGGGAACTGCGTCGCCAGAACACCTTGCACATTCTTCGGTTCGTCGGTAAAAATCAAGGTCTCAAGCAGAACATTGGAAGTGAATGTTGATCCAATTCGAGCGAAACGGTCGTAGAGATCCTCGAGTTGATACTTTCCCCTGCTGGCAAGAATGGTGCTGATGACAAAGTCCAGACCGAAAAATATATCCCAGTGACGATCCGCTTTTGCGGGTTTGCAGCCATGAAGACGTGCGAATTTTCGAGAAGCGATGAAAGTCGTGAGTCGATTGCGGGCAACATAGATGAGGAGAGTGGCACCAAGACCGATGGTGGCGAGATAGACTGGAGAGAGCATGATGCTGTGAAAACAACGGTACAGTGTAAAAGAAGGTGAAAAGAAGACAAAAAGATGAGAACCAAGAATGGCTGGGACACTGAATAGGCGGTTGTATCAAATAGACGGAGACAGCACCGCGCGAGCGTCGTAATGAGCAGAATGAAAAGCAGTACAATCGAAATTTCCTTGGCGAAGAGGAAGGAGACTCGGACGAATGTCAGCCCGTGTCTGAATGTCGCTAAGCAAAGCAGGTGAGATTGTGGAAAAAAGGAGGAGGCAAAGAATGTTGGTGAAGGAATCAAGTCGGGTCTGCTCAGTCGGGCGCTCAGCCGCCAAGAGACAGCCAACGTCCGCCCGTCAGCATACACCATAATCGGGTTCCAACATTCGCAATCTTCAGAGATAGGATGCTTCGGCACTTCTTGGAAATTTTTTAAGGGATGACTCTTTTCTGATCCACATTTCTCAAATCAATGGACTCCCGAAGCTATCACCACTCACCAGTCTGCCCCTTATCACTCCTTGATGCTAGGTCTCAGCGGAAATTTTTTATTGACGTTGCATCCTGATATGCTACTCAGGCGTAGGCTCAAAACGCTTCGATCGGAAGCGTACTTTAATAGCAATGCGTAGAATATGTAGATTTATTCGTTGAGAAGAAAAAATTGAAGTGGGCTCTTTCGTCGCTGAATCACTTGGCGAAAGCGGGCCGGGCGCGGGTCTTTTAGACACCTCCCGGGGTCTCACAGCAGTAAGGTAGATCAAGCACTCCTTATCGCATAATTTGTAATGCCGACCCGCACTGTGACCTGTGTTCTGACATTTTATGTTATTCAAGTCTTTCTGTATCTGACAGTCAAAGTTGCAGATAGGGAATCTGGCGGAAGCGGTCAGATTTTGGGGCTGGCTTCATCGATGAACCGTTCCTCATGTGCCACCTTCTCGCATAATACTTTTGATTTCGTATCAGCTTGTGTTCACTAAGGCGCAGATGAGGGTCGCTTTTGGACAATTTCTGAAGAAGCCACCCCTGGCGCGTCGGACATGGGCCGCACTCAACCGCCCGAGACTCTTTCTGAGGATGCGGTACGTACATATTTCAAATTATGCATCAACGGCTATCGTTGAGGTTGAGGTGTAGGATGAGTCTCCGGATTCACTCCGTGTCGCAGTGATTGATTATTTCTTCTCGTTGCTGCGAGTTTGGATGATTCCATACGTTGAACATACCACTGTACTCAACCGTCACAGTGTGGATGTAGATTGGTGATTTGTATATAACAACCAGTCTCAAGACACGTTAACATAGGAGGTATTGTTATGTCATGTATGTATATAGCCGTCTTTCACTCGCATGTATCCAGTCATCATTCGTTTTCATACCTTCCAGACCCATTGCGTTCTTTGTCGTACCCTCACACACGTGCATGCAGCTATCTTTCCTTTTCATATCTGTGATGAATAGGCATAGTGACTTCTTGGCGGTGGAATACGAGAAGATATATCAGGCTAGCTAGCCCCAACGTTGGCGTTGCCCAATCATATATTACTTTATCCACTCGTGCCCGTGGAATGTGTGTGTACTAACCTTTCGGAAATGATAACACTAGAACAAAAATGGCCTAAAAGTCGACTGTCCAGGGGAAAACAGTTTCGAATTTGGCCATCAGGTCTAGAACGCGCCCCTGCACGAGGAGATATGATTGCAGCCACCCACCCAGGAGGCCACACACACACCCAGATGTACACATTCGTTGCTCCCGCTTCGCGGCACCGTTCTCAGTCTTTTGTAGATAATGTCCAGGCTCGAGACTAAATCAGTCTGCTCCCTGATCGATTCTCTGTCGTGATGATTTCTGTTATTTCCACCCATACCAGAATTATAGGAATCCCTACCTCAAAAGGGATCAGGTCACGGTCTTTCGTGAATCATGTCGACAATTTTTGGTACTCACCTGACTCCTGAAGAGTTGCAACTCCTGTCCAACTACCCGGCGTTGCAGCCCCCGGATGGAGTAACGCCAAACTTCATAAACCCACCGAATCATGGAAAGCCCCAGATCGTCTTGGTCTCTGTTCTGCTCTGCATCACGGCGATCTTCGTTCTCAATCGAGTCTATATGAAAACCTGCATCGTACGAGGGTACATGTGGGACGATCGTAAGTCTTCCCGCCGATTCAGATAGCAATGCGGAGCCTTGATCTGTTAACGACTTCAATCCTAGTCACCATCATGGTGGGTATGGTGAGTCGTCTGGAGCATCCTCGCACAACGCAAAGTAAGCGCTGAAGCATTGCGCGTGAAACCACAGGTTGGTACTGTGGCGTGCTATGCTGCAATTGTATTTGGTAAGGGACCTTCTCTACCTTTCCCACATTTTCTCAATACCGTATACAACAGAAGTCCAAAAAGGCAGGATTGGTGTCCACGAATGGAACATCAGTATTCCCCAAGCCGCAAGCAAGGATCTGCAGATCGTAAGGAGGAAGCAGCTCTTAACCATGTCCCACTTCTAATACGATTCCAAACCAGCCTGTATACATAGTATCCGTTTTGAACGCACCAACCTTCCTCTTCATCAAATTAACTTTCTTCATTACTTACCGCCAAATATTCGGCCCAATGCGATGGATGAGGATCGGCGCCTTACTCGGGGCTATAATCACGACGTTATTCTATGTCAGTACAACCGTGTGCTGGTTTGTGTATGCAACACCTCGCAATGGCGCCACTTGGGTGTCCGCTTCACGAGAGAAGTTCATTATCAACTTCTCCGTCCCCCAATCTGCTGTAGGTCTCGTCATCGATCTCTATATTCTCATTCTGCCGATTGTGGCTGTGAGTAAGCTGCAAATGGGTACTCGCCGCAAAGTTGGTGTCATTCTGATCTTTACGACCGGGTTGCTGTAAGTCAAGCTCATGCGGTCCACCGCGATGATTCGAGGACTAACGCAGGGACGACCGATGTAGCGCTTGTCTGGGGTCAATCCTGAGTATTTACTTCAGAGTCCAGCTCGACCGGACACAGGACTATACATGGCATTTTATAAACGTGAACACAGTGACGTAAGTCTTCTTTTCATGGTGTCTTCACTCGCCAAACATCTACACCAGAGGGTGATAAGTCAAGTTGACGAGGATCCTAGTCTCTTAGAGATGTTCGTTGGCATAATGTGTGCCTGTATGCCGGCAGCGGCCCACACAGGCCGTCACCATCTGCCCTCTTACGACTGCGTCAGTACCACCTTACGCTCTCATTACGAGTCCTTAGGAAAAGGACTCCGCAGATCAAATCCGATTTCGTCCTCGCTCTCCCAAAGAGATTTTCGGGACGTCAAAACACCCCGCGGTGTCTATGAAGGATACTATAACCTGGGTGGTCTTCAGCGTGATTTGCAAGAGCCTGCAAAGTCGTTGCAGACATATGGAAAGACTGATGATCTCGGTCACGATGGCATCCATCTCACATATGAGATGAAGCCGACCTCGACCCCTCCTACACCCCATGATCGAGGACAGACGACTGTCTAAACTTCTAAATGCTGCTTAATTTTACGCACAGAATCGGAGAGACTGTTGAAGGCCAAAGATATTGTGGTTCGTATGTGATGATTTATATCCAGCCAAGACGGATATTTGTCTCAGGTTCTACTTCTTATACATTAGCAATTCTGTAAAAGACGCATGATGGGAAACGGAACACGAATGCATTTTGTGTAAACAGATGAGCGAGGGGAACCTTCATCTACCAGGAGACTGTGTTCAGAAAGATCGTAAAAATATCTAGCTACGCATACGCATTTCCATTCGTACGCTTTGGATATTGAGATTACATTGACTGGAAGATTTCCTCCTTTCGACCCGGCAAGTATCCCTTGAGGCGAATGGTCAAAATTTCAATTTCCTTCAGGGGCTGCCATCCATGCCAAGGAACCTTCGACCGCAGATGGAACAAAATGCTGTCATTGTGAGGAAAAGACCTAGAATAAGTTACGCGACCAGAGATAGAAGGCTCGAAGAACTGCAGCCCCTCAGGTGTTCTCTCCGTTTCTTCTGCTAAGGATCCAACTTCTACCTGATGTCAGTAGTGGCTCTGAAACCTCGTTGGACCCTTGTCGTACTTCTTCCTTTACTGGCTGAACTGGTGTTGCACTCACCAAGTGCAGGCTGTCACGTGCAGAGACTAGAGAAGCACTATCCCGTAGCGGCCGCATGTCGAGATGAATACTCAAACGTTCTCTTGCTCTCAACTGACTTTCACTCTTGACACACGTACAGACCTTACCACAGTGTGTTAGGAAACTTTGAGATCATACGTATATAATCTTTCTTCTCTGCTCATGCCAGACTCCTCCCATCTTAGATCACGGTATCTCTGAAGCCAGCCAACAACAGCTGTCGAAGCCGAACCAAAGTTGCTTGTAGCAAGAAAGGGTCCTGCTCATGCTAGCATGAGATCCAGGCAGATGACCTCCTTTCCTCAGAGATGGGACATATCAGCTTTCCATGACGCGCAATCGTTGCTGTCTTCTTTTGAGCTATAGCAGGCCACACAATAAGGTCAAGATGGGAGCAACCCCGAATATATAACATGCCGTTGGTCTTTTTCAAATACTTTCGAATCGACTTAGATGGAACTGAGAAGAATACGTTCCTGCAATGATGGATTCACCAGAAGCTCAGAAGCTCGAGCACTTCTGATCGAATTTCCAACGCTGAGCTTCTCATAATCGAAACACTGCACTCCATGATGTCCGACAAGTTGGTCAATAAACATACTTCTGGTGGTGCAGTTTCTCGGTCAGGCACCCTTACTTCGATGTCTTCAATACCCGTCAAGATGTTTGGGTATATATATATCATACAATCCAGGAGACTCGCGGCACAGGAAGAATTTTTCTCATATGCTACCGACTCATAGGACTCGTGATAGTAATTGCCACGTCCAGCTCTGCCAGTCAACACGCATTACGGCTAGACATGTTGATGATGTTGACCGCCCCTAACACGTTGCAAGTACGATCAAGCAATGCGCCGCTCTGAAAGTACTGAGTTCATACAGCTGCGATATTGTTGTCAACGGACAACAGCTCTGTGGTGTGATCTTCCAAGCGGCAGGCCAACAGCCCTCCGTAAGCTCAAAATACGCTCAACATGTGTGCAAATCAAGCTGAGAAAAGGATAGCTCCTTCGCCACGTCCGCAACGAAGATAGAAAGATGGCTAAACGGTCCACCACCAACGGAAAGCAAGTCATATGCCTCCAGATTGCAGGCAGGCTCGTGAGGATAGGTCACAGGCCTAGCCAATAAGAGAAAGGCATATGAAGCCAGCGTCTCGATGGAACATTCCGCTTTCTTTGATGAGTGACAGAGCTATGTCACGTGAAGCATAGCGCCAAGACGCTAGCTCCTAGTCAAGTTCTCACACACACTGGAAACTACAAATATACCTATCACACGTACTCTACTGCTTGCAGTCTCATCGATAATTACGTTGCGTCCAACTGCGGGAAATTCCTCCACTGCACTTTGGTTCCTGCTGGGGAAAATTTATTGAGCATTACCAGGTGTTCACACGGCTACACGGCATACGCGTCCCCCCACGCAGGCCATTACTTTTTCCTTTCCTGCATCACGAAAACCTAAAGCGGTACATCCTCACGTCTGCCTAGAAGAATCGACCCTATATCACCTTTTATATCGCGCATTGCCATCTTCTCTAGGGATCTACTCAGGAAGCCTGCTCTCCAGCTTCGATCAACACAATGCACACCTTGCTGAGCCTGCCCCCCGAGGTGCACCTGCTCATCATCGGAGAGACTGATTTCTATGATCTCGAATCACTCTGGACATCATGCCCGCAATTCTACGCCTATGGTAAAGAAAAACTGCAGATGCACAGACATAGGAAAGCCAAGTTCCACACCATCATTGTTGGGTGGGACAACGATTCTCCCACACAGATCCATCCCCTTCTTGATTTGCGAGACATTCTTGAAGATGAGGGGAGCAGGTTCTATCCCAGGGTCATGGAAATCAATTCACTGGAGTATGGGGACCCTGAAGACGACGAGGTAGATGATGACGGAGAATACTCGCACAGGGATAGGAAAGCCGAGGAGATCGACAGCATCGTCGAGAAGTATGGAGATCGTATCACATCAATGGTAACCGAGATCCATCGCAAGCTCCTTCCGGACGCACCCGCAGCCGAAGCGGCAGTCTGGGACAATCAGATCCAGTCAGGGGACCCAGCTGCCACCGTCATCCTCCTACTCGCCCTCTACACAGAACTAGAAACTATCCATATTCACGAATCGGCTCAGCAGTGGTGGGATACAGGTTATGGAGCACTCTTCACTTCGTTCATAGCAGCTGCCACAGACCCGGTGACCAACACGCTAGGGATCTTCAGCAAGCTCTCGGAATTCACTCTGAATGGTGACACATATCTCTTAGAAGTGCCAAGCAGAGCTGAACTGTTCAGCCATTTCATGGCAGTGCCTACGATGCGATCAATTGAAGCTTACTATGTTGAAGGACGCAACGTCCAGTGGCCATGGGGTACAGGGTATTCGCAGGTAACAGACATCAAGCTCGAAGCATGCGACATCGACACAAATACCCTCATCAATCATATCGGCGCTGTGCAGAAACTCGAGACGTTCACATACACGTTCTCTCCTGAATCGGACATGACCGACGACACGGACGAAGACGAAATATACACTCAGCCAACATCCCCTATCTTTCGCATCAGCGGCGGGGACGACTCCGATTTGGACTCCCCGAGGTGGGAGCCTGGTGCCATCGTTGCATATTTGCAGCTCCACGCCTGTGACACCCTCGTCTTCCTCGAGTTAGCAGCTCGCCAGCTGAAAGGATCCGTGCCCTTCCAAGACGACGAGCCATACATCGGCAACCTCCGCGCATTCAAGACACTCCAAGAAGTAAAGCTGGACACCATGATGCTATACGAGCGCGTCAAACTCTCCGCCAGCATGCCCCTAGAATCCGGACAGGAGTTCCCGCAGGGCCACTTCGAGGAAGCCAGGGCGCAGCGGCTCGTCGAGTTCCTGCCGGCATCGATCCAGAGATTCCACATGACGAGCAAGGATGTGGGGAGGGGCCCGTCGAGGGAAGACGTCGGCGCCATGTTCAAAGGCTTGCCTGAACTGCGCGGGAGATGCCTGCCGAACCTGGAGGAAATCTGCGTGGAGTACGCGGAGAACGGTGATGCGGTGGAGAAGGAGGGTCGTCGGGAGCTTCGCTTGCGGTGCAGGAAGGCCGGGATCGAATTGGAGTCTATCAAATGGAAAAGGGAGCGGGGTGGCTCGAGTCCCTCGATACGTCAAGTGACTTGGATGGCATAGACATTCCGTGTCAGTGTGGATATCTGCGCCGACCTGGAGGGGGGGCTCAGGATCTGCTCCCGTGAGTGTTATCGGAGTGGAAGAGGCGAAGGAATTGGTTAGATTTAGGCTTGCCTCAGGGATATACCTGCTTTTTCTCAGCGCTCTATATAGTACCAGCTGCTGTGGTCCTGTTGAAACAATATCCAAGAACGCAAGAAGCTTCTTTCAAAGCTCTAGAACATACACGAAACTTCTTTACTTCCCTAACCCCCCTCCCTTTGCAACGCAAGTAGCCGAACAAGCACCTCCGAAGGCCCAATCACCCTCAGATCATGCCATGGCGCGATATCCTACGATGCGGGCAATGCTGACACTCTAAATAGGATCCTTGCAAAACAACACATCATGCTAAAAACGAGAGCCATAGGAGAGGGGGAGAGGCTATCTGCCCGATAGCCCAAAGCACGCACACCACACGGGTATTACGATCGCTAACCCCCAAGCATCCCGCCCACAACGTCCTCCACCCGCTCGCGCTCATCTCACTCACTCACCTACCTTCCTCCACGACTACCTCTTCTCCATTCGAATCCCATTTCGATTGCGGACCTAATATAGAAGGCTCTGAACCCGGTCTTGATGCTGTGTTATGATTTATTAGCTACATAGAACGCTGCTGGCCTCATCGGAAAAGGGATTCGGTGCAATGTAGGGCTCATCTGGCCGTGTTCATGGTCGGCCTTTCGCTCTAGCGTCAAGCAGCCTCCTCGAAATTTGGAGGTCTTGCAAGGACCGTGAAGTGCAGGGAATGTGCTTGCGGGTTGTATAGGGCAGACTAGGCCGGTGGACCTTGGATGGGTTGGGGCTTTAAGGGGTGCATATCGCATGTAGAGGTCATTCATTCATTCATTCAGTCGTCGTAACATGCGTCCCGGGTTGGTGTGTGTATGTGGGACATAAAGCGGGGGAAAGGAAGGACGATATGCTACGAGCGTACCTACTTACCTTTCACCTCGGACAATGAAAGATGGTCTGAAACCCCTTCTATCGAAATTGTCTACTACGGTCTTCTTCCGATACATATCATACATGCAGAATGGAGATCGGCACGCACCAAAAAGTCCTGGACGTCAAGACTTGCGCGCCAAGAAATACCGGATAAATTAACCTCGCCGGGAGGGTGTGTGTGTGTTGCATGCCATTGGTGGATTATCGTCATCCATGGATGATACGTTTATCCATGGATGATTATGTTATTCATGGTAGTGTATCATACATCTCATGGGCAAAAATTCCATCACTACCACATGGCATCCATGGACGATATATCTCATCCATGGATATTGTGCTTGAGCCTCCACAATGCATGGGCTTTCACAATGCAGCCACCTAAGCCTTGATGCAGCCATGCAGCCATCATTTGAAGTTATACACACTTTTTCTGCAGTCACCTCGACAGTCACATTTGAGGCTATATCCAATGTCTTCTTCGGACCGATTTTGTGACCAAGATCGAGGTACTCCGACTCTTTCTGCTATCAAAGAAGAAGTCTCTTCGGATTCTGCTTGAAATCGAGGACGATCTTCGCATCCTTATTGTCGCCGAGGATAAGAACTCTTATTTGTATACAAATATCTGGCTGGTATTCTCGTTATTTGATCATATTTCTATATCCTTATCTTCTACTCATATTCTTATCTTTCAAAATATCTAAAAACTTCTTATTTTTTCAATATGTTATTCTCAGCTGCTTAAGTAGTCAATGCATTATCATTTCAAGTTGATAATAAAGCTCTTACATCGTCTTTNGGGCTAGGGTCTATCTTGACTTCGTTGAAGTCCAAGGATGCTTCCATATTGAACCTCTTTGGGCTCCTTGTTAGGTGTACCAGCTCGTATTTCTTAGGGGCGAACGTTGCGCCGTGTGTCTTGGCCCACTCGAGGCAGATGTCGTGAGCCTTGTGTAGCACTCTACAGTTGTCTTCTGTGCTCCCGCTGTATGCCAGCAGGTGAATATCATCGACGAAACCTCCCGTCTGAATAGGGAGAGCGGATTCTGCGCATCGCTCAATCAGAGGGGCGTTAAAGAAGAGGAATAATACAGGAGAGATTGGCGATCCCTGGGGAATACCAGTCTCTACTGCTCTCATCTCACTTGTCTGACCCTCTAATGTTACCGATGTCGCCCTGTCCCTAAGAAAGCTGGACGTCCATTTCACTATCTTCTCCGGGACTCTCCTCTCTCTTAAGTTGTGGAGGAGTCTCTCGTGCGAGACGTTATCGAAGGCACCCGCGACATCTAGTGAAAGTAGGCTGGCGACTTTCTTACTGTTAGCGGTGCTACAGTTCCACACGGTGTGAACCGCGTCTGTCAGCGATTCCAGCGCCGTTTCCACCGATCTACCTTTCCTAGCTCCCATTTGTTGTTGATTAATATTATTAAAAGTGTTAATAGCGCTTAAATAGAGAAAATTATAAATTCTCTTTTATCGTTAAGTAAAGTAAATCTTTTCGATTAGCATATAAAGCGCGTATTTCGTTATCGTTCTTTTTCTTTTCTTAAAATAATTTGCGAGAATAAAAATATACTTTATCGTGAGCTAGAGTAATTTAACAATTATTATTAATTTGAAAGCTTTATTAAAAATATTAAAAAATATAATTAAACGATAATTTTTATGAATAAAGTAATTCTTCTTTTCGAGTTTTCGTAATATTACGATAAACTTTTCGTAAATTAATTTTTTATTATTACTTCTTTTTCTTATTATATCGAAAAAGACGTCTATATATTTTAATTCTATAGCGATTATATAAATTATAACTACTTTTAATTTTTTTAAAAAAGCTATTTAAAGCGCTATATTAATTTATTAACGACTTTATATTTTAATATAAATTTCGGTTTACGAAAATCTCTCTTTTTATTTTAATCGATTATAAAAGATAAAAAATTATAAATAATTGTAAGGGCCATGAGGTCTCTAGGCATGAGGCGGCCTGTCAGAAGTCCAGGAATCCAACATACATCTAGGCCAGATCCGGGAGACTATCCCTCTGGTGCAGCTTTGCGGCTATAGCAGTCGCATAGTAAGTTTGCTTGGCATGGGGGTGCACTCTCCTCTGCTAAATATGCTGCCTCTGAGGATTCCCACTTGGGTTCCTCAGGATTTAGTCTATCTAGTAACCAATATACGAGTTGCTCAGTCACGCATGCCTAGACCCCGTTACATAGTCTTTTCTATCATGCTGAAGAGACGAAAGAATCAAGAAAATTTAATCTTTAGATAAGTGCAGCGAGAGAATAAGATCACTCAGCAGAACTCTACGACATTCAATCTCTTCACATCTTCAAATTGTAGATCAGAAGAGAATCTTGCTGTCGACTCGAACTTGTTATCTTCTCGATTAAACAGACTTCGATTGAATCTCTTTCAAGAACTTAATGATACTTCCACAATTATGCTTCGTTAATAAGTTCGAATCAATTAACAGCGTGCTAATGAGAGATTCAAACGACAATATAACAAGCAAAGATAGATTATCATCTACGCAATTGATAACAAGGTCAGTGTTATCATATCAGCACTGAATCGTGTCTTCACAGACGATAAACGAATCTTTGAAAGAATTATTGATGTCATAGAAGAGTATAACAGCTATCGAATACTCATCAAACATAATCTATTAAATCGAAACTATCTCATTTCGAAGCTGAATTCTCTGCTCAATTACATGAATCTAGATATTTCGAACCCACCATCAACGAATATAATGATTCTTTATTATTGTGCTACTTAGAAGAGTATTACAGAGAAGATATCTATTCACTGTGACTGTAGAGATCAAAAGACATAATATTCTACGCGACGATATGCATATGTCAAGATAGACGTCAAATGCTTTATTGTCTGTCATGATGAAACGAATTAAGATAACACCTCAAACTATTCAAATATTTCAATAATGACTATAAAAACTCAACGCGATTATAGAGTACGAGATTAGAATATATGTCATGGTTCCAGCTCACAACACCATGACTCCTCTACCTGGCCGAATCGGGCCTAGCGCGGCTTGGCCCTGCCCACAAATATCGGCCTTCTACCATCATTAGACCTTCATAGCTATTATTCCGTTCATACCGGAATCAATGCATTCAGCTACACCTCCAGTCCCTGACATAATAATAGCTATCCGACGAGGGACCTGGTCGCCCCTAAGTCGTAGTAGACCACTACTGACGATGTTGGCCAACGAGGCACGGAAACAACATCAGGTGTTGGCCAGCGAGGCACGGAAACAACACCATCGGAATAGAAACCTGGCCGCAGCAGAGTGCGCGCCTCTACAGTCAAGATACGACTATTATACGACCTCTTTACTGAGCAAGTCGTTNATTTCAAATGCAATGCAATGCATATACATATATATATGCATATGCGAGAAGTATACGATATTGATGTGAGCGACTAATTTTCAATTCTACTGTAACGATTAGTCTTCGTCATATTATCGCGATAACACGTAATCTAAACAATATGAAAGTAATTATGTTTAATCGATTTTAGATCGAGATAGTCACTAAATAGAGATTGTTATTGTAAGGGCCATAAGGTCTCTAGGCATGAGGCGGCTGTCATGGTGCAGCCTCGTCTCGTGCTGATCTCGCCTAGTCTCGTTTAACCTTTACATCATCCGCGCATATCGGGTATATGGGAAATGAAGATGTGGGTTAAAGAACCGTGCGCCAGCTTCTATTTAGATAGCAGCTGGCCCTGCCCCAGCTTGATTCCTTGTCTTTCGTCTTGCCCTTTCACCTACGTATAATATAGCCTAGTAATAATGCACATTCTTCGCCAATACCTCGTTCCTTGACAGCGGCCTGTCAGAAGTCCAGGAATCCAACATACATCTAGGCCAGATCCGGGAGACTATCTCTCTTGTGCAGCTGTGCGGCTATAGCAGTCGCATAGTAAGTTTGCTTGGCATGGGGGTGCACTCTCCCCTGCTAAATATGCTGCCTCTGAGGATTCCCACTTGGGTTCCTCAGGATTTAGTCTATCTAGTAACCAATATACGAGTTGCTCAGTCACGCATGCCTAGACCCCGTTACAGTTATAGACGTATTTTCGTATCTCAGCATTAAAAAAACTCTCAAATTTAAGCAATAGTCGAAGATTAATCGCATTAGAATTAAATAAAATAGAAGACGTAATATCGAGATTCATCGTAGTCGAATAAGATCGCGTTGTTTTGCTGACGACGTGAGACGTCGAATATATATAACAGATAAATCATTATATAGAGACGAAAGACGTCTAATTTTTATCTCTTAAGAATCATAATTTCGAAGTCGTTAAAATCGACTTATTTTACTAATATAGCGATCTCTCGTCGAAAGAAATAATATAAATAGTAATCTATTTGGTCGATATCTCGAAGAATACTTTCGAGAATATTAATAATCACATTTCTTATAAAGATAAGATGTAAACTATTTTGAAATAGTAAGACGTTTCTATAAGAGGAAAATCTTCGAAATAATTATCTCAAGACGCGAACGATATATATATCGTCGTTTATTATCGTTATATTTAATATAACGTCTTATCGAAAGAAATCTATTTTGAAGAACGATAGAGTTAACTCGAGACGATCTTCGTATAGCTTTATCGATTTACGAATAAGAAATTATTCGACGAAGTTCTCGTCTTTTAGATCTCGCTCGATATAAATAAATTCGTCTATTTTAAGAAATACGATAAATATCAAGTAAAAAGTAATCTTTATAATGATTTCGTATAAAGTTCTCGTGTCACGGTGTGAAGTCAGCCCTACCCTAGCCCCGATCTAACCCAGTCAGCCAAGGGTCGCTAGGACCTCATTCCAACAGTTGGATGCGAGCATCTATGCGATAGATGCGATAAGCTAGTCTAGCGTGTCATCTGTTCTCATATAGGGGCGCTGGTCGCCCACTTCCTGTTTTCCTTCTTCGTCTTTCGTCTTGTAAATAGACCTCACCCTACCAGACCAAGTATACCAAGTGGTAGTCCTAGCCTAGCCTCGTTCTTTGACATCTCGAATTAAATTAAGATAGCAGACGTAGAAGAATATTTTTGATAATCGAATTTCTCTTAGAACGTGTTTCTACAACAGACTTTTCGGAAAGTAAATCCGCACCTCCGAGTTTTCGCCGGTATCTCACCAAAAAGTTACTTTCGCAGAAGAACATTTATGTGACTGTTTGATAACAAATAATACTTGAAATTTTTACTAGATCTACTTAATAGAACGATTAATGTTCTCTCAAACTTTAAAAGAATAATAATAATACGATATAGTGTAAAAGTTAATCTATCTTGAGACGCGTAAATTTTGTAAATTTTCGTATTCATTTTGCGGAGAGATTTCGCTTATCGTACGCTTAATTTTAAGTCTCTTACTTTTAAGACTTATATTATTAGAACTATTTAATAAAATTTTAATCTAAAAGCTAAGTATCATAGAAATCTAGATAGAATATACTATCGAAGATATTTAAAAGGTTTCAATGTATCATTGTTATGAAATGTTGATTGAGCATAAATGCAATTTTGGTAAGATACCGGTGAAATTTCGGAGGTGCGGATAAATTAAACGAAAAGTCTGCTGTACTTCGTCTCACAATCGACGAATATCGACGACGATTCTTTTCAATTAAGGATTATAAAATATAGTAAGATTCTCGTAGCTTATATTGATATAGACGAATCTAACGTCAATAATATAAAACTTAATCGTCTTCGTTCTGAGCTTGCGATTATTAAGTATTAATACTCAGAAAGCGAGAAAGTTTCTTATAACTGAAAATAAAGAATTTTGATCATATATTACACAGTAAGCACTATAGAAATCGATAACGATTCTATAGATTTTTCGAATTTTTTCGACTAAGTTTCATTAGAGAAATCGAGCAGTCTCTCGAGACAGATTAGTTTGTCAAGGAACGAGGCTAGGCTAGGACTACCACTTGGTATACTTGGTCTGGTAGGGTCAGGTCTATTTACAAGACGAAAGACAAAGAAGGAAAACAGGAAGTGGGCGACCAGCGCCCCTATATGAGAACAAATGACACGCTAGACTAGCTTATCGCATCTATCGCATAGATGCTCGCATCCAACTGTTAGAATGAGGTCCTAGCGACCCTTGGCTGACTGGACTAGATCGGGGCTAGGGTAGGGCTGACTTCACACCGTAACATAGTTCGATTATATTAATTTTTAAGTGAGTCGCGATTTAGCGAGATAGAGTAATATATCGTTCTCTCAGCTTTGAATATACGTTAGTAACTTTCTTGAATTTGAATCTCGAAAGATTATTGACTAGTTGATTAATCTTTGTAGAAATTCAAATAAGTATTAAATAAATATTATGCTTTGTAATAAGTATAACGATATCACGTAGCGATTTCATAACGACGTTTTTGATGAAGAACTTTCGTATTTCGAAGATATATATCTTATTGTTATAGTAAAGGATTAATCGAGTATCTCGAAGTTTATTTAGTTATATTCGAATATATATAGAACGATTTTTATTTCTTTGAAGTTGATGTGTATTCGTCTATATCGTGTAATTATGTGTAAGGGCCATGAGGTCTCTAGGCATGAGGCGGCCTGTCAGAAGTCCAGGAATCCAACATACATCTAGGCCAGATCCGGGAGACTATCCCTCTGGTGCAGCTGTGCGGCTATAGCAGTCGCATAGTAAGTTTGCTTGGCATGGGGGTGCACTCTCCCCTGCTAAATATGCTGCCTCTGAGGATTCCCACTTGGGTTCCTCAGGATTCAGTCTATCTAGTAACCAATGTACGAGTTGCTCAGTCACGCATGCCTAGACCCCGTTACATTATGCGTATATTGAATATTTCGCTAACAGAGAATAGTAATTCGAGATTCTCGAAAAGATAGTCTTTTATATCGAATTTGTCTGAGACGTCTATTTAAATATATATTANCGAATATCGACGACGATTCTTTTCAATTAAGGATTATAAAATATAGTAAGATTCTCGTAGCTTATATTGATATAGACGAATCTAACGTCAATAATATAAAACTTAATCGTCTTCGTTCTGAGCTTGCGATTATTAAGTATTAATACTCAGAAAGCGAGAAAGTTTCTTATAACTGAAAATAAAGAATTTTGATCATATATTACACAGTAAGCACTATAGAAATCGATAACGATTCTATAGATTTTTCGAATTTTTTCGACTAAGTTTCATTAGAGAAATCGAGCAGTCTCTCGAGACAGATTAGTTTGTCAAGGAACGAGGCTAGGCTAGGACTACCACTTGGTATACTTGGTCTGGTAGGGTCAGGTCTATTTACAAGACGAAAGACAAAGAAGGAAAACAGGAAGTGGGCGACCAGCGCCCCTATATGAGAACAGATGACACGCTAGACTAGCTTATCGCATCTATCGCATAGATGCTCGCATCCAACTGTTAGAATGAGGTCCTAGCGACCCTTGGCTGACTGGACTAGATCGGGGCTAGGGTAGGGCTGACTTCACACCGTAACATAGTTCGATTATATTAATTTTTAAGTGAGTCGCGATTTAGCGAGATAGAGTAATATATCGTTCTCTCAGCTTTGAATATACGTTAGTAACTTTCTTGAATTTGAATCTCGAAAGATTATTGACTAGTTGATTAATCTTTGTAGAAATTCAAATAAGTATTAAATAAATATTATGCTTTGTAATAAGTATAACGATATCACGTAGCGATTTCATAACGACGTTTTTGATGAAGAACTTTCGTATTTCGAAGATATATATCTTATTGTTATAGTAAAGGATTAATCGAGTATCTCGAAGTTTATTTAGTTATATTCGAATATATATAGAACGATTTTTATTTCTTTGAAGTTGATGTGTATTCGTCTATATCGTGTAATTATGTGTAAGGGCCATGAGGTCTCTAGGCATGAGGCGGCCTGTCAGAAGTCCAGGAATCCAACATACATCTAGGCCAGATCCGGGAGACTATCCCTCTGGTGCAGCTGTGCGGCTATAGCAGTCGCATAGTAAGTTTGCTTGGCATGGGGGTGCACTCTCCCCTNGATTAGTTTGTCAAGGAACGAGGCTAGGCTAGGACTACCACTTGGTATACTTGGTCTGGTAGGGTCAGGTCTATTTACAAGACGAAAGACAAAGAA
>NKYR01000121.1:0-53207 GCA_003184365.1 Evernia prunastri
TATGTGCCTGACACATAGCCATAAACACTCCCTTTGTACCTGACAGCTAGGGTACGTCCGTAACACGTAACGCAAAGAGTGTTTAAAATAAGAATTAATTTCAAAGTCGAGTCGACTTTTTCATTAGATACTTGATAAGCATTTTACTTAAAAATTTATTTAAGTTTTTCACTTTATTATTAATACGAGAATAATACGAGATTATTATTCGATAACGAGTCTTAAGACGAATTAGATACAAAGTTATTATTCGACTTAAAAGATTCGTTTCATTATTAAATAGTAGTTTTCTCGACGAGTTATAATTAATAAAGATATCGTTATATAGAAAATTCGCAATTGTTTTATTCGTCGCATCTCGTATCGCTTTCGCAACGAATTATTCGATTACAAAGTTATAATTATAATTATTTATCGATTGTCATTAAATGTTTTTAATAGAATTTCTATAAGATTAATAGATAATCTTTCAAATAAAGCGATATGGTTACGAGCTTAAGACACGTTTAATTCTCTCTATTATTATAATAAAGATTTTCTAACAATTTAATATATGTCATGGTTCCAGGCCAGGCCTACCAGCCCAGCCCTACCGGCCTAACTAGTGGCCTTGGCGCACCATGATATCTCAGCACTCCACTGTACATAGACACCTCCATACATGATATTCTATTCATTCTATGACATTACACTTTACCAGTCCGGTACTACGTCTAGACCCTGACTGTCAGGGAACGAGGCTTGGTAGAAGGATTCTCATTCTCTATGGCTAGGACTAGGTAGAATTCCAAGACGAAAGATGAGGAAACAAGAAAGAACGGGGGATGCGAGCAGCCCTTAAGGGGCTGTCGCCTAGATCGTCGGCTATCGCATAGATTAACCTGACTAGACTGAGATCCACACCATGACAGTAGCTCCCCCTTCAAAGGCTGAGCTCCTGCGAAGCAGACAAAGGATGTAGACAAGGCGAAGGTAAAGACGAAGGCGAAGGCGAAGGCGAAGGCTAGAAGAAAGAAATCCAAAAAAAAATTCTTGTCAGGTTCGACCCTTTCACAGACCATAGATACATACGTATCTAGGGTCTTGGTCAAATGGCCGACGAGTATCCTTTGCGGCTACCGCATGTACGTATGTAGGCTACACTCTTCGTAGTATAGATACCGACATACTAGCATGCTATCGCATATGCCTATGGGACCATACTCATCGCAGCATGGATACCGACATTCCCTTCGGTATAGGAGGAGGTATGCTACTCTCCTCCCTCCCCATAGTATCCCCCCTTTTAGGTGGCTGGTCCCCAGCCACAAAAAAGAAAGCCCCCTCCCCCTCTTGAAGCCCGATAGTGTAGGACCGAACGGACGCGAGGGACGAAAAAATTTGACGTGATTTCCGGGGAGGAGACGGAGGAGCAAAGGACGAGGCACGAGAGTTGAAGGCTGGACTTGACGAGGGCTGGCATTTGGCCCAGACGAGGCGGGCGAGATAGGAAGACTTGGCGAGATCTGAAGCGGGATTACGTAGTTCAGCTGCTGCTGCAACGTACGATAGTCGAACTGGATCAGGCGAGCGGTCGGAGCGAAGGCACGGAAGGCGAGACACGGAAAGCGAGGCACGGATGCAGTTTACTGTCGTGCTGGACGAGAGACGCGGAAGGCGAGGCGCGGAAGGCGAGGCACGGAAGGTGAGACACGAAATGCTCAATAAAGAGATCGAATCGTTGGCGGGACTGGGTTTTCAAGACCTGAAGGATTCCAGCATCAAGACCTGGAGAAAGGATACCAGCGTCGAGACCTGAAAGGATTCCAGCATCTTGCGAGGTTTGGTTTTCTACGCGTAGAAGCGTTAAACCGGTTGTTCGATCTTTCGTAATGTCAGGGGACGAGGCTTGATAAGAGGAATCTCATTCTCTATGGCTAGGACTAAGGTAAAGGCCAAGACGAAAGATGAGGAAACAAGAAAGAACGGGGGATGCGAGCAGCCCTTAAGGGGCTGTCGCCTAGATCGTCGGCTATCGCATAGATTAACCTGACTAGACTGAGATCCACACCATGACATTTCGAAACTACTTGTAAAGATAAAGAAGAAGTTTTTTAAGGATATTTCGTACGGAGTTTTTGCTGCAGTGATACAGAATAATGTTCTTCTAGTAATTTTATGAGATAATAACCTCGTATTGAGACTAATCACTGCATATAGTGTGAGCGAGATTAATGATATCGTTTTTAAAAAAAGAAAACGTCTCAGCAAGATAAATATTAATGCTTGAGTTATACTATCTTATTTCAAAGAGAACGAATTGAATATTTGAAAGAAGAAGTTTAAAGTTTCTAAGCTGTTCTATCACTACAATAAGCATATAAGAGAGATTAATCGATTTAATACTTTAGTGACTGCGTATATAAGTCAGAGAATTTATAATCGAAATTAAATATCTCTATTTCACTAATATCTAGACGATAGTTGTAAGGGCCATGAGGTCTCTAGGCATGAGGCGGCCTGCCAGAAGTCCAGGAATCCAACATACATCTAGGCTAGATCCGGGAGACTATCCCTCTGGTGCAGCTGTGCGGCTATAGCAGTCGCATAGTAAGTTTACTTGGGTTCCTCAGGATTCAGTCTATCTAGTAACCAATGTACGAGTTGCTCAGTCACGCATTCCTAGACCCCGTTACATCTAGAGAGAANTGTAAGGGCCATGAGGTCTCTAGGCATGAGGCGGCCTGCCAGAAGTCCAGGAATCCAACATACATCTAGGCTAGATCCGGGAGACTATCCCTCTGGTGCAGCTGTGCGGCTATAGCAGTCGCATAGTAAGTTTGCTTGGCATGGGGGTGCACTCTCCCCTGCTAAATATGCTGCCTCTGAGGATTCCCACTTGGGTTCCTCAGGATTCAGTCTATCTAGTAACCAATGTACGAGTTGCTCAGTCACGCATGCCTAGACCCCGTTACAATAGTCTCGTAAATGTCTTTAAGCTCTGTGAGTTTATTGATATATAACATCAGAAGTATTAACGATTTTTCGAAGATGTGATAGTAAAATTACTGAAAAAGAACCAAGATGTTAGTCGATTGCGGTTATCTTCTCTCTCAATTATTATACAATTAAAGACTCTACGAGATAATCATAACTGTCATGGTTCCAGCCTGGGCGCGCTCTCGCCGGAGCCTTAAGTAGTAGAATAGGTCATGCCTCCCAGCATGAAATTGGTCTTTTGGCCTAGCGGCCAGCGGGAAGCACTAGAAAACCTATTCACTAAGGCTGAACCGTGACATAACTGACAAATCTTATAGGGGATTCGAACTTGTGTTATGTGTCGAAAGGATATTCAGAAGAGGGGTTTTGATAGAGAAATTAGTGATAATAGTTAGGGATTATCAAGGATTAGAGGGGGGGTGTAAAATATGTAATGTGTATTTGTGTCGCTCAGAAGACTGTGTAAAGCGATTTCATAAGAGAGATATCGCTATGACATCTATTGAATAGATTTCAGTCATGTATAATAGTTTATATAGTGATGATGGAATGATAGATAGAATAGTGGTGGGGAAAGTCACATTTGTTACGTGTCGGCGGTTATCGGATACTAAGGGGCTACCATCGGGGTCTCCCCCGGACGCCGAGTTCACATATCTCGCTCCCAACGTCATCCTGGCTGAAAAGGTTCGCTGTTTTCAAGTCCGATCCTTTCCGGTTCTTACTAGACTGATTTCATGGCCAGGTGGAATTCATCTTCCAGCTTTTACAGATTACTTCACTTGGTTGTGTCAAGCTTAGCTTCATCATGTTTTATCGTCGCATCTTCTGTACGGGACAGCGAACGTGGTTCTCCGTCAGCACCGTAATTATGGGAATTCTGATCGTGTCGTGGACCATTGCCTTCTTCTTTGTCTTTGTCTTTTACTGTGGCAGTCGTCCGTGGGAAGAATGGGGTACGGTGATGGACGTCCTAACTTACTGCCCCCACGCTCTGGACGATCAAAAGGCACTCGGAATTTCTGACTCAATCATGGACGTAATTATCATCGGCTTGCCTATACCCGCGGTATTTGCAAAGCCCTTATACTTCATTCTGGGAGACATCTCGCTGACTGTCGTTTAGATACTAGGTCTCCATATGGGCATTGCCAAAAAGATGATGATCATCGGCGTTTTCCTACTTGGCGGATTGTAAGCTGCAAACTCAGTGCTATCGCGCAATCATGCGCTCTAACAGCTCTCAGCGCAGTTGCGGCATCAATGGTCAGAATGGGTATATTCATCAAAGTTGCGCTAGGTAAGATACCAACATCATCCGCAAAGGCTGCCCCTAATGATAAGAACAGTGGGATTCAACCCGAACCTGGACGGAGACAGTAGGTGCTTCAATTCGCGTCGATGCCCAGGACTGACTCTCGCCAGAGGACATAAGTCTAGTTCTTTTTTGGTCTATGATCGAGTCTGGAACCGCCATCTTGGCAGCCTGCCTGCCAACACTCAAAGCCGTGTTCAGTCAGTCCACGATTGACCAGTTTTTGAGAGATCTCAGAAGCACGTTATCCTTACCGTCACGCTCATCCTATCCTTGGGTTTCCTGGACAAGTGACCCCCAACGCCGAACTAGCCATGGTTCATCTGTGGACCATATTAACAACGTAGCAAATGTATCGTCAATCAGAAGCTATGCCATGAAAGGCAAGGACAGCCATGACGCCACACATTCACACGTAGGAGATATCAGGCCGCAGAACACCTTTCAACACCAGGAGAGTTACGTCTAGACGAGGTCCAACAATAGCAGCAGAGCTTTGTAATTCAAATTTAGTTGATATCATTTCATTAGCTAGGCATTAACATCTTGAAAAGTCATTGAACCTCGAAATCAGCTGTTACCCACGTTTTATGAACCTGGCAATACTTGGAACGGTAGACTCTAGGGACTTCCCATCTCTGATGTGGCTGGGACAAACCCCTCAATCCCTCTCCAAGCCGTTGCCTTAATTAATGGACGCTTGCAAAGTATGACTGCATCCTGGTGGACGCATCGGTCATAGTGCACGGCTACCACAGAGGGCAAGCTGATGCGTGATCAGCTAAGTGCATACAAGTCGATGCCCTCCAAATATAGTTTGATGACATAAGGAGAATTAATCGAGCGTTGCGCATTACCTCTAGTCTATTTACCTGTAGAGAGCGGACGGTGTAAGGTAACGGGCCATCCACAAGAATATCCTGCCGCTCCAATTAGTTTTTGATATTTGTTGTAGGTACCTCAAGCCTCTTCGATACTAAATGAACTCTTCGTCCGGGGACTGTCCCCAGCGGCCGTTGAAGGAAGCGGCTGACATACATACTGCGTTTATGATTTGCATGAAGATGTACACTGCATCATCCGGGACCGGTCCCTTGCGGCCGTTAAAGGAAGCGGCTAACGTACATACTGCGTTCATAGTCTGCATGAAAGTGTACCCTGCATCATACAGGACGATCACGGAAGGATTCAGCTACAGAATTGCGCCAATTGCATCTTGAAGCCACCAGTTACCCCGGCTGCAAGCCCGCATGATCGTTGCCTCCAGAGTATTGGGTCGCCCCGGCACCCGCCTGCCTGCTACAGCTGCTGCTGCCTGTAATAGCGCCCATAGTCTATCCTCCCTCACATCGCTAACTCCGTTCCAATCTTCTGTACATCGAAAGCGGAAATGCAGCCAGGTGCACGCTTTAAGGTGGCGCGAAGTGATCATCATCGAGCCAGAATGCCTTCTAGCTGAAAGGAATGAAAAACAAATAGATGCGTCATCTCGTCCGTCCTGCAAACGTCCATCCTCAAAAAACCGCTAGCGAAGATAAGTGCTGACACATAATAATCAGACCTTCCCACGTAGAAAACCCTCACCGGACATTCAGCAGCTTAGCACGTTCAATCCCCACACATTACACAAACCAAGATAAAGAGATTCTTCGTGCTGTCGGCAGAAATGATGCAGTTGCGCATTTTCGCCATTTTCCTCGCTAACCTCGCCGCGGGCAGCGTCGCCGCTCCCATCACTGCTCCTGGTACGCACACGGTTCCCTCCTAGGGTGGATAGTTTCATCGCATCACTGACGTCGTGTAGAAAGCCAAGCGGTCAATTTCGCTCCTGTGGAGGGCGCCAAGGTCCCTGAGCTCGGAGAGATTTTCGAGGGCCATAAGACAGCCGCTGAGCATGCTAAGATGGGCGTTGGCTATTAGGCAAGGCTGGAGAGGGGGTTGATTGGGCTCGTGGTGAAGGCGGAAGTGGAAGGAGGGTAGAGCGAAGGTCAAGGTTCATTGGGAACCAGAGTCTCAGTTTGATAGCTCTACAGTCTTAGCTGGCGCTGTGATCAGCTTTGAAGCAGAATGTATTGATTGATTTCTCAGACTGTGGACGGCAGACAGTTGGTAGAGCTATGCGAACGTATTATGGAGGTGCGTTTGTTCGGGACAATTCAATACGAATCAGAATACCTATCGCTGGACGACCCTAACGTAAACTAAAGCGCGAAACGTAACCTACAAAGACAGTGCCAGAGTGAGTCATTCCCGAAAAGCCTCCAGAAGCCGAAAATCACGCTACAAAGTCTTCATAGGCCGGCACGTCCCGAAAGACCTTTGCAACTTCCTCCCTGTACGGTGACTCCTTGGGACAGTAAATGAAGCGCTGAATCTCGGGCAGCGCCTCCGCGGTCTGATTAACGTACTTGTAGCAGGAGTTATACTGACGCGCCCACTCCTCGAGTTGCTCCCAGCTCCGACACAGCCGCACCTGGCCCTTGCCCGATTCTGGGCTCTTGCTCTCGGTGGAGTAGCGCGGGATGTCGTCGGCGTTGCAGATGATGTCTTGGCGCAGCGTGTCGACGCAATGAATCACGTGGCCCCAAGCCCGCGTTTGACGCCTTGCCAAAACTCCTGGAGCGAGATGTGTATTGCTCTCTTGAGTATCAGGTCAGTACTATTTGAGGTCGAAGGTCAGGGGAACAACAGATTTCCTTACAATGCAGTGGAGGTTGTGATGCCCATTCAGCAGATAGATGCCCTTTGAGGGGTCCCAAGGAAAGCGCTGGGCGAGCGGCAGTCCATTGGCAGCCGCAAAGTCTGCTGGAAGGGCTACCATTCCGGCGTCGATGTTGATGCGGTCCCAGAGCTCCTTTGCTAGGGCTTCATTGGGATCGGTGTACGGTGAGCTCTCTTCAAATGCTACTGGAACATTGCGTGCCAAATTGGCTTCGAGAAAAGGTTGGCAAGACGACTTGAGCGTTGGGCTCGCGGGAAACATACCATAAGGCGACCTAGCGGCCGTTTCAATCTCGAAGGAGCCACATGATAATCTACTTGAGAGGAGATAAGTGATTATATTGGAGAGCAGCAGTAATGTCGAGAAGATGATGACATTCTTCTTATCTGGTAGAGTAGAGCGACTTGGAGATGGCTGGCTGGTGTGGCAGGACTCTATATTCGAGAGATCATCTTCCTCATGGAGATGCTGATACCATTTCGCTTGAGAAGACATGACGTGAAGAACATTCAAAGATAGGGGGAACAAAACTCAAGGGTGTATGTGGTTGAAACATTGCGAAAAGCGAGACAGAATTAAATAATCTCAATGGAAGGCGCATATTCTACAATGATTGCTATCTAATGCAGCTGGTTGGGCCCAACGGCTCCCCTCATCTCCTGTATTGAAACTTCATACCTAGATGAGTAGATGCGACCTCTTCAAAGGTGGCGGGGCTCGTAGCGATCTACATTGCATAGAAACGGCGTACCTTACTGGTTCCATCAGTCCTGCATCAGTATTCACAGAGTACCTTGAACCTCATAGGCTGCAGCGTATTGCAGTAAGGCTGATCTCTTGCCGCCCCGGACGCACTTTCTTCTGCATCCACATTCATCACACGCGGCCCACGGCAACGCTGCCTGCACATCAGCATCGGTTGATGAGGGATTATGTAGGCTGACATGCATTCTGGTTCATTCAATAGCGCTTAAGGGAAGAGTTTCCTACCACGTCACCTTGCCAACAATTGTACGGTACTCGGTTATTGTTCCCCTCAAGAAAGTGGAAGATCTTGACCCACGCTAAACTAGAGGCACGCAGCAGAAAGACAGTAAGACATCGTCTACACTGCTCATCCACTTACCCTTGTTGTATGCATGTCCCACTTTTCATTTCGACGGAACCCGAGCTAACGATAAGTATATCGAGTGGCTCGAAGAAGGCTACTGGCTTGTCTTACCTATCTCTTTGCACATCTGGCCTAAATGAGCCTTGTGGCCTTTTCAACCATCAATTCTCTGTTCTGTCGATATTATCGATTTCTGAACCCATTGGTCTGGCTCCATCATGGAAGAGAATCCACTTTTAGGAGACAAAGGCGAGTCTGCTTCTGAAGACGGACCGACGGGGCCTCCGCTTCCGTACCGTCACATTCCTCGGCCCGGCTTTCGTGAAGCTCTTGTTTTGGTGGCAACGCTCTTGATGCTCTCGGCTGCTGGTAATGCGTTCCAGTACTGGCACTACCAACATGCTGCTACTGACAGCGATAGATCAAAGATTGGTGAGTCCAAAACACGGCATCGATCCTTCTAAACTCTAGTGATTGAGACACGAATAGCTGGCGTCACTGGTGGGGTCGTGCGGCCGTTCGTAACAAATACCGAGTGGAGCAGCAAGAATACTACCCACGTGGATGGATTGTGGAAGGCACTCGCTCCCAGTGTTGGTATGGTGGCAGTGGACAACGATTTGGCCGGAGAATGGATCTGTATGCCACAGAACAGTTCCCTTGGGACCAGAGTAAGGGCATATACATGCTCGAAGGCTATCACAGCCTGCATTGTCTGGTAGGCTCTAATCTCGTGCGTGCCGCAGCGAAAGACTTGATCGCTGACAGTCTCAAAAGATGTACATTTATAGAGCGCTCCGCGAGTTTGAACAAAGCCTTCCACAGACCACTCCTATGCATCACCACATCCACTGTCTCGACGCACTCCGGGAAAATGCTATCTGTTCAGCCGACGATACGCTCAGGCCTGCAGGTAGTGGCATGGCAAGACCGCAGAATTCGAAAAGGCGGCCACAAAAGCAGTGCCGCAACTGGGAGCAGCTGCAGACATGGGCTTTGCAAAATTCGGCGTGTTTTAAGCGATTTCCCGACGACGACCCTAGGCGTAAGACGCTTGATGAATGGACGTGGTGCCCCGATGATTCGCCGTACATACCTACTATAGAGGCTTTCTTCGGCGGAAGAGAGTAGTGAAAAGCTGGAGCACATTTCATACCTGCCTAACATTCATACTCTCCTTCCATCCCCATACCATGGCTCAAGTGACGAACATTTGTACCCATGCGCCCACACCTGTGAATAGTAGAGTCAGCAATCATCTTCTGGTTCAGAGCAAGTTTCAGAAGAGGTATAAAGTTGAAATGGTCCTGAGAGATCTTAGTAGACCTCGATGAACAGGGTCGGGCTACCCTGGTTTAAAAGGCCTCTTTTAGACAACATATATAATCTAGCATCGCCGAAGGGATCATATCGAGTGTGCTGACTGTGCAAGTAGCCTGCACATGGCCGAGAAAAACGATCCGCAATGACGTGGTTGGGCAATGGAAGGTGATAAAACCAGTGGGGAGACTAGCCTTGAAATATTACATCGCACAATTCCGTCTCGATACAGCGCCTCCTGTAATTCGACATCTCCTCTTTCCAACTCACATTTGTTTTGGACTGCGTACTGGACACAGATGGGGGATGATAATGGAAAAGTAGACTACCCGTTGGTTTATGACTACCAAACTTCTGCGCGGTACTTCTTTTATGGCCGCTACTCCAAATGTTAGGCTTTATTCGTGCCATGCTTCCCGACCTGTGTCAACCAAGCCCTACGAGCATCACTGTCTACACCTATCCTACTCTTTCATATCGCCTCCGACGATATTTCGGTGTCAAATGTTATATATTCTCCGCCAGGAGCGAAGTTTGGGGTCGGCGTACATGTCATCAATCGCGATGAAGACGTCTTCGGCTTGGATGCCGATCAATGCCTTTCATAAAGATCGCTTAAAGACCCTGAAATGGCCAAAGAAATGTTCAGGTGAATTTCATGGGAATGGAGTCCTAGGAATTGTGTATACGTGCAATCAGATGGCTCTGTATTCGAATCCTCCTCGTTGGTGTCGGTACTTTTTAGTCAATCGAGCACTGGAGTGGCGGCTTAGAAGGGGTGGAGCATGACGAGTCCTGCAATCAGTGTGAAGATCTATCGAACATATGATGTCGCTGTGGACGGAACTGAATCAAGCAAGGTTAAGATCAGGGAAGGACACAAATGGCTGGTGTCGGCCGGGAGAGAATACCCATTGCTAGATCGGAGCGGGATGAGGATTTTGTATGGTAACGGATGGGAATATGAGTGCAGAGAGGGCACGGTTGAGCGTGCAACTGTGATCGAGATGAAGCAGGCGAGGAAGGGGAGGACGTGCGCAAAAGCGCGGAAATTTGGAAAGACAGACGCATGGAGTTGTTTCGACGCATTTTAGATATCCGCGGCGATCAGGCCAAAGCCTCATTGTATAAGCGCTAGTTCAACCGAAGTTGGTCCTTCTTCAACTTCGGTGGCTGATCCCATTTGGCAAGTGATGTAATTCTCCAGAGCATACGTCCTGGTAAGATCGCTCCAGCTATGGGCCTCAGCTGGTGCGGCACCGTCTTCTGTGGACTCGAATGCCAACCCGCCGTCATTGATTATTTTGAGCCAAGAACATAACACCACGAATCCATTTACCACCAGGCTGCTGAACATCTCAAGGTAATTATACTCGCAGTTATCGAAATGATCCGAACTACTGAGACTAAGCAGCAGCACGTTCTCGAACGCTTCATAGTAAACACCCCTGATAGGTTGAAGAAGAAACGGAAAACACTGACCTCAAACAGCCACGGCTTCCCCGACCCATACGACTTCATCGTAGGAGACGATAAGCTCACCGTTGAATTTTACGCCTACCAAGATACCGTCAACTCCATCGCCATGCACGCCTGCATGGGCGCAGCGAACCGCGATATGATTCAAAAGGTCATGGCGGATAGGTACGACGAACACATGGGCGTTGGCCCGTACGTCTGGACCTCGGGCGACGTGACGCTGTACCTCAGTCCGGGCGAGCAATTGACGTGGGGCAAGTGGTCACTGGCGCCGGCTGCGATGGGGGAGTTCATCAGGAACAACGAGCTAAGGGGCACGCAATTTATCCTGCTCTGGAATGGGCTGGGTCCCGTCGGGTACGGGCAGCTCGTTAAGACGAGTCAGGCGCGATCGCTGCAATCAATTACGGGCCCGACCAACGCATTCCCAGATCCGTATGACAGACGCATCGTCTCGATTGGGCTGACGATGGAATTCTACGGCTATCGAGGCTCCATTTCCCCGACTGCGATGAGGGATTGTATATCCGCTGCCAGCAGTGACGTGATGCGACATGTGCTGATGAGTGAAACGGCGATGAGCATGCAAGCGCCCTCATATTCCTACACCGCTGGCGGGGTGAATTTATTCCTGAGCCCGACTGAGCATCTGACATGGCATATGTGGGCCTTTGTGCCGGCTTGGATTCAGGAGTTCGTGTCGGAGAACGACTTCAAAGGGACGCAGTTTATCCTCTTGTGGGAAAGGAGACAATCACGGAAACAATAGCGGCAGACTGAAAGAGAACGGAAGTGACAGTGGTTTGTGGCAACAACTTGACAGTCAAAGACTAAGAGTTGACAACAATGATAACACGAGAGGATAAGTTGAAGTTTTTGTCCGAAAGGTTTCTTCAGCGCTACAAATATTCGAGGAACTCCCTGATTAGTAAAGTAGTTTACTAGATAGGCGTATTAAGCAATCAATCAATCAATCAATCCTCTTGTGGGATGGTTTTGCTGAGCCTGTGGGTTTTGGTCAGCTGGTCGATATTTCGTCAGAGATGCCGTCTGTACCCAGAGTAGGCCTGATTCATACGCTTGAGACACGGGGGCCGGTTTCGTGAGCATATTAAATAGCTGTTATTGAGAGAAGGTCCTGTGAAAGAGCAACCACATGGATGCCAGGGAAAATTAAGAACATGATGGAGAATTGCTATCCGGCTATTATGCTGCAAAGCGCCAAACTCGGCCGGGCGAGTATCTGGAATCAAATAAGTACCTTTAATCCAAATATCGCCACCTCATGTAGACTAGATGTTACGTGTCATCTCTATTCTCCTGTAATCCCTTACCAATCGAACCATTCACTGCCCCTTTTCACCAGTCTGAGAGCGATGAACCCCTTTCGCAGCTTAATTGTAAGGATAGCTCCCATATCATCCCGCAGCTGCTTCTCAACCCTTTCCTTGGCCTGTTCCCACACCTTTCGTTTCCGCCGCACATCCATTGTCGCAACCTCTTCATCGGTGGCCCATTCGTCGACTACTAACTCCACGCTATATTGTGAGAATATTAGAGCCAGGACCGCCATAAGCTCTACCTGCGCAAAGCGTCGGCCGACGCAAGAGCGGTAGCCCTCGCTGAAGGGGATGTACGCGCCTTTGGGGGGCTTGTAGAGCCCGGCTGCCGTATCCGGGTGCAGGTTGACGCCTAGAGCGGCAGCCGCGTCGGTGTCTACGTCGATGGCGACGGACTCGTAGTTCTCTCTTGCAGCGGCACGCTTGGCTTCGGTGTCTAGTATCCAGCGCTCGGGCTTGAATTCCTCGAGATCGTTTTCGCGTTTGCCAAATGGGTGAGCAGAAAGGTTATGGTCTGCAGCGGGGGCTGTGGGCCATAAGTGCGGGTTACGGTGGACGGCCGGGGTGATGAGCTGGACCAAGGCGTCACCTGGAACAAGGCACCTCTTGCCTCCAATAGCAATGGGCTGAGGATTATTCGGTAGGGTACATTTGGGTATCGAACTGTGCGTAGTAAGTGAATCAGCACTTGTTCTTTTCACGAATAACATAGAGCGCTCAGAGTTATCGAGGAAAGTCGATCTCAGATTTTGCCCAAAACGTTACGTGGTGTGCTCAGTCCACGTACTTGACAGGGGCGAAGAGACGAAGCTCTTCACAACACAGCACCGGCCATGCTATTCATGAGCTTCGGAAAATCACGATCGTAGTCCCACGACTGGGGGGGTGTGCCGTGGAAGATGGAGTCGATGTCACGTTGGAGGCGACGTTGAGAGGCGACGTGGAGTGCGAGGCAGACGAGACAGAAGTGGATGCTGTTTGCCGTGGTTTCATGGCCGGCCATCAGGTAGACAAAGGCGTTGCCCATCATCTCGCCATCGGTGAGGGTTTGAGTAGCTGGGTCGGAGGTCAGGTTGGCGCCTTTGATCATGGTGGTCATCAGGTCAGATTGATCAGAAAATGTGCCGCGTATGTTGTAAGACTTCGCTTTTCTTCTTATCGAGCATCTCAGATATATAGCTGCCCCATTCAATGAAGGATGTGTAGGCTTTCTTAGTTACTTTAAATGGGAGGTATTCTTCATTATATCAGTGGCAGAGATGAAGACGGGACAACTACTTAGGACAAAGTGCGGACACACCAGGACCCAAATAATGCTGTCTAGTAGGGTTGCCTGCGCTTCCGTGTAGCTCATGGAATGTCCATGGTCTAGTGTTTCCGATCTTGTTGCCTTGCCTTTCTCCGACCATGTCATAAGCACGCCGAAGGCGGCCTTGCTAAGGATATGTAGACTTAATCTCATTGCATCATCTGCAACCGTACTCAAGGTTCGAGATTCCTCATCCTTATCCTGAAACCAGCTCGCCACCTTACATGACCCCGGCATTAGCGATTTCTTCCCTTTGGTCCATTAGGAAATATATGAGTAGGCCAGAAGCGTGTCAACGAGGCCCGAGAGCAGGATGAAGTCCCATAGAACACACCTGGGGAGCTATTCTGGACTACATCATTCTCGAGGAGGCGAGGGAAGATCTCACCATCGCTTGTGTCTGGGTCAGGCTCTCCTGCCAGATCAGGTGCCTGTTCTTCTCCGAAAACGGCGTGCTCGTGATTTTTCGGTGGTGCCTCCACTTCTGGCCTTCAGTGACCACTACATTATCTCCGTATATCCTCAGTAGAGCATAGCGTTCAACTGGCTTGGGAAAATCATTCTTTCTGTTCGTGATCTGAGTAATCACGTTTGCGTCTGCTGTGTTTAGTGTCACTTTTTCAGGCGCTACCGTCAAGAATGTATCGGCCCCAATCTTCTGGAACTGCTCGTATCGCGCCTTCCAGAACCAATTGACGATGAGATCGAGCCAGGGGTCGGTCCATGCTTCCGGGAGACTGCGGAAGATAGGCAGGAGAATGATGCTAAAGAGTCGGTATGTGCGGTTGGGGTGGAAGAAAGGCACTATGACGTAGGGGATACCGGAGGCTTTGGCTTCTGCAAGGTGACGGCTAAATTGGTGGTACAGCTTCACGGTACATAGCAGTAATACCCAGCACGATTGTGAAGAGGATGGTGAGTAATGCCATGGCTGGAACGTGAATGATTTTCAGGTCTGCCAGTCAAGAGCTCTATGGCGGTTGGCGAAGTGAGTATGGGCCTTGGTTGAGTCGAATCTCTCGACCGGGACACACAATCTAGCTTTGCACCGGCTAAGCGCTGTATTGCATAGCCTCCATCGACGGAAACAATAGTAAAATTAGAAAGACATGGCGAGCCGGTACAGGCGGCTACATCTGCTTACGTAACCTTGGCGGCCTGAACGAATCCATCGTGAATACCCATTACAATCAGAGAATATAGCTCTACTGTACTTGGATAACTAACTAACATACATAAGACAGGGCAATAAATAGCCATTGATCTGGTTCCACGTTTGTGCCATGTGCTATCAATCATCACGACGTCCGTATACATTCCCAGCTAGTTTCCCAAAAGATAGTCGCTGCGTAGCAAGACGCAGAGAATGCCGTAGATACCGGGGACGGGCCAGACGAACCAGATGAGACTGAAGCACCACCGCAGCCAGGATCGGTCAATCGCCCGCTGCTCGGCGTTCCCGTCGAATTTGGTCTTGTCGTACACGCTGGGGAGGTAGGTCGCGTGATGCTTTGCGCGGAGGCCGTCGTACCACTCTCTGTCGTAGATCTGCCAGAATTCTTCCTCGGTGTAGTGGCAGTGCGCGTAGAGCCATTTCACGCCGCCCAGCTCGCGCACTTTGCGCTCGAGGCGGCGGTTCTCGGCTACGGATTCCTTCACGTCGGGAAGACGGGGGCCCCACACGCCGATGTTCATTAGCATCGCTTTCTCCTCCCTCACGTTCGCAGTGGCAGCGATGTTGCTGTTGTTGACGTCGGCATCTTGCGGGCTCTCCCACGGCTGTTGGGGCTTCTCATCCGGAGGAACGTGAGCTCTCACGGACGGCCGATCGATGGCGCGGTTGAACATTGTTCGCCGCCCGTTTTGAAGAACCGGACATAGCCACAAAGGGTAGATGCCGAACTCCTTGTCGAGCCACTCGATGAATGGCTGTGCGTTCGAATGGGGAAGCTTGATGTCCTGGATGATATTGTCGCAGGCCATTCCATTCTCGTGCAATCCGTGGTAAAGAACTTCAGTATAGATCAATGGATCGAGCAGCCGACGAGTGAGAGGAGTGAATGGACATCCAAAATATGTAAATGCGTGTTTAGCGGCCCAGAAGGCGCCGCGGTCGTATCGGAAGAGGTAGTCCAGTGTAGGCACGGTCTCGACCGTTACCGTCGTTGGATTTCTCGAGAGAATCGTATTCTCAACATGGAGGTAGAACCACTCATCTTTGCGGTTCAGGAACGTTTGAGTATTATTCCATGGCCAGATACGGTCGGTGAAACGACCTGTGACGACGGCACCTCTGGTTGCGTCGTAGAGGATAGCGTCAACGAATGCGTTGTCATCGTCTTCCATGGCTCTTTGGGTCATTTGTAATGTTTCGCAAACTGTGTGCACAGGGTGGTATGCCACTTCCATGAAGGGAGTGGCGTTCAAGAGCCTGATTTCTAGGAGCGTAACTACACCGAGCGTCCCGAAAGTGCCAGTGACACCGTGGAACAACTCAGGCTCAACGTCTCTCGATATCTTGCCAACCTCCCCATTCGCGCGTACGAGTTCCACCCAATTGACCGTGTCTTCGAAAAACCCATATTTGTAGGAGCTACTCTCGGCGGCCACTCCGGCAAAGCCACCTCCAACGGTAATGCCTGGGAATTCCGGTGCTTTCTGGTCATGAAAGCGTCGAACGTCTGCACCAATCTTAAGTACGAGACGATCATGGTCCCCCATGGCTCGTTGTCACATAGGAGATCTTGGCCTAAAGGCCTCTTTCCTTCACGCAAGCAGCGTCTGGCAGTTGGGGAGAATAGAAATTGGAGAGTAATAGGAAGGCAGAAAAGTAAGAGATACGCAGATTCGGAACGGCGGGAAGACCTCCCATATGCACTCAAGATTCGCATCTCGTCGGCGATAGTATCGCGGATGAGACTGCCTAGTACGAGAAACGCTCGATTCGATTGCACCCATATCTGCCTATTTTTGAGGGGTGAAGGCAGGCTTGCACGGGCCAGATCCAGTAGTGAAGTCATTACGCAGCCATAGTTTGCTGGGAATCGTACAGACAGGAAGGTTTTCGAACGCAAGATCAAAAATCGAGGATATCCGACTCTTGGTGGGGGATGGCACTGATTCCTGCACTACTCTGTAAGTCGATCGGCTTCGTAGTGGGTACAGTGTGCTAAGCAGTGGGGTACAGTAGTCTGACTAGTGAGTCACTTAACAATCCGCGCACAAAAGGTATCGTGGGGGGCGGGGGCCAGTTTGGCACCCCCTTGCTTAGCCCACTGCATAGACTAGGAACACTCAGTTGTGGTTCCTACTTACCTATAACGACTGTCCACTGTGGTGTCTCTGTAATGATTTGTTCCTTCTCTCCGACATGGTTAGGCGGCGCTCCGGTGAGCCCGATGGAAACTCCCCCGTGCTTGGGTGGGTAGCAAGATGATGATGATCGATGGAAGCAAGCCGAGAATATCCCCCCCCGCTAGACTATGTATGACTAGTGCTGAAGACTTCGCGAATGGCCCGAGCCCCGAGAGAATCGGTTCGCCCGAGAGCCGCTGACCGCTAGGCCAAAAGCCTATTCTACTACCTAGGTACCTTAGGTAAGCTAACCCCGAGTACTATCAACCCAGAGCTAGGCTCGTTGTGGCTTACATATAGTCTGACCCCATCTATCTTCTCGAATGCCGAGGAAACTCCACCTTCCTTCCTTATGCTAGGTATCATTCTGGTCATATTTAGCCAATGCATTAGTGTTATGTTCATACGAACTCAGTCATCCATCCCAATTACCGCCCAAGTGATCTATAAAAAAGGGTTTGAATGCCCGGTCCTGGCGGGCATCGCTTGATGAGGGAAAAGGGAAAAAACTGGGCTTGCAGGACCCAAAACTCAGATGTAGGCTTCGTCGCGATTGTGAAGAACATTCCAAAAACAGTCAAGCTGCATTGCGTATACAGCGCCATGGTCATCAACAAAGTGATCAGTGGATGCTCTGCATTGCAATTGCTTCATGCCGCAAGAACTTCATGTGGGATCTGAAACGTATCGCTTGGCAATAATTTTTGTTTCCAACCATCGTCCCGGTCGATTTGGTCTCATTGCACAGCTTGCTTCAGCCTGATCAGCAACTGCGTCTCTTTCACCGGTGCCATTATTCCCAAGGACGGGCCGATCTGGTCAATCTGAGGGGGCCGGCATACGCCATTTGGTGCCTTTGAGCCTCCAAAGACCTCGATGTCATAGCGCTTAACAAGTATAGCGACAGTGACTAAGGTTTGCCGTTTTGCCAGGAACCTTCCAGGACATAGAGTAATGCCTCCTGCAAAAGGTCGAAAGCTCGGGTCCCTGTCCAGAGTGTTGTCCAGAAATCTGTTGGCATCGAATTGTCCCGCGTCGTCACCGAATGCCTTCGAATCGTAGTGAAGGGAGCGAATAGGGATGATAACAGAGCTATTGCTTCGCAGCTTCTTACTGCCCATAATAATGGGCGTTATGACCTTCCGGACTGAAAATGACCCAAAGGTCAGGCGGAGCAGCTCAGTATAGATTGCGGTGAGGCGAGGGCAACGTTCGTAGATATGGCGGTAGTCAATACTTGTGTGCCGGAACGCAGGCTCAATCTCCGTCTTGACGACATTTAGAAGCTCGCTGTCGCATAGCACATAGCTAAGGAGCCAGTGGGTAAGCCGGTACACATTGATATTTGCCCTGACAATTTTCATTAGCATGATAGGACGCTCAGGGAATGAACTTGCCACGTCTTACGCCCATAATAGCATGAACGTGATGGACGAGCTGTCGTGATCGTCGAGATCTGAAGCTTCTTGCTCCTTCAGGATTTCGTGCCAAAACCACGCTGCCTCGGCTCGTCTCTCAGAAGACACGCGCATATACCTTACCAAAGCATCATATATGCCTTGTCTTGCAGTATGTAGGCGTTTGGCTGCGACCTTCGGATAGTGGAACATGAGTAACTTCCAAGCTTTCTCAGAGAAATCATATAGCATATGCGTAAGGCGAGGCTCGATTTCATATATAACACCACCAAACAAAGATCGCGTCATGGCGTCAATGGATACATGAGCGCAAAAATCCATCAGTGGGACCTTCTGCTTACTTGTACACAAACTGGACAGCTCCCTCCACTGAAGAGAAGTGTTGATAAGCTCTGTGAGCCTGAACGAGAAGTCATCCAATTTTGGGCCAGGGGTGAGTTGCCGTCTATAGAGATCTTCGCTATGATGAACGAGCGATCTGTGTTTGGGATTTACGGGGTTCCTGTGCTTTGCACTTTCCGGCTCAGGAGCATCCCAGATCTTTGGGAGTGATGACTGTCGTACGCCGAATTGCAGCATCAGTTGTTTGAGGTATGGTTCCCAAGCAAGCGCTTGGGTTCTTCGAAATGTTGTTGCAGCGTCCCGAGGATTTGTGAGCATATAGAATCTCTCGCCAGACATCATAATGCAATAGGGCTCATCATCGGATGTTGAGGTCCTAATCAAATGTCAGCGTATCACACTTGAGGCATCAGATGAGCAATGCTCACTTTGAGCGGGTTATTAGACCATGAGAGTTTCGGAAAAATCCTACTGCGTGACCTGTTCCACGGATCTTTAATTCAGGCTGCCTTGTCGCCCTGGATAGCACACTGTACCTAGATCTTGAAGAACGTTCAGCTTTTGCAAGAGCACAAGACATCTGGATCTTACATGGTACCCAATATGGAATTTCCTTCGCTTCCTCCGCAAATATCCACGGTCTTACGGTAAAAGTCCACAGACGCCACAAAGCGAGGGACGAGCCCAAGAAAGCTGCAATTGCGACGGTCCAGTTCCATCTGAAGCCCTCTGGATGCATGACCCGGTCTATGCGCGCAGCTTCCAAAGCACTGAATGAGGAAGCATTGATCCCGTCGTAGGAAAAGACGTCCCGAATCACCTCGGCTGAGGGAAATGGAATTCCCATGGCGATTGTCACCGCAACTTACTAAAGGATCTCCTGGTCTTAAGTAAGATTGTGCAGGGTATCACTCATCAAAGACGAAGGAGGATGAATGAGATGCATGGAAGAGTATGATCGATCACTGGTCCGATCACCTGAAGTATGTTGTATGATTAAGGTTTCAATTAAGTTTTGGCGTGGGGTGAGTTGGAGGTTGGTGACTGCTAGACTGGATCATTCGATGCGACACGAGTAGAACTATAATACCGACCCTACCTACATAAGTGTCACCTATAGCAGCAGGGCAGCCTCGGTCGGTGGGTTATCAATGAATATTAAAGTGTACGACTACGCGCACATCTCATTTCGCTCATAACCCACCCCTGATGCATGCATATGCTGGGTGTTAGCCCGCAATATGCATTAGTTCATGGGCGAGCTAGTTGTTGGACATAGAATAATTTCATTCTCCCAGAGACTTAGATAGCTACATGGGAATCTAACAATACCATCCTCCAAATAGTCCCTCCTACCGCCTTGTTAATTGGTGACTACTATCGCTCCTACATCGGTTGAGGAGACTAAACGTCCGAAATCCAAAGGTATATTACCTATTACTACTCTTTCTTCACCTGTCCACCAGTCTGCCAACAGTCGACATCTCGAGATCGACGGTTGCTGGTACCATGAATTGTACCGAGTGAAAAACACTGTCAAGGTCAACAGTTTCTATCATTACACCAGTTCAATCGACTGTCCTCCACTCTTCAACGGCCAGGATGGTATTCGCCCTTTTTCCCACACATCTCTTCTAGCGCTCAAAGACTCCCGAGACCCGATTTCGAGTTGAACTTTCAAGCTTGACTCGCTGCTACCGAGTTTCAGCCCGATCTATACGCACTCTTCAAGCGATTAGAATGACAGAGCTGGAGTCATTCTGGGGTCGGAAGACAGACGCAACCCGCTGGACCGCCTTGGCCTCTCTGGTGCTGGTGGTTATCTGCCCTCTGTGGATATCATACATTTGGATCAGCCTGGAGTATCACGATGGTTCGGTATATCAAACTGCCATGGCTATGTCGGAGAAGGAATTGTACTCCTTCTGTCATCAGTATGCTCCTCGATCAACCGTGAATGCCTTCATAGGCTAGGCAGCATGGGTTTCTCTCCAAGCCTTGTTGTATTCACTACTCCCTGGTCCAATCTCAATTGGTCAAATGACGCCAGCAGGGAATCTGCTCGAATACAAGACGAATGGACTTCTAGCATGGGTGGTGACCCATTGCATTATTGTAGTCGCTGGTACGCTGAAGATAGTAGATTTGGCAACCGTGGCGAATCACTGGATGGGTTTGCTTGTCGCCGCCAACGCATATGGCATCCTACTCGCCGGCTTTTGCCAAATCAAGACCCCTGTGTCGCCATCACATCCTAATGACCGCAAATTCAGTGGTACTACCATCTACCCAACCACATCCGAGGCTCGCGAGTGACAAACATACAGGCTCTCTCATATTTGACTACTTTGTCGGCATTGAACTGAATCCACGCTTTGGGAAACTCTGGGACTTCAAGTTGTTCCACAATGGACGGCCAGGAATCGTTGCTTGGACTTTGATGTGAGTACCGCACGCAGTTGCGGTAGAAAAGTGTGATCTCTGCTCGAAAGTCCACTTCCACACAATGCGCACATGCATTATCATATCTAATCCGAAATTTGCAGAGACCTTTCGTACACAGCCTACCAATATCAAAAGCATGGTTCAATTTCGAATTCCATCCTCATAGTAGATCTGTTCCATACAGTCTATGTCGTCGACTTTTTCTTCAACGAAGGCTGGTATGGAGCTCTTCACAGACCTAGATTGAGACTTGACGTGCTGACTCGCACCACAGGTATCTTCGTACCATTGACATTAGCCATGACCATTTCGGTTATTACTTGGGATGGGGCTCAGTCGCCTTGGTCCCGACCATCTACACCATCCAAGCCCAGTATCTCTCACGCTATCCCGTTTACCTGTCAAACTGGCAAGCTGTCTTCTTGACACTCTTCGGCCTTGCGGGTTATGCTATCTTCCGGTCGGCCAATCATCAGAAAGATATCGTCCGTTCAACCAACGGTCGTGCCAAAGTCTGGGGCTCCAAGGCTGAATACATTCGTTGTTCATACAAAACCGAAGACGGCAAGACGCACGAGGCACTACTGCTCTGTTCCGGTATGACTTTTCTCTCTCTCTGACCACATATTGCTTTTAATTCGGGCCCTCGTTTGATCATGAAGACAATGCTAATTTTCATTTTGACCTTGCACAGGCTGGTGGGGGTTCTCACGTCATGCCAACTATCTCGGTGATCTCATGATGGCATTCACGACTTCTGTCGCGTGCGGGTTCACCCACCTGCTGCCGTGGTCGTACTTACTCTTCGTCTCTGCCATTCTGTTGAATCGTATTTTGCGTGACGAGAAAAGATGTGCACGCAAGTACGGAGATAATTGGAAGCTATACTGTAGAAAAGTGGCGTATAGACTGATACCGGGGGTCGTATAGAGTGGCCCCACGGTGGCACCAATATAGCGTTTCAGACTGGAATAGTCGCTTTCTTAGGTAGCGCGACGATATACAACAGACCTGGACATGTAGCCTCGCAGAAGTTGTGATGAGTGTCGGATATCTTCGATGCGTGTTTTGGATATGACGTTGAGAAATTTTCCTTTGTCGCTTATTACAACGCGGTCGAAGAAGTCGGAGGCTCGGAGCGAAGCTGGCAGGTAGACTCTCGCGAGAAGCCAAAAATTCAAGTCAAATGGGGCAGTAGTCCAGAGTCTTCCAGGTCACGAACATCTAGGTCTGTCTTACGAGATCGCCATCGAACATTCTCCGCCTCGTCTACTTCCTTGCCGGTATTGGACTATCTCTCTAGGCAGATGTCTTCCATTTTGAGCAAACTGGTGGATGGATAGGTGACATAATTGTGTTTTGCGCACTTCTCTGGCGATTGTACGGCTATCCATTGGAATCAGGCTTTTTCTCTCCTCTTCCTTCGAAAGCGTCAGGATCCTTGAAACAAACGACTTCTACAGCCGCAGACACGATCCTGGGGGTACTAAGGTATTATTGCTTACGATACCAAGGTCGAGGGATGCGGATTCGGAGTGACCAATTACCGACGATGCCGCAGGTGCCGTCTACCAGATCATACCCCGACGAGGTAGGTATCTAAACCATATTACTAACAAACTGCTTACTTGAGACATCCCGTCCGAATAAGGTCCAATCAAAGCTTCGTTGTTTTAGTATATGCAAACTAAATGAGAATACTCGGCAACTACAGACTTGTTTGATGAATCTTTTTCGCGCGAAACTTATCAGGCGGAAGAGATAGGTTATGAGTGGATAAGTAACCAACACAGGCCCAGTGACCTCACACCTATCTTTTTGCTTTTCCTTGGTCGGCAGGTTTTTGCCCAGCTTTTCAAGGGCGTCATTTTCCATAGCTGATCACGTAGACCCTCCCTGTGCTGCTTTCGTCACTACCCGACGAGAGTCGAAGTAGTCTAGAAGAAGTCCGGGGGTCTCACACAAGGTCGAAGTATTCGACATCGATCACCGCCTCTCTCATTTTATCCATCCCCAATTTCACTCGCTGAAAATTGCCCTGTTGCCAGAGCTTCTCGTGATATTCAAGGTCAATCGGTAACCTCTGCAGTCTGGGATCCGCGAACTGCACTTTCCCTGTGTCGTCGCTGATGTAGGCGAAGTAGAAGGCCTGCGCCGTATGGTCATAGTAGTTGATTGCACGTAGGTTCTCCGGTAGTGGGCCTAATAAAGCTTCACCTGTGTTGATACCCGACATATAAGATTGACCAATAACTTGAAACTGGTTATTGCCAATAGGGCGAAGAACCATTGTCGAATCGCAGCCTAGCAAAACGCATACTTCATCACCTTGCCGCGTTAATAACGGTGCGAGGCCAATGAACCCCTGGGAGGTGAGAAAGAAGGCTCTATTACGGCAAACATCTCGTACCCGGCGGGTGTACTTCTCCCACTCAGTTCTTAGATTTGGCAATGATTTAGCAGCTAGCTCTTGATTTAAAACCGAGGCTAGAACTCGCACGGTGGACTTGAAATCCGCGAAATCCTCCCGCTGAGGTGAAGTAGAGTGACGAAAAAGCCCGCAACAAATGGTGTCACAGAAAGTTTCCAGACTTCTTCCTCCCGGAAAATTGCGATCCGCATCGGACGATGCCATCAAATCCCAAAGCGCTTTAAGCAGAACTTCAAGATCGAAAAATTCATTATCAAAATTCATAGGTTGGACATGTTGTATGGACGCAGCGCGAAGACCACCAACCCTCAGGACACCATTCCCTTTGTACGTCGCAACAGCTTCAAGGTACACACTTGCATTGCTCGGGGCTCCTGAAATTGGGTTTGCCAGCAGTTCGGTAGACCAGTCTGGAACCCAGGTAGGCATTGTGGGGCAGATTTTCTGCAGCTCACACTGGAAAAGAATCGCAAGGCTATTCCAGTATTCCACAAATCGAAGCGTGACTTCTTCATAAACCTGTGCCACCGTCTGAGAATACTTGGGCAGAATACCCATTTTCCTGTGACTGTGATGAAATAACGCCAAGACAGCATAAATCCGGTCTTTTGGGTCTGTGCATTTGACATGTGAGAGCTCTTTCCGTAAGGAATCTAGGAGGTAAGTTCTGTGATCACAGATTGCGTATATCAGTCTCAGGCGGTCTTTGAAAAGCCTGTCTTGAATACCTAAATCGCGTACCAATCGATCGCTGTCGACATGAATCCGAAAGATCGCATTTCTCAATGTTTGCCAGCATAGAAGTCGCGTGCCACATATAATGACAGCTTTCGTTGCAAGCCCTATCTCCTGCCTTATCCAGAGTCGCTCGAACCACGGAAGGGAGAAGAGATGATACAGAGCTTGAATATCAGTATTTCGCCTTGAGCATGTTCGAGAGCACTCTGGTGATTGATCAGGGCCGAACGCTTTTGGGGTTGAAGAATAATTGAGCCAATCAAAGTCAACCGTAAAGCCTAACACCTCAAGAACATCAACCGCACGGATACAGTCGATATCCTCTGGACCCAGCCAAACGACGACCTTCGTTGCCATCCGGTAGATATCGCTCATCATGGCAACCTGGTGACTTTGTTCTCCTGTGTTTGCTTGGTCGATGCATATAGCGTCAGCCCATAGTACTCGTGGTTCGTACGTGTGCCGCAGATGTTGTAAGGCTGTCGCTAGGCAGATCTGCACAGACACCAACTGTGATTTTGATCTCAAGGCATGACGAGCCCCAGACGTAGGACAAAGCCTCATAATGAAGTCCAGCATCCAGCTGAGTTGTGTACATTTGAACGTGGAGCTCATCTTGCGGTGTGCCAGGGTTCAGGGTCAACAGTCTAATATGTTTTCCTTCCTTTGGCAGAGGAGAGTTCTGATAATCAAACATGTTGAGCTGGTTCAGGTGATTTCAGGTAATGGTAAACACAAAGCAGATAACCCGAGGAACCTTACGATATTGACGTCTTAGCCTTTTCTTTACCGAAGGGTATCTCTGAAGCTGGTGTTGTAGGGGCCCCTTAGCCTAAACGAATTTCAAACCCACGACAGTATTCAATCAGGAACAAGGCTGCCCGAAGGGCTGGGCATTTTGCCTGCATTTGCCTTGCAGTAGGAGCGGTAACGATCTAGACCAATATAGTATCTAATCATAAACAAGGCTGCCGGAAGAATTCGGCATTTTGCCTGAGTTTGCCTTGAAATAGGAGCTGTAGCAAATCAACATATTACCCTCAGCAGCCGGGCATGGGTCAAAATGCATAGCCCTTATCACAGATAGGCTATCAGACACTCTCACAAAGAAGACTGGTCAGCCAGATGCCACGTTGCTACACAGGGTCCTGGCTGCGTCACTTGGACTTTAACAGCCGTCAGGAAGAGCCCAACGACAAGCTCATACATACGTATCGTCATCTACCATTCTTCTGCTAACGCAATTGGAAGTAACACAGCCTCCTCCTGGCCATACTTAAAGAGAGCCTGTTGTCTGTCTTCCTGAAATTGTTCTTAGAATTGTAATCCCAAAGTTTCAGAAAATACCTATTGGAATTCCCCTAAGTAAGGTTACCCCAAAACGAGAACCCTGCCAGGATGTGGGATACATTTGTGACCCTCGCGGTATTCGTCTATTTACTGATACCTAGACAAAGAGCAGACACCCTTACCATATCGGCCATCATCTCCTCAAAACAATCACGAGCAAAAGCATCAAACCCTAGGCACCCCAAATGTCAAACCCCACGGCACCACCGCCTCCACGTCCTCCCCCGCCACCGCCAGCTCCAAAGCCTTAATGACCACCGAGACACATCGAAGGACTGCACGCCTCTGTGTTTGTACTGAGAGGAACTTGGGTATGCGATATCTGTCCTTGCAACTTCATCCGGCTAGATCTCATGAAGTTAATAGATGACTGTCGCTGTTTAGGTCAGCTATAAGTCGCCTGTAGTTAATGCCTATCTCACATCTCGGTTGATGGGGAATAGTATTTTGGCATTTTATCGTTCTTGTTGAAACCAGCTATGGGCGATGTAGCCTCATCTTTTAGGGGCTTTGTGTATCAAATGACATAATCACTGCTGTCCTAGCACCGTGTCAACTCCCCATTGGAGTAATAGCATCTCGCAATCCGTTCAGACGAATAAGTGTAACCTCACTTTCTCATGAATACCTTAGGGCGGCGCTCACCCGATGCCTGATCGGGGGTGAGGCCGAGGCTTCTTGGCGCCGTAAAGTAAAGTATGCATCTTCCTCATGAACTAACAGCATCGAAGAGCGCGTCAAAGAGCAGCCGATCCTCGATACCTCTGATCTTCGTTGCTCTCCTCTGGATGCTGGCCCTACTGGACCATGCTCTTCTCGTATACTGATTATGCCAGAAAGCCAATGTCACATATGAAGCTGAGTTGCGATCCTACACTGTGTAGTGACTGCGCCTGTCTCTAGCGTCAGGTTCTAATTTCAGCTCATCGTGCTCATTTCTGCATCTGAATACATCGGATATTGTCTTCTCAGCGTCTGAAACATGGCTGTGGCACTTCACTCCCCAGCTCGCACCTCCCCCCTGCATGATCTACCCTTCATGAGATTGAGCCTTATAAACATCCACAGTCTCCTACTCTTCCCCATCTCCCTGTATTGTGACGCTCGCTATCATTGATTCCCACAGAAAACAACCACATCTCCCACGGACAAATCCCCCCCAACAACCATGCTCTCCACCCACATCCTCGCCATCTCAACCCTCACCCTCCTCGCCAACACCCAAACCATCCCAACCACAACCCCAGCCACAGCCCTCTCCTCCTCCTCCACACCCCCCATCACCCCCTCCCCCCTCCCGCACACCGCGCTCCAGACCCCCATCATGGCCTCGGTCCAAAAATACTACTCCTCCCTGACCGCGCAGAGCGAATGGACCTCGGCCGTGCAAGCGCTCACGGCCGCCATCCCCTACTCCGCACGCAGCCAGATCGCGAACGACCCGACGGACTACTTGCGCTCGGTCTTTGGGGGAACGGGCCAGGTGCCGGGCTGGGTCAGTGCGATGCCGACGAACTACACGGAATACTTTCGGAGCGTCGTGGCCGCGCAGGCAAGCATGACGGGCCAGGCTGCTGAAGGGTCAGCGCCGGCGGTTGGGCGAAGAGTGAGACTTGTTGGGGCTGCGTTGGCGGTGGGAGCTGCGGGATTTGTGTTGCTGTGAGGGAGTTGGTGATATAGTTGTTGGGGTTTGAGGATTGGGTTTACGCATCGTCTGGACATTTGGACGCCTTCCCGCACTCATGCCCCGAGCGATGAGGTTCATGTTCTCACCCTTGAACGCATCGCAAATTGGAATGATCATCATATTTGCGTCGACTCATGATCTAACATACAGGAACACCAGTGGTCTCCCAAGCAAACCTCGACGACTCCGTCCCGCAGAACGCCGACCTGCGCTATCCAACCCAATATTCCTCTCAAACATCCAAACTCCTCGTCAAATTCCCCACACCCGCCAACCCCCTCGCGCTATACGCCCCGCCCTTGACGGCCCCCAGGAACTCATCGAACCGCCCCATCGCCAAATCCAGCACCTGCCGCAACCTCGCCGTCAGCACCAGCTGCCACTGCGCCCCCGTCAACGTGTTGCTCTCGCCCCTCACCCTCACGTTCCCGTACGCCGGCTCCGGCCGCACCATCGGCACCTGGAGCAACTTGATCAGCGCGGCGTCCGCGTTCAGGCTGGTGTTGAGGCCATGTTTGGAGATGAGGGTCGTGAGGAGGGACGTGGCGGTGTTGGGGGCGCTGGGGTTGACGGCCGCGAGGATGGCTGTGGTGGAGGAATTGGCCGTGAGGGCGGCGGACCAAGTGGAGATGTGGCGTTGGAGGGCGTAGACGTTCCACGCGCCGTACCATTTCTCCGCCGTGTCCGCCGTCGTAGCGTTCCCCGTGCCGTTGGCCGCCGTCGGCTCCGGGCACAGGGTCGAGTTGAGCGACAACGACGTGCAGTTGTACTGCGCGCAGGTCTCGGTGTCGTTGGTGAGGGTGGTGCAGTTCGGGCCCGGTCTCTCGTACACGGAGCGCAGGAAGCACGTCGACCAGAGCTCGTGCGGGGCGCAGAGTTCCGGGGACGTGAGGTTGAAGTTGGTCAGGTAGGCGGTTTCCTGCAGCTTGGTGTAGCAGTAGGGCGTCGGGGCGTCGCTGGTGAGGTTGTTGCAGGAGGGTATGTCGGCTGTGACGTTTGGGTTGGTGGAGACGTTGAGGTTGGGCGAGACGACGACGGGGATACCATTTGCGAGGGTGTGCGCGGATAGGGCGACGAGGACTGCGAGCGAGAGAAGGTTGACGGTCGCCATGGCTGAATTCGTATAGGCTGAGGTGAGGGGGAGCGGGACGGTTTGGCTCCAAAGCGGGCACAGGAGCGTGAAAGGCATGGGCGGGGTCTAGACGGGTGTATATATACATAAGCTCGGGGACGAAAAAAGCAGGAGGTAGTACAGTTGAGGGAGCGAGGTGCGCCGAGTGGTTGAGGGTTCTTGTGGCACGAATCATTGCCGCGCATGAGCTGAGCAGGAATCGCGCATTGGCGACAAAGAAGCGATTGTGGATGGATGCAAAAACATGAAACACGGCCGTGTCCGGATTCCGGACAGGAGCTGTCAGGAACAGGGCAAATGTCCGAGGGGAAAAACGTGAGGGCTGTGTGTAGCTGCAGTAGCCTTTTGGGAACGATTGGCAGATTTTAGACGCAGTCATCACGGGAAAGCCTAAAGGATCGAGAAAGGTAAGGAGCGCAAGGTTGGTTCCACGCAGCGCTAGTAGCTAAAACCAATGCACGGAAAAGGAGACTGTGATGATAGCTAGCTTTTTGACGTCGCCAAGTCGATGCATCCCATGGCTTTATCTCGCTCACGCTACAAACTTACAATAGTAATCAAGATTTGGCCGCCAGCAACCTTAGTTTAGTATCGGCCCCCTGCCACCTGCGTCTTTTTCATAATTTCCTCAATCTCCTTCAGCTCCTCCGTGGTAAGAGTGACTTCGGCTGCGTTTTCGATGGCTCTCTCTTCGGTCGTAGAACCCGGTATTGGGATGATAGTGCCCAAGCCTTCCTTCCCACTGTACGAGCGCACCCAAGCCAGCGCCACCTGGGCCGGCGTGCAGCCCTTCGCTTCCGCCACCCTCTGGACCTCCCGCCCCATCGCGGCGTTCTTCTCCATGTTTCCCGGCTGGAAGCGCGGCAGGCGGTGCCGGATGTCGCCCTTGTCGATATCCTCCGGCTTCGCGAACGTCGCGGTCAGCAGGCCGCGGCCCAAGGGGGAGTAGGCGATCAGGGGGATGTCCAGCTCGGCGCAGGTTCGGGCGACGCCGTTGTGGAGGTTGTCGGGGGTCTGGATGCTCACTTCGACCTCGACGGCGGCGACCTTGTGGAACTGGGAGGCGGTCCGGATTTGGTCTTCGGTGACCTCGCTCAGACTCATGCCGCCCAGCTTGCCGGCTTCGATGTATTTGGCCATGGCGTTCATGGTCTCTTCCAAAGGGACGTTGGGGTCCTGCCGCGCCGGTTCGAAGAGGTCGAGGAACTTCTTGCCGTCGAGGACTCTGAGGCACTCATCGATGCTCCTCCGAATGTTCTTCTCGCTGTTATCGGGACCCATCTTCGTGGGTGACACGGACCCCTTGATGCTGATGACGACCTTGTCCGCGTCTTCGGGGTACTTGGTGAAATACCGGTTGAGGAGTTGGAGGGAATTGGCATGCGGTTTGCCATAGAGCTCGCCCCCGTTCCAGAGGTTGGCTCCCGAGTTCAGGGCTGCCTTCATTGCTGCGAACGCTTGCTCATCTGGAACGGGTGTTTCACGCCATGTGAGATCTATGCCGTGGTTCAGCAGAGTCTCGTGAAATAGGTTTGTGTTCGGGGAACGTACTCATCATTCCATAGCCGGTGCGGCCGACTTGCTTCCCATTGATTGTAGGCATTTTGCTGATTCACAGTATTGTATGTCAGTTGCAATTGATGAGATACTTGAGAAGATGTGCCGTGTAAGCAGAGCAGATTATCGAGTAATTTATAGTCGTGCCACGGACTTAGCACGTTACCAGCGACTTAAATACGGTGGCACGGTTACATGTTGAAAGAAGGACAATTGCCATTATCTGGTATATGCGATTTCGCCAGCTAAACCCTAACTCCGAAACCAAACTGCCAGGTTGTCTCCATTAGCTTTCGACCCCCTGCTTAGACCGTGACTTTAATTTTTAGCTGCATAGTGAGTCGGTCCCCGCAGGGGGTCTGCACCAAAAACCCCCTGTTTCTTGTATTCTATTCTAAATATGCCAAGCCTACAGCGAAAATCGACTGCCCTAGTTAGAATACTGAAATTTATAGTAATATTCGGAAGATGGCCCAAGTTTGGCTATCGGGTCCGGGTCCGGGTCCGGATCCGAAAAGTCTTGGCATGTTTAGGACTTTTGATCAACATGCTCCCCCCCTTTCTATCATTGATAATTCGATTTGAATGCCGTGTTTGGAGGGTCTCGGACGCTGAGAGATAGGAAATCTAGCGCCGAGACCCGTTGCCGGAAAGAGGTAACCCGTTGGTTAGGTCATTTAGATAGGGAACGTAATAGGTCTGGTGTCAACTGTCCTCGAAGGTTAGTAAGGTATACAACGCGGGATATTGCCGTAGGGAGTTAGATTTTGTTACTAACGAATTCGCTATATAATTCTACGCGTCGTAGTATATATTTCTAAGTGGTTTTGATGAGAATTGATGGATCTGTGATTGATTCAAAAATTTGTTGACACGAAGCTCGTTTTGGATAAAAACGGGGTTTCTGGAGCAGGCGTCCTACAACAAAAGTCCGCGAAGCGATCTAGACTTTTTTGAGCTTAGTTCCAGCGCTAACTTGTTAGCCTTTGGGACTAAGGTAGGACGCCGGCGCGAAGGAGGCAACTGCCAGGGGCTTGTGAATAGGCCAGTCAGCATCGTACATAAAGCGAGATAGAAAGTATAAAAGTATAAAAGTATGTAGAAATGTGATATACCGATGACAGTACCTTAGTAGTATCACACCTTTTACACGTGTGTATTCCCAAGCAAAAGATATGATACCGACATGCATTTTGTAGGATGGGAGTTGGGGAAACTGAGCGTTGGTACCGCTTCGACTTGCCTCCGCCAACGAGTGAGCCGGCAAATTAAAATAAGGACACGAGGGACGGTTGACTCTAGGCCAGGGGTGGCGTAGTAGCCAAACTTTGGGGTTCGCGGACAGTGGACACGCAAAACACAACGTCAATAACGTTAACCACAATTCCATCTCCCAACCACTACTACCTATCACCGGTGACCGATCATTTCCTTCAATGCTCTCATCTGCCTCATCCTAAATACCCTGTCCCTCCTTCATCCTGTTTCGACCCGGTACCAATCAACGGTCGCGGCCGTTCGAAATTCACTCATTCTTCAACGCCCAACTGGCCAGAGTCAACATGGGCGACCCAGAGAAGGTCTTCTCCGAGAAGGAGCGCATGTCCGCCGAAATAATCAGAGATGGCCCAGCGACTCCTACCATGCCAGTGCTGCCGACAGTCAACCCTGAGATCGAGAAGAGGGAGGCCCCAGCGTCCACCTTACACCCAGCCTTCTACGTAATGTACGTGCTGCGAAGAGGACAGGCACAAATCCAGCTACAATCTAGATCCTTGATACTGACCGTTGCGCCGCAGAACCTGGATCACCTTGAGCTCCAGTGTCATTCTCTTCAACAAATGGATTCTCGACACCGCCAAATTTCGTGAGTACCTCGCCAGAGATAATTGTCCGTTCATTCCACTGACATTGAGCCTACAGATTATCGTATGTCCATCTCTGAATAATGCTTCATACTCGGCTGACCCATCATTCCCTCTCTATAGCCATCACCCTCACATGCTGGCACCTTACCTTTGCCACCTTTATGACCCAGGTCATGGCACGCACTACAAACCTGCTCGATGGCCGCAAGACAGTCAAGATGACCGGCAGGGTCTATCTACGAGCTATTGTACCCATTGGGGCCTTCTTCAGCCTGTCACTGATCTGCGGCAACTTGACATACCTATACCTCAGTGTGGCTTTTATTCAGATGTTGAAGGTGCGTACATGGTACTTGTACGCGGAGGCGAGTGATGTTCTGATGATTATGAATAGGCTACGACACCCGTTGCTGTCCTACTTATCGGGTGGGGCATGGGAATCCAAAAAGCCGACCTGAAAGTCCTTTTCAACGTATCCTTCATCGTCCTTGGGGTCATCATCGCCTCAATCGGCGAGATCAAGTTCGTCTTGCTCGGAGTCATCTTCCAGCTCGGGGGCATTATGTTCGAAGCGGTTAGATTGGTTATGGTGGAACGACTACTGAGCTCCGCCGAGTACAAGATGGATCCACTTGTCTCGCTCTATTACTTCGCCCCAGTTTGCGCCATCATGAACTTCTGTGCGGCGTTGGTGTTCGAAATCCCCCGGATCCAAATGGAGGAACTATACCATGTGGGCTTGTGGATCCTCCTGGCAAATGCAATGGTGGCATTCGCATTGAATGTCTCCGTGGTATTCCTGGTACGTGAGCTCCATCTTCTGACTTTGCATAGCCTAACATTCTCAGATTGGCAGAACGTCCGGCCTGGTGATGACCCTCTGCGGTGTCCTAAAAGACATCCTGCTCGTTGCCGCCTCCATCGCCATCTGGGGCACCCCAATCTCAGCTCTCCAATACTTCGGTTACAGCATTGCCCTCGGTGGACTTATCTACTACAAGCTCGGAGCCGCCACCATGAAAGCGCAATTCTCAGAAGTCAGCCGCTCCTGGGCTGAATTTGGCTCCAATCGCCCTGCTCTTCGAAAAGTCATTGTGTTCGGTGGCATACTCATGATGCTTTTCGTTCTCCTCGGGGGGCTTGCACCTACTGTCGGCTATGACTCAAAGTATTTGACTTCGACGATCAAGGGTGCCGAGACATCTTCATAGGGCAGGCGGGGTCAAAAATCATTTGCAGGATTGCTCGACAAGTTCGAGCCGAGATGGAGTTTACCGTCGTTAGAGCTGTAGTATTCGAACATGGGATTAAAGGGGTTATCACGTCAATGTATAGATGAGCATTTGCTATGGCGCTTCTTTGCAGCCGTTGATACATTGATGTCAATGCACTTCAGTTCGTAGGTTGTTGAGCAATCAATGCCATTCCACCTCAAAGTGAATGCCAACGGCCTCAGTCTCAAATATTTGATAGAACTGGCATCGGTCTGACGTGTCATCACATGGGAGCAAATAGGACGGTTGCAAACAAGCAGATTGCTTATAGACTGACGCTTTGATATTTGCTAACACTACATAGTGCCACCTTGACCGTGCGTCACTCCATAAAACCACAAAGGAGGAGAGATCTTGCTAAGACACGGCATAAACGGGGATACGCCCTCTCCTAAATAGTGCGGAGACGGCTTCACCTGGCTTTTTTATACTTTACAGTGACCTACTCACTCGAATGATCCCCCCCCCCCTTCCCCTCCCCCCTTCCGGCGTTCAACAGCCACACCCTCCCCTTCCAGCCTGAATCTAATCAATTTCCGCCGTGAATCCACCTCTCTCCCCCTCTCGGCCCCCGAAGTAATCAACCCCCCCCCCCCCCCCCCCCTCCCCACCTACCCACATCCCACTACGAATTTCAGGCGCACTTCCTTTTTTTTTTTTTTTTCTTTGTGGCGCCGGGTTGATGCTCCAGCGCCGTGAGCTCCTTTCGGGATTCGGTACGGAGCCGAGGGTTGGGACATGATGGAAGCTTCTACCTTGTGTGGCTGGCTGGCTGGTCTGGTCTGTATGTATGGCTGGCCGGTCCATCCTATCCGCCCCTGCAAGTAGCACGTCAGCTATCCCTGACCGATCCGGCCGAACGTCGTCATCGTCCAGAACAGATTTCGTCAACCAGCCGTTCTTACGAACAAACGGCCCTACTAGCCTCACGTATCAGAAAAGAGGGCTTTCTCGCAGATATCGGGTGGGGGGTTCCATATTCGAAATAAGATTCAAAGTCCGAACGAAGATCGAGACCCGAAGCCATGGATGGAAACAAAGCGAACGAACGTTACGTAACCTCCCCAAGTTCTCTTCCAGCGGTCTTTTCTTTATCAGAGTGCGTATGAGCATGGGAAGGGGTCGTTCGGACCAATTTAATATGCTCGTTTGTTTGCGTGACGAGTTGGCTAACCAAGGTGGCTAGAGGGCCCGTGGTAGGTATGTTGGAGAAGAGAGGGATGACGTCTCGATTGGATGGATGGATGGATGGGTGGGTCTGTGTTTGGGATCTCCGGTTTCTTGTTCGGACAGATCCAGTCGCTCGTGCTCCGGGGGCCGCGTACTGCGGGAGGTGTGTGACGGGTTGAAGACGTGTGGTGTTGAGCTGTGCGGTAGGCGAGACTTCGATTGGTTACAATGGTTGAGGACTGTCCGAAGTTTAGTCTTTGGTGGTCAGTACGTGACAGCTCCAAGTCATTGAACGATAACCGGCGTCTCGTTCGCGCAGGGTAAAAGCCGAAAAACATATGGTTGACGCGAAGCCGGGGTATCAGGACGTAATGTATAAGTACGATTACAAGTACAGACAATGGTATAAGGATCAAAGAACACAAGCGCCATTCGTCCCCGCTAATGCCTGATCCTATCCATTCCGTCTGACCCGCAAACACCGTCGCTGATGCTGGATATATACAATATATTAAAGATTCATGGCTGAGGGGTTCGCTCAGCTGCACCGTCTGTTAAAGACAGCGGAGGGACCCTCCCGTCCTCCTCGATGGTACCAGGGATTCCATCTTGGGTCGTCACGCGGGTTACGGAATTCACCGAAGATCGATGGAGGAGCATAGGTCGTGGCGTCAATGCCGTGTCCTCAATTGGTGAGAGCGGATCTTTGCCGTGAAAGGGTATAGAATTTCGCGAGCTCATGCGCTTTTGGAAGCTGGGCCTGGCGGGGTGCGAGGACTTTGTGTTCTCGCTTTGGGCTCTTTCGATGACTTTTGAGGCCAGGTCATGGGCGGTACCCTGTAGGTCAGGTATCGGTTTGTTGGGTTGGTTCAGGTATTCTTCCAGCATGGATTTGAGCACAGCGGCCCTCACCGGCTTGGCCAAATAGTTGTTCATCCCTGCTTCTAGACACTTCTCTTTGTCGCCCTGGATGGCACTAGCTGTCATGGCAATGATTAAAACGCCCCGTACTGCAGGGTCTTCGTCGTTGCGTATGAGTCTAGTCGCATCATAACCGTCCAGCACAGGCATCTGCACGTCCATCAAAACAAGATGGAAAGGGTTTTTCTCCGAGGAACGCTGGCGGAGCGCTTCGACTGCTTGTAGGCCGTCATTGTATGCTTCTGATTTGAAGCCGAGCTTGGAGACGAAAGACACTGCGATCTTTTGATTGATAGGGTTGTCCTCCGCAATGCAAATTCGAAGTTCCGTCCGCGGTATCTGTGAGAGGTCGAAAAGGGGTGGTTTCGCCAAGTTCTCTGCCTCAGAAGACCAGGTGGCCATTGCATCCGGTGCCGGTGCCTGTGCCGCTATTGGTGCACGGCTCTTCGTAGCTGTTCTCGCAGCTTTTGGAAACGTGACGGTAAAATACACGGTCGTACCAACACCCACTTGACTCTCCAAGGAGATTTTCCCATTCATAACCTCGATTAGCGCTTTGCAGATGGAAAGACCAAGTCCACTACCGCCAAATTCACGTTGAGTGCTGCTATCGGCTTGAGAGAACGGGGGGAATAGTCGAGATACTTGGTCTTGAGTAATTCCGATGCCGGTGTCGGCAACCGAGCAAGTGACCGTAAGACTCTCGCTATCCTCGTACTCCCGCTTAGCTCTAACATGGACCGATCCTTTCTTCGTAAACTTGTAGCTGTTGCTCATTGTGTTCATAAACAATTGGTGTAGCCTCACAGGATCGCCCATCACCAAGAGGTTGCTGTCTAAGTCAAGGTCCACCTTAGTCTCGAGTCCTCGCTCATGATTCGTATAAATCAAGGCTCGGACCACCTCCATGATGGTCTCCTTGAGATTTAATGGGGAATAATAAAGCTTTAGTTTCCCCGCCTCGAGTTTCGAATAATCGAGGATGTCATTGATGACAATCAGCAAGGTATCGGCGCAAACACGAATGGAATTGGCAAATTCCTTCTGGTCGTCGTTTAGGGGCGTTTCTTTCAATAATTCGGACATGCCAATGACACCCTGAAACAAATCTGAGTTAGCAACTCTCTTTCCTGCGGTTCTAGAGCCAAAAGCAAAGCCTTAGAAGGCGGGAAATGTCTTCGACCCCAAAAAGTTGATGACAAGGGGAATAACGGCCAGGGAACGGTAAAATACATTTAGTGGTGTTCTCAGTTCATGTGATACGTTAGCTAAGAAGATACTCTTTGCTTTCGCAGCTTCCTCTTTCAGTCTGACATTTTCTTTAGCCTCGGCCTCTGCGTTCTTAGCTTTGATTTCTGCCTCTCTGGCCTTCGCAAGAGCACGCCTTTGACTTTCTATCATGCTCGTATTGGAAGCTGATACTTTGGCAATGCGCTTGAAAAGCAAGGCGTTGGCGATAGAGATGCCGACTTGGTTGCAGAAAAGTCGGAGAACAGCCAGATTGCGGTCGGTGAAGGAGTTGGGGTGGCCTTCAAGATATAATATTCCGAGCAGATCCCTCCCTCGAACAATGGGCAGCGAGATCACAGACTTGGCCGAATCATTGGTGAGGAAACGCTCGTCGTGGGTCAAGTTATGGACGAAGACAGCCTCTTTGAACCGCATCGTGTAGAGTAGTACCTGTTTTTGGGCTTCATTCTGAATCTCAGTTATTGGCTGCGCCTCGGCAGAAATGCCTTCCGATGTCCCACTTGCTGCGATACACCAACCATTGTCACCTTCGATGATGACCGCGGCAAAGTCTGCTTGGGCGCCGGCAGATTCCAGGATAATCTCCGTCATTGTGGCTAAGAGACGATCTATCTGCAATTCAGAAGATATAGCCTGGTTGAACTCTAAGATGCTCTGCAGGTCCAGAACATCAAGCCCTAGATTAGAGACGTCCTGACCGGCAATATTCCCACTGTCTTCATGAGCGGTTGGGGAGACCCAAGCCTGGGTTCTATCACCAGCGCTTTCTTTACCCAGGTTTCTTGTCTCTTGACGCTCATTCTCTTCAATGCGGAACTGTGTATTGCCAATCTCGCCAATAGTATCTGCTGTTTGTATCGCAACATCCCTCGTTTGTAACGTCGTTGATGCTCGAAGTACCCATTCATGCTTTACTGTCAACTGATTGACTTTTCCACTTGCGCCGATGCGCGAATACATTGCTAACGAGTCTTTTAGGGTAGAGCGCGCAGCTCGCCTGGCTCCCCGCCGAACATAGAAGTCGCCTTGCAATTCGAAGGCTAAAGCCTGCTCCAGTAGAAAATCGTGGAGCTGTGTATGGTCGATCGCGGCCTCGTACGCCTGGATTGCCTCGCCATAACGCCCCTCTATCTCAGCTAATTCGGCTTCAATCAAAAGCTCCCACATGAGATAATTAGCATTACATTCAAGTTGCCATTGAGCTATGTGAGCTTTGTACTGCCTGACCTTGACCAGGACCTTGTCGCGACTTTGATGACTATTGCCCTCGCGAAACTGTGCGAGAAGGGAGAGCGAAGCATAAAACATGATAAGCCGGCAGATCCGCATACTCCACAATTGGTGAATGCTGGTTGATATCTCATCACTAAGCTGGATCGCCTTTTGGTAGTGACCATAGATGTAAAGCGGAATCATTTGTAAGCTGTTGTAAATGCCTCGAGGTCTTTCAACATTGGAGGAACGTGCCGCTATCAGTTCCATATAGTCTGCAGTGCTATGTTCATCATCGGACATTACCATTTCTGGGGAATCTGTATAAGTCTTCCCTTGGAGCGAACGGGCAACTTGACGAGTTGCAGTCAGGAATACACCACCTCTCATGTCTGCATGCCCTGAGTCAGCCCTTGCTCCTACTAGTGTGTATATCGTCAGATGTCAATTAGCCTACCTGAAGCCCAATCACCAAAGTCCTCCGCTCCTACCGAGCAGTACATTTCAATGTCCGGCATATTGTCGCCAATTGTGAGGCGCTGAAGGGCGATGCTACCAACCGAGAGCAGATACACATGCTTGTCCCCAGAGACCAGAGATTGATCAATTGCTTCCTCTAAGGCGTCAAAGTGACCTCGCATTGGCGTACAGAGATGCGCAATGAAGAGCGCTGAAAGTGCCAACCCTCGGCCAAGCGTGTAGGGATCTCCATATTGACTCAAAAGTTGTTTCGACAAATCGTGCATTTGGAGGCTGACTGATAACTCGTCACTTCGGCTTATACATACAAAGGCAAAATAAGAGAATCCAAGGCCGATTTGGGAGAAAGTGCTTGGATGGGTCATGTGAGTCTCAACCATCTTGAGTACAAGCTGATAGAACTTGGGGTCAATTAGCGGTGGGGATAACAAATACTGCATTCGTAGGAACCAACATACCAATATGCTATTGCTCCAAAAAGCTGCGCTCGTTGCCTCTATTAGCACCGCACCTAGTGCCACCATGTTGCAATCTGCGTCCAGCGCCTTGCTAACAATATCTGAGAAGTTCGCCTCTTGTATTGATTTGCACAAGTCGTGACACTCTTTATCACAGGACGCCCATGTTGGACTGTCGGAGAGGTCAAGACCTAGCTCAAGCAGAGACGTTTTCAGCGAGCTGAAGCTCCCCGCCATATTTCCCGCTTGGGCAAACAACTTGGATTGCAGAACCCAAGCAGGGGCCTTATCGCTGGCTGTACGCGCCCCTGCAAATATAGAGTCAAGCAGATTTTGAGCCTGAATAACCTGATCCTGGTGCCAGTAGAGCTCGGCGGCTTTCGTATACAAACTGAGGGTCTCCTCATAGTACGCATCAGGTGCTCCCTCCTTCCAAGGTTTTGGGTGCATCAAAGTTAGACACGCCTCGTAATACTGCAGAGCCGTTGGTCGAGCGCCAGACTTGATTGCCTTCTCAGCAGCTTCGGCTAAGACGGCCCGGAACCGGTGACGGTATTCTACACGACCCTTGATGACGCTGGCGGATTGACAGATGTGTCGAGCGCGGTCGTACAAAGAACCACTGCCTAAGTCCAAGTACTTCATCATTGTTTGGACTATAATAAAATGCATCTTCTCAACATCATGACATTCTCTGAGGGCGGCCGCCGCTCGAACATACCGATCGTGCGAGAAGCTGAACTCGTCCTCGTTGCTGCCAGGCATAAGTATATATGCCTGGAGCGTTGCCTGTAGGCCTTCGACCACGTTGTTGGTTGGTTGTGGGGTGAAAAGCTCTGCGACCTTTCGACAGTCAACCTTGCCGTCTACCCCATCGTTATCGAAGTAATCGAATTCACCGCTCAAGAGTCTCTGTATCAGCTTGAAGGAAAATGTGGTTCCTAAAAGAGAGGCCCAAGCTAGGATGGAACGCGCAGCTTGCGGCAGGTCTTGCAATCGTTTTGTAATGAAGGCCGTATTTAGTTGTTCACCATAAGAGTCGGACTCGAACTCGGCAAAAACTCTGTCAAGGTCATACTCCCACATCGATTCCTTCCACGAGTACCAGATACAGCTTTTCCGATGGCAAACTTCCAGCATTTGTCTCAGGTAGAAGGGATTTCCATTGGACTTTTCTAAGCAAACCGCTGCCAGAGGAAGGCAATATTCCGGTGATCGAAAGATTGTTGCGGATACATAATTGACAACGTCTCGTTCACTGAGGGGTGATAACTTGATAGTCGTGAGGTTAGCGGCTTTATTCCTCAGCACTGTTTCGACAGGCTTCGAGAGTGTCCCCTCATCTCGACACGTCGTTATGATCACTATCCCTAGCTTCTTTACTATAACATGGGAGATCAAATCCAAGCTTTCTTCATCGGCGAATTGGATATCATCAAGACATAGGCAAATCAATTTATTCGTAGAGAGGATGCGTAGAACTTCCACGAAGATAGTTACGAATTTCAATGATCGGGGGTTTACCCCTCCGCGAAGGAAGTCGGAACTGTTCTGATTCCCAGTGCTCATGCTGCTGGTTAGGGCGCTACGCACGCTATTGTTGTCGCCCATTTCGTTTCTCATGGATTTGTTGAGTCCCTGCTGGGATGATAGCGTCGCAAGCTTATGAGTATACTGTACATCTGTTGATATTAGACTCTCTGGTAGATCCAGCATGCTGCAGGTCGAAGGCCACAAGCTACGAATGTGCTTGCGCACCATGTTGTGGTATTCGCTATTGACATCGCTTTCTGAGAATATCTGTCGGAACAATGATCCCATCGCTCGGAGGAGGGGTTCAAAAGGTGCTTTTCTCGCTGGATCAAACTTCGAAGAAGCAAAATAGCCCGATTTCCGAATATCAGCTTGCGTACTTTGAATCAAACTTGACTTCCCTGCGCCCGCTGCGCCAGTGATAGATATAAGTTCACATCGATGTCTTCGTAAAGATTTATGGCTATTCTTTCGTCTTGGGGTCTGGCTTGGTCCATGAGGCTGCATACTAGAACTGGCGGGTCTGAGGCCGCTTTTCTCTGTCTCGAGGGTCATCACAGTATCTCTGCTGTCAATAGCTTCAAGCGGAGGTTTTTCAGCCCTCGCCGTACTGGGGGCAGCAGTGGTGTCGTTTCGGCTGTGCACAAACACTTGGGTCGAGGAGTATGGACCTAACGCTGGACTGCTTTCGGAGTTCTTGCCGGTTATAGAGCTTGTGTCACTAGACCTAGTGCCAGTTTCCACACTGTCGAAACGTTCACTCATCGTTGAAGTACCTGAGGTTGAACCGAAAGCATAGACACCAAGTTTCCCTTTGTCATCGGACAACTCCTGCCACTTCGCAACCTTTTCGATCACTCCGACCACCTTATCACGCTCTTCATTCCTTCCAGCAACTTGTGTTGGAAGCACAAAAAAAGACGATACGTCTTTAGTCCCAATCTTGAAATTCGCGAGGCCGTCATTGTCGCCTTCTCCAAGCAGCCTTTGCACTTCAACAAGATCATACTTCAACCCACCAGAAGAATGATATCGGTCGTCCATTTGCTTCTGGGTCATCTTTTGTATAATTTTAGCAATCACATCGGGAACATCAATGCGCTCCGACGAGACCAGAGGGATCCTACGACCAAGTACAGAATGTATTATCTCGAGAGGGGTGTCGGCTTGGAATGGAGGCCTTCCAGTTAGCATGATCCAGAACAACACCCCTAGTCCATATATATCGGTCCTCGAGTTTGGCTCCGCAGGCATCCGCCCAGTTTGCTCTGGGGCGACGTATTGAAGTTTGTGCTTGACCCCGATTTCACGCGATAACGTAATCCAGCCACTACTTGTCAAGCCGTTCTCGAATGACCTCGGCCCTGATCCAAAATTGATGAGTTTGACTACCCCGCTGTCACGATTGAAGTGAAACGCGTCAGCCCTAAGGTCTCCATGAATGACCCTTAGACCATGATGTAAGAGCTCAAGACATTCGCAGGCACCGATCGCAAAATCAATGAATGTCGACAACGACACCTGGAACTGAGAATCGGGAACATTACTTCTCCCAAAGACATCGCTTCCATCAGAAAATGTGGGAGCAAGGAATGCAGGACCCAGATCCAGGAGATCTTTCAAATAATTCCGTCCAGGCGATTCAAATATCGATACAATAAGCGTTGTCTTGTCTCCTTGGTAACTTGGTAGCCTAACAAGATCCAATGGTCTGACCGTGTGTGCACAATCTGGGTCCGCAGTCTGTATAAAGCTTTTGCACAGGTGATATTCACGTTCGATGCGTAAGGTATGGGTCGAGATTCGAGCAACAACCGGAGTGTATGTTCTATCTTCATCTGCTCTTGTAGATCCCACATCATTGGTACCTGCAGTACCTTGAGTACCTTGGCTTCCAGTGCGGTGATGTCTGAGTGAAGGTCGGGGACCTAGACGAGGCGAGCTTGGGGTCGAGCTTGTTCTTGCAACCCCTTGGAAAGAGGATGCACCGGAGGTCTCCTGGCTTAGGTGTTTGAGACCAAAGACATGCCAATTGTCGTAAGTCTGGCGCGAGGCAAATCAGCAAAGACGTCGTGAGTAGGGTTTACTCTCCCTCACCGAGTGAAATGGTTGGATCGATTGATCCCATGTGTAACCGCTTAGCTGGGCAAGCCGTTCATACAGGCGAGGTGGAGGTTGCAACGCCTGTCCACCTTCTTTGCTGTCCAGATCTCTCATGCTGTCATTATTAATGCAGACATTGCGGAATTGTCGTGTTGAGGAGCAACCGCGAGAGACTTTGGAAGATCAAGCAACTGAAGCCTAGATAAGTAGCGCCTTGGCATTTTGACTGGTGCTCCCGTGTTGGTGTGATATTTCGGCTATCTTACCATATTCAGAATCGCGCTAACAGCGGTCTTGTTCCGCTATCGCTAGAAGCTTCCTACCGAGGGTACATTTAGATATGTGCGACAAGTAGTAATATATATTTAGGCCATTTCCCGTGTAGAAAGGCCAGAAAATCCTATGCTATTACATTAGGCTATAAGGAGACACTGCTACAGATCTAGATCTAATGTCCCGTTTATTGACAAGGAAGAGTCTGCGTTCGAAACTGACACTTCGAACACATTGTAGCGTAGAAAAGTGTGACAGAAGAGGCTGCTCTAAAGCGCTCCAACATACACGGAAAAGGGTATCGCTGCCTAGACTCCGAGGAATTCCACTACAAGGCCTCCCCGTACTCCGTGCGGGCAAACAAAGCTGTAATTTAGAACATGCCGCCACCCATTCCGCCCATCATCATGTCTCCCAGGAGTAGACCTCCCATAAGCCCACCGGCCAGCGGCAGGCCATACCCGCCACCATAGCCTCCTCCATATGGTCTAGAGTCTGAATGATTCGAAGTCAGTATTACTGTTTTTAGATGGCTTCCGGAGTCTGAAAGCAAGTCTCAGGGGCTGGAAATAAGGCCTCCGGCCCGCCCCCAGCTATGACGAGAAGGGAAACAATGGGACTGAACAGATGACTTACAAGGGTACTGCGGCCTGATAAACGTAGCATTGGGATTAGCATACGGGCCTTGCGTATATGGGTTGTAGCCATAGCCTCCGCGCGGCGGTCCCATGCCCTGTGGAGGCTCGATGTAGATATCTTTCCCATCCCTCCCCTTGCCAACGTACTGCGGCTCCCCCGTCTGTACAGCCCTTGACATGGCCTGCCGCAGCTCCTGGTGGCGCTGATAAGCTCGTCGCTCCTCCTCTGCGCGCCGGATCCGTTCTTGCTCTCGCTGCTCGTGGGTAGTGTGCGTCATTTTGTCCTTCATTTTGCGGCCGAACTTCGTGACGCCAGTGGGTGGGTTTGGGTCCCGGGGTGGGAGCTCTGCGGCACCGGTTCCGGTCTGCTGGGGGTGGTGGTGATGATGATGGTCGCCGTCGTCATCACTGCTTTCTGCCGCAATGTCGGCCTGGCTTGGAACTCTAAGGGAACCCTTGATCTTCTGCCTTTCCTTTGGGTCTAAGCCATTCATGTATTGTTCGTCGTCGTAGGGATGACACCATATCGACCGTGGTGGCTCGACATCTGTGTCAACGAAGAATTGGTGGTGATTTTGCGGGTCATACTGTCTGATCCACCCGTGAGGCAGAGGCCGCCCTTCGTCCTCCATGCTGCGGCGACTTTGTGGTGGGATGCCATTGCGTACTTTGTGTGGTACTGAGGTGTTGGTATTTGTGTTCGTAGGTCTGTTCGAAGAACCCGCGGCTTCGTCGTAGGAGGGTGGCGCGTCTGTAGGAATATGGTCCATGATGCTGTATTTTGAGTGAAAATGCAGCGGATCTTGGCTATGATTACCTATAGGTATTGTACTTGACAAAGAGGTAAAGGGTCTAAAGATTCCATCATGGCTGATGTCATCATCATCATCCATTACGTGGCTACTTTACGAGTACGAAAGAATTAACGCTACTAGTAAATTACAGATAGTTTTAAAGACGTATCTCTAGATCTTTACTCTAATAGCAGAGTCTCATTCTCCGTTATCATAATAGAGTGTTTACAACGTCCAATGAAGGATTGATCTATCGAACAAGTTAACAGTAGTATTACTCAGGCCCCCCAAAGCTCCCATACTTTCCACCATATACCTCAATCTTCGCTCGAGTCGCCTTATATGCGTCCATCTCCACAATTACGCTCAACAGCGGCTCCTTCGTGATCGCCAACTGATATTTTGCCCTTACGCCCTTGACCGGATCTCTAGCTTGCGTTCCATTCCGCTTCGTTAATTGTTCTTTGGCGCTCATATGGTCGTAGGCTGAATGAGAAAGTTCACGGAGAGTCCGGTCCAGTATGCGGAAACCGCAGGGTTTGACTGCATGTGAAGTGGATGTTCCATTCTGCTTTGACTTCGTGGGAGAGGTCGTCGGTAAAGTCTTCGACGGCCCATGTGGAGGCACAGTAGATCTTGAAGATAGGCACTCTGAGCGAGTATAGGTGTCAGTAGGGTTTATATTCCAGGGAGTTTGAGGAAGCCCGACTCCCTTCGGCTTCCGGTAGAGCGCAGACGAGGAATGTTTTAAGGTGGGACAGTGGTGTTAGAGGTGGGCGTAGGCGGTGAAGGTTATACAGGGTAGGCCGACAATACAGGTCTAGGTGAAGGAGGTTGGGGCTTCGTTTGTGAGCCAGGAAGAACAATAGCGTTAGAATCATGGATGTTCGGCTTTGTATTGATGCTTCTTCTCGGTATAAAGGACCTCTGGAAAGCTAGCGGTTAGTGCTAGATCCAAGCGTGTGATTATAGGAGCTTTACCTGGAGAACATTCCGGTTAGGGCGCGTTCCGAGCCATTGAGTCTTGAACCTTGGATCAAACGGGCTTCAGAGCGCTGGCACGGCAAGAGGTAGAACCTGGTGAGACGTTCTGAGCTCTACGCACCTTGCGGAGAAGAAAGTGTAGAAATTTGGTTGTTGGTTCCCAGCCTCCTCCCGGCATTTTAGCCGAGCTTGTCATGCCATTCACTCATTTAGTAGGGCATATAAGGATACCTTCAGGGGAGCTCTGAGATTGAGAATCCAAGCATCCTATACACATCATCACTCCTTTATATCTGATCGTTCCAACAGAAAGACTCTGATAGAAATCAGTTAAGGGTGTTAGAAGACTTAGCAAAAGTCGCGGATTGTTCCTGGAACTCTAAGGCAAGCCTTTTTTGTCGCAATATGACCATATTCAAGATAGACGAAGACGAATATGGCGCATTGTGAAGAAAGCTTCGAACGTAAGGGATCTTCATAGTTTCAGCCAGTTTGACGATCTCTGGAACCTCTCTGTGTAGCTTGCCTGTACCGAAATCAAGTACCTTACTACCATAATCATTGACGTCCTCGACGAATTCGAGCAAGATGCCCATTACAGAGTAGTCACCTGAGGGAAAAGTGAGGGATGTGGGTGTTGATTGGAGTCGTTGGGTTGAGGAGAACCATAGGCTTTTGTTTTGCTGTCTGTGTGTTTGCTCGAAACGGGAATTGAACCAGCACATCGCGTCTGGCGGTCTTGATAATGTCTTATACGCATTGCCAGACGCCATGTTCCCCCTTCCAAAGAGGATGGACCGCTAGTCAGTCATAGCAAGAATATCCAGGGCAGGGGCGTGGTCGGGAGCAATAATGCCGCTTCTATCCCTATGGCTTCCTTCGACTATTCTCGGCACTCATGATTCGGTAATTCCTCCTGTTAGCTCTCCTGCTTCAGAAAATAAGACCTGTATCCTCTACGGAACTAGTGAATCAGGTGACGAACCAAGCCAAAAGATAAACAAAGGGCAAGCAACCGAGAATTACGATGCGGAGCATTGCTCTTGCACCTAGTTCTATTTAGAAAAGCATTCCAAGGTACCCTACATCTTTGTTGTAACATGCAAATTTTCCTACCTCACACAGCGAGACTTGCATGGAAGAGTGCCACTGGTACTCACTTCACTACAAGCCCGTCTTCTCTGCCGAGTGCCGTGACTTCAACCCGACATTGAAATCCGAGATCCAGAATCCATTCATAGCATATATCTCCATCGGCTTTTCCGGGGTTTCGATTCTCATCTCGAACTGCCTGAAAAGCTACGGCCACAGTGACGTTAGTCCTATCTTTGAGGTTACCATTAGAAGCCTCAAGCATTTACCTCTGTGAGAGCTTTACTCATCTCCACGATTGCAAGGTTCCTTCGAGAAGGCGTCAGCAGACGAACTATGACAACCCTAGATTCGCAAAAACAAACTTCCCAAGGCATAGACGCCTGCTGGCTCCCCATCCAAGCTCGACTTTCTCGAACCTTTTCACCTGTTCCTCGCCTTCAAGCCACCTCTCCGGTCGAAACATGGCTGCGTCACTACCATATATGCTTGTTTGTCGGTTTATCGAATACGTGAGGCAGCCTGATTTGAAGTCGCCTGAGATCAGAATCCGAGGCGTGAAGCGAGAGAGAAAGCAGTTATTACTAGACGGCAGGACTCACCTATTTCAGTTCCCTCAGGAAGATAATGGCCACAAATCCGCACACCACCTGAGGGGACTATGCGTGGCATCACAAACGGAATCGGGGGTCGACTAATGAGTCAGCGTGCATCATGCCACGGACCAATGCAGTACGCAGCAGTCTTTTAACGCGAGGAAATCCACGTTAAGATTGCAATTGATCAGGCTGCCGCTTGAGCGACCTTTCTTAGCCATTCGAGTAAAATTCGGCTCCCAAAAAGACGTGGGGACGATGAAGTGGTAACGATTTTGAACTCAACTTGGGGGACTTACAGGCGTACGGCTTCCTTTAGAATTGCCGATAGATACGGAACATGTTGCTTTACCTCATTATATTGAACCGGGTTAGACAGAAGATGTGCTTTTTCTGCAGCATCGATCTCCTCAAGCAGTCGGTTATAGACCACGGGGTTCGTGATCACCAATAGTATCACCATCGTTAGCGTTGTCGAGGTTGAATTGGATCCTACGAGACTACACTTGATCAGCGTCAGTGTATCGATATATGCCAGCCGCCATACTAGGCACCCCAAAGTTCGCTCTTCACCCTCTCGTGCGGTATCCCCTTGTTATGCAGATCTCGATAGTCGAGAAAGCCCTGGACAAGGTCCTTATGGCTCAGACCAAGCCCATGATCTTGCAATCGGCTGTCAACAACATCTGACGCCGTCTGTGCGAACATTAATATCATAGGACCAGTCTCAAGCTTGAGTCAGATATCAATACCTTTCTGAGATCCGCAATGACACCTTTTGCTGATATTCTAGCAAGAGCAGGTCCGATACCTAAGCTGTTCAATGCCACCATGAAGGAAGGCCAAGTCACAGGTATACTGCTTATTGCCGAAGCCCGTTTAATCCCTTCGAGCAATGGGGCAAGCTTTTCACCATGACGGATGTAGTCTGACAATTGTTAACTTCGCTTATGGTCTCCTCCGCTCACGGCTTCGTTTACCAAAAGAATGACTAAACGCCTTTTTCACGCTTTGTCAGCAAGCTCGTTGAAGGAAGCTAGAGGCACGGACCATTGTAGTAATGAAGTCCATGGGAAATGACTCCAGGTACTTTGCTAGATCGCAGGTCCTTCCGACATTGGCGTAGCGGGTGCGTAATACATCCACAAGCTCCAAAACGATTGAATCCATTGCGGACTCATTTTTGAGTATTGCAGCCAAGGAGTACTTACACAATCAATGATCAGTACGGCTCTACCAGTAATAGTGCGAGGAATTGCCGAACCGCAGGCGTTAGACATTTTTTTATCTCGTCGTGAGCTTTATTGCTCCCCTCCTCGGACGCTATAAAGACTCCTCCCCAGGCTTCCTCGAGCGGCTGACTGAAGATTGCCCTCTCCCAGCTGTATATCTGGTGCGCGAAAGCCGAGTCATTGACGAGCACTCGATTGGGTGCCGCCCGATAGATTGGCCCTTTTTCACTCAACATCTGCCACAAGAGCCTGTTACAGCACCTTTCGGTGGGAGGAGCCAGCTCACCATACTTATCATGCAGACTTGAGAGGATGGTATGCTCTTTCCCGCTGATCGACTGCTGATATTGCCATAGCTTGCTGACAGAGGCAAGAACAGGCCCAGGTATCTTGCTGTTTACGATCAGACCTGAAGAGTTGCATACACCTAAGACGGGTACTTTACCTTAACGGGTGAAAGTAGCGGGTCCTGATTATGGAATATAGTAGTATCAGGCCGAGAACAACGACTGGGAGTTGGAAGAGAGGTACGAAGGATACATCGCCGAATATACTCGCTGATAACATTCTGGTTGCGAATTGGGAAGTTTTCTGTGTGTTCGTGGTATCTAGTTTTTGGACACAGAATTAAACGTTGAAAAGCAATGGAAGAGAGCCTTTATAAGTCGAGATAGCTGTGAGCTGGACATTGCGTCAATAATGTCAATGGCGCATGGAAAAAAATTGTGTCGGCACAAAAAAGCTGCGCCTGCAGGATGGTGCAGTACAGCATACCGAAATGACTGGATGCGATGCACGGCTGTGTCATGATGAAGATGTCATTCCGTGAATGCCGCGATCCAAGACGCGGCCTCACCACCGTTGCGTCGCTCGATAATGATTCTATGAAAACCACACTTCCCGAGTGTTTCCGATGCAGGTAATCGTGTTGATGGCTTATTGGTGTCTGCAACTTGATCTAGATTCAATAGGTCGGTGATATCGTTACAACCCCCTTTGGTACAGTTATAGGTATACCCTCTCCTCGGCTATATGAAAATAGAATAATTACACGCGTGTACTTCGTAGCGCTAAAATCTCACCAAGCCCTCCAAAGTCTTAGGGCCCCGTTCGACAAAGAAGTCTATGCCCCGGAGTATCTACACTTCGCGTAAGAAATCTTCGAAGTCCAGTCGTCTAATACGTAACATATAGAGAACATCGAAAGATGCTTATAAATCGAATCGAGATTAATATTTTTACGTATATCGATTTACGTGATAATTAATATATAATCGATTTGTTATAAGAGAATCTGTTTCGCTTATTCTATATTTACTCAAGTTTAGTATTTTATTTTTTAGTCTTTTTTATACTTACTAATATTAGATATTCGTTTTTAAGTTAAGTATATATAATTTATTATTACGATATAATATTAAATAATCTATAATTACTAGATAAAAGATAATAACTTAGTATATAATTTAATACTCGACTTTAAATTAATATATAATTGTCAGGGAACGAGGCTTGATAAGAGGAATCTCATTCTCTATGGCTAGGACTAAGGTAAAGGCCAAGACGAAAGATGAGGAAACAAGAAAGAACGGGGGATGCGAGCAGCCCTTAAGGGGCTGTCGCCTAGATCGTCGGCTATCGCATAGATTAACCTGACTAGACTGAGATCCACACCATGACAGTAGCTCCCCCTTCAAAGGCTGAGCTCCTGCGAAGCAGACAAAGGATGTAGACAAGGCGAAGGTAAAGACGAAGGCGGAGACAAGGCGAGGGCGGAGGCGAAGACTAAGCGCGGCGAGCAAGCGAGGCGAGAAAGGCGAAAACTGGACGAGACACAGGCGAAGATTAGGCGGGCGAGAGGAGGATTAGACGAAGGACGAACGCGAGGCGAGACCGGAGACGAAGGCGAAGGCGAAGGCGAAGGCGAAGGCGAAGGCGAAGGCGAAGGCGAAGGCTAGAAGAAAGAAATCCAAAAAAAAATTTCTTGTCAGGTTCGACCCTTTCACAGACCATAGATACATACGTATCTAGGGTCTTGGTCAAATGGCCGACGAGTATCCTTTGCGGCTACCGCATGTACGTATGTAGGCTACACTCTTCGTAGTATAGATACCGACATACTAGCATGCTACCGCATATGCCTATGGGACCNTGGAGAAGACAAGATGTCAAGCATATCCTCCTCTTCTGTCCGAGATCGCGGGAGGATAAACCACGGCTACTTGCGGAGGCGGGTACCAGGGACTTCCAGACAATGCTGACCACGACCAAAGGGATCCGGGTAGCGGCAAGGTGGATGGTTAACTCCGGCTGGTTAAACAGCTTCGAGTTGGCCAGCGAACAACTCCAACGGTCAAGACTACCCCTCGGGGTAGAGGAGACCATTAAGCCCAAAAAGGGCGCACGAAGAAGCGATCGTACCCGCCTCTAGAGGCGGGGGCGATCAGAGATACAAAAGTCAGAGAATAGAAGAGTCGGCGCAAAGAAGTAGAGAGATGTGCGGTGGTGTAATAGGGCTCCTAAGGAGCACAGCAGAAGGGAGAGCGTACTGTTTAGTTGAAGTTTTTGTCCAGAGGTTCGCCCTCAGGTTTCTTCAACGCCCAGCCGTAAAGCTGGTTCAGCGTTAATGTTACCCTCATTAGCTTACATCAAGTAGCTAGCATAGGCGTATAAAACAATCAATCAATCAATCAATAATATTAATTATTTTAAATTATTTATAATCTTCGTAAGCGTGAGATTAATAATATAATTATAAACTAAGTAACGAATTTACTTTTAAATCGCTCGATTAAGATTAAAACGTTAAATTATATCTTTAGACGTTCGAGTAAAAAATAATATTTCTTAAAATTAGACGTCTTTTTATTACTATTTTATTATCATAATAGCGATTTAATAAAAAAGTTTATAAGTCTTAAAATAAGATTTCTCGAAATAAAATACGTAGATAATATTAATCTTTTAATATTCGAGAATACGATCGACGAATATCTTAATTGTCAGGGAACGAGGCTTGGTAGAAGGATTCTCATTCTCTATGGCTAGGACTAGGTAGAATTCCAAGACGAAAGATGAGGAAACAAGAAAGAACGGGGGATGCGAGCAGCCCTTAAGGGGCTGTCGCCTAGATCGTCGGCTATCGCATAGATTAACCTGACTAGACTGAGATCCACACCATGACAGTAGCTCCCCCTTCAAAGGCTGAGCTCCTGCGAAGCAGACAAAGGATGTAGACAAGGCGAAGGTAAAGACGAAGGCGGAGACAAGGCGAGGGCGGAGGCGAAGACTAAGCGCGGCGAGCAAGCGAGGCGAGAAAGGCGAAAACTGGACGAGACACAGGCGAAGATTAGGCGGGCGAGAGGAGGATTAGACGAAGGACGAACGCGAGGCGAGACCGGAGACGAAGGCGAAGGCGAAGGCGAAGGCTAGAAGAAAGAAATCCAAAAAAAAATTTCTTGTCAGGTTCGACCCTTTCACAGACCATAGATACATACGTATCTAGGGTCTTGGTCAAATGGCCGACGAGTATCCTTTGCGGCTACCGCATGTACGTATGTAGGCTACACTCTTCGTAGTATAGATACCGACATACTAGCATGCTACCGCATATGCCTATGGGACCATACTCATCGCAGCATGGATACCGACATTCCCTTCGGTATAGGAGGAGGTATGCTACTCTCCTCACTCCCCATAGTATCCCCCCTTTTAGGTGGCTGGTCCCCAGCCACAAAAAAGAAAGCCCCCTCCCCTTCTTGAAGCCCGATAGTGTAGGACCGAACGGACGCGAGGGACGAAAAAACTTGACGTGATTTCCGGGGAGGAGACGGAGGAGCAAAGGACGAGGCACGAGAGTTGACATAAGTGCCAGGGCGAGAACCAGAGGTTTTTGACACAAGTGTCAGAGCGAGGGCCAGAGCGAGGGCGAGAGCGAGGGCGAGAAAGAGGCGAGGACGAGGAGCGAAGGACTAGGCGAGATCAGGAAGCGAGATTACGCAGCCACAGCTAAGCTGCAACGAACGATGGTCGAACTAGATCAGGCGGAACAGGAGCGAGGACGGAAGGACGAGGCACGGGAGAATGAGGCTGGACTTGACGAGGGCTGGCATTTGGCCCAGACGAGGCGGGCGAGATAGGAAGACTTGGCGAGATCTGAAGCGGGATTACGTAGTTCAGCTGCTGCTGCAACGTACGATAGTCGAACTGGATCAGGCGANCCCCTCTTGAAGCCCGATAGTGTAGGACCGAACGGACGCGAGGGACGAAAAAATTTGACGTGATTTCCGGGGAGGAGACGGAGGAGCAAAGGACGAGGCACGAGAGTTGACATAAGTGCCAGGGCGAGAACCAGAGGTTTTTGACACAAGTGTCAGAGCGAGGGCGAGAGCGAGGGCGAGAGCGAGGGCGAGAAAGAGGCGAGGACGAGGAGCGAAGGACTAGGCGAGATCAGGAAGCGACATTACGCAGCCACAGCTAAGCTGCAACGAACGATGGTCGAACTAGATCAGGCGGAACAGGAGCGAGGACGGAAGGACGAGGCACGGGAGAATGAGGCTGGACTTGACGAGGGCTGGCATTTAGCCCAGACGAGGCGGGCGAGATAGGAAGACTTGGCGAGATCTGAAGCGGGATTACGTAGTTCAGCTGCTGCTGCAACGTACGATAGTCGAACTGGATCAGGCGAGCGGTCGGAGCGAAGGCACGGAAGGCGAGACACGGAAAGCGAGGCACGGATGCAGTTTATTGTCTTGCTGGACGAGAGACGCGGAAGGCGAGGCGCGGAAGGCGAGACACGGAAGGCGAGACACGGAAGGCGAGGCACGGATGCAGTTTACTGTCGTGCTGGACGAGAGACGCGGAAGGCGAGACACGAAAGGCGAGACACGGAAGGTGAGACACGAAATGCTCAATAAAGAGATCGAATCGTTGGCGGGACTGGGTTTTCAAGACCTGAAGGATTCCAGCATCAAGACCTGGAGAAAGGATACCAGCGTCGAGACCTGAAAGGATTCCAGCATCTTGCGAGGTTTGGTTTTCTACGCGTAGAAGCGTTAAACCGGTTGTTCGATCTTTCGTAATGTCAGGGAACGAGGCTTGATAGAAGGATTCTCATTCTCTATGGCTAGGACTAGGTAGAATTCCAAGACGAAAGATGAGGAAACAAGAAAGAACGGGGGATGCGAGCAGCCCTTAAGGGGCTGTCGTCTAGATCGTCGGCTATCGCATAGATTAACCTGACTAGACTGAGATCCACACCATGACATTTTTCAACAATTATTGAAGTTATTCGAGCGAT
>NKYR01000121.1:53846-101868 GCA_003184365.1 Evernia prunastri
ATGTTGAATCTATGGAGGAAGTGGCTGCAGGATGATGACCCCTCTCTGCCAAGCACACTATGCTACATATGGCCATAGCAAGAAAGCACCTTCCAACTGCGTGTATCCCATACGATTAGAGGGATTTAGCACCCCCTGCACACTCTCTTCGCTTATGTTCGCTTGGTTAGTCTCCGTACCTCCGGGAGTACTATTTCTTAGCTCGAGCGTATGATTTTTAGTCGTGTTTAGTACGCGTTGTGGAATATGCGCTAAGTATCTAGCGAAGATCTGACGAATCAAAACTCGTAGCGAGGTAATCAAACTCAAAATTCTACTCAGAGGGTGTATAAATCTATACACCCTCTGAGCAGAGTTTTAGTCTCGTTCTAAAACTTTAGCGAGATTACTAGCTAACCCGAACAGGTATCATTATTAGTATACCGCGTACCAAAACGCGACTATCCTCGGATACCAGGCATTAGAACATACTTGTGTGCAGGGGGTGCTAAATCCCTCTACTTACCCTAAGGTTTACTTGGAATTATAGAATTCGCACCAAAATCCACCCCGTCTAGAGTTTAGAAAAATGAAGTAGGTAACAAAAACACCATTCACGGAAACAGCATCCAGATAGAAGGGGGGATCACAGGGACAAGGACGTTAGGTAATCTTACCATCCTTGTTTAGTAACGGAAATAAGGAGTGGTTAACGGCAAGCTACCACTGGTAGGAGCTAACCTAGCTGTTGCAAGGGTTACATTACGGGTTCTACACGTATTTCTCGTACAAAAACGCTGAAACTAACGACTTGATTTCTATCGATTCAAATAGCTCTATCGCTGCACGTAGTAATGGATTCACAATGCCCGGCATGGATTACGAGGTAATGGAAATGAGCTGTGTTCAACTTCATCCAGCACGCCTGCTTCCCCGTGTTCCCGGCCACCTTCGCTGACTGCACCTTGCCCTACGGGTCGCAGTGGGTCGGTCCTGCAGTGGTAATGCCGCTCCGTCACCTTCGCTTAAACGGCCAACTACCTATAGTGACCTTCCGCAAGGAGGGTAGCTACGTCTTAACACAGATACCCTGGCAAAAAGGACCTTTCGGATAAGATCGCCTGCAAATCATTGCATCTCCGAGCCCGAGCAATGTCGTTCTAGCAGCTTATCGTTGGTGGAAAAGGAAGGTAAGACCTTGCATTCTCTCAAAACGCACAGGGTCCGCCGGTGTTATCCCTTGAGTACTCCGCTATGCTCCCCCACATATATACGTAGAGCGGTCGAGTCAAGCTTTTGTATCTCTCCCACTTTTTCGGTATTACTCAAACATTCGGCCTTCAAGTATGTTCCTTTTGACTCTGGCTACTTTTTCCTCGCTCTTTGGAGCGGCCGTCTCACAATTCGTTCCTGCACCTACAAACCTAACGACTGCGATTGGGTATGCAGGCATTAGAGTCCGATACAAGCAAGTTCAGCCTGGAATATGTGAGCAGAGACCAGACTTGAAAAGCTATGCGTAGGTATTTTCTTCCCGGCTAGTTTCAGTTGATTCACATTGCAGTTCAATGCAAAAATATGTGTTCCAGAAGTGAAGCACTCTCAAGTTTGACTGATTCCGGAAGGAAAATACTGAACCTGAAACAGTGGTTATGTAGACGTCTCGCCAGACACGCATATATTTGTAAGCATGCCTATAGAATGGTTTTCTGCCCAGAGGGAAGCCCTTTTTCGATCGGAGGGCCCCGTCAGCAAGTATCAATCCCATTTGTTCTTTCTTCCCTCTCTCTTTGCTGTCTCATAAGTCACGAACTATTGCAAAAGCGAAGTTGACCTGAAAACTCTCCAGTTTTGGTTCTTTGAGACAAGGAACGGTGACCCTGCGAAAGCGCCTTTGACATCTTGGTAAAGGGCCAACCAGTGCTCAACTCTCACACGAGTACTTACTATCTGAAGGATCAATGGAGGTCCCGGTAGCTCCAGTATGATAGGACTGTTCCAGGAGCAGGGACCATGTCGTATTAACTCGACTGGAGATGTCGTCAACAATCCATATGCATGGACTGGTGAGTCCATGCATAGGTTCTATCCTCCCCAAAGCAATCAGGGCACCTAACAGGATGACAGAGGCCAGCAACATGATATTCATTGACCAACCAGCTCAGGTGGGCTTCTCGTACTCCGTTCCAGTGCCTGGTATGTATATTCGAAGTGATCCCATCCTAGTCGGTGCTGAAAACCTGAATCGCAACACATCTCAGAAGCATCAAAGAGAGGTTTCGGCTTCATTTATCTGTCTCATTGACTTTTCATCTTATGCCATCCTTGATTTCGATCTAAGCTTTCTGATTCCAAATCTTAGGTTATATCAGCCCTGACGACGGATCCGTTGTTGTCTTGCCGAACGGCACTTGTCCCAACGACAATATAACACAAGGCACGTGCGGGACATACTCAGATCCTGATGTCGCAGACACGCCCACTTCGACTTCGGCGGCAGCGCCCGCTTTTTGGTCCACCTTGCAGGGATTCATGGGGGCCTTCCCTCAGTATTCGAGACAAACATTCCATTTTTCCACTGGTAGGTACCGCGCTTCGTTCAACGCCATTTTAGACCGCTGACACTCATGCCTCGCCTAGAGAGCTATGGTGGACATTACGGGCCGGTTTTTAGTAAATACATCGAAAGCCAAAATGCTAAAGCCATTCCCGGTGCGCATAACATCAGTCTTGAGACAGTGCTCATTGGCAACGGGTGGTACAATCCTTTAATTCAGGTGTGTTTCTCGAAAGCATGCTCCCAAAAACAACGAACTGATATAACATGCTCAGTATCAAGCATACTACAACTTCACGGTTAGACTCCTTTCCTCAAGAAAGAAAATGAGAGGACTAACAAGCGGCAGGTATATCCAGGGAACACGTACAGTCTCCGTTTAGAACCTTTTGCCCATGATAGGCCCAAGCCCAGTAAATATATTGATAGCATTTAGGTATGAATACGCGCCGTACAACGACACTATCGCTGCCGAGGTGTACAACAATCTCTATGTACGTATTTTCGGGACTGATGTTTCCCCCTCCTTAAATCTGGAGAGGTGTCTTCGGAGTATCTGCTCTACAAACACATTCCAAGGCCCAGTATCCCCCCTCCAATAGGCAACACTGACTCTGAGAAAGGGGAGGGGCAAATGTGTCGACCAATGTAAGAAGTCCTTTTTGATCAGTATCATGCTTGATACCGCTCCATGAAATCGCATGTGAGCCCGTTGAAGGGTCTCGAATGTTCTTGATGTTGTTGTTTCATTCTCTCAGTAGTCTCATGATCCGTACATGTTCGATTTAGGAGATACTAATTGGGAAGATAGTAAATGAGTGCGCCGCCACGCGCAGCAACGTCACATGTTCCGCGGCCGACAGTTACTGCGCGGACAATGTCGAATCAATCTATGATGATGTCTTGAAACGAGACGAGTATGACATTCGAGAACTTGAGCCCGATCCGTAAGTCACTGTCCTTTTCTCTGCGCCAATTTTTCTCTCGTTCTTGACGTCAAGGTGCCTTATGCCTTCACGGACAGTTTCCCCCCGGAATTCTACGTGGCGTACTTGAACACTCCAACAGTACAATCAGCCATTGGTGCATTCCAAAACTTTACAGAATACTCCGCAGCGGTGGGGAACGCGTTTAGTACTACAGGTGATGATGGAAGAGAAAATGGCACCGTCGCAGACCTACGGGAACTGTTGGAACAAGGTATTACGGTATGCGCCTACCTTAACACTCTACGTATCAGCCAAGTCTTATACTCAGCAGGTTATGATGTATACAGGAGATGCAGACTATAACTGTCAGATGTTGGCCACGATGTTGATGGGCAAGTTCATCAATGCTGATCAATAAATAGGCAACTGGCTGGGCGGTGAAGTTGTCAGCAACCAAGTAGGACAGCCAGGTTTCGATTGCAGTGGTTACACCAATATCTCAACGTCCGATGGCACCGTTCACGGCCAAGTCAAGCAGAGTGGCGCGTTTAGTTTCGTGAGAATTTACGAGAGCGGGCATGTAAGTGTCGAAGCCTTTGTACCCGAATCTGAGTCTTTATACACATGTCGCTAGTGTTTGCTCTTAGGCATACTTGTTGGCTCAGACTTCCGCCTCAAACAGACAATGCTGATTCCGAGATGCCCATCTAGGAGGTACCATTTTATCAGCCAGAGATAGCATTAACTATCTTTGAAAGGGCGATAGCAGGACTTGATATCGCTACGGGATTGGTCAATGCGACTAGTGGCTACCGAACGGTTGGCACACCCACAAGTGACTACAAGGAGGGCAACGCGACAGTTCAATTTGAAGTCATCAATATCAACACCTCGTACAACACCTCTACCAACGGACCGGATTCGCCCTCGAAAAAGGTCGGTTTTACAAAAAGGCAAGGCAAGCAATTCCATCGTGGAAAGATATCAAAGCCATTGAAGCGATGAGTGGATTGTCGATAGATTCGGTATTGACTAGACTCAACGACGATATTAGAGGTCGCTCAGTGACTGTAAATTGCTCCGAGAAGAACCTTAACAGTCAAGGGACTAGTTCACAAGCATCCTTTGCATGGAGGAACGGGACCTCGGTGTCCAAAACTTAGTTCTTTCTTATCACCAAAGCGCTGCCATTGTCCCTTAAAAGCCCGGTTTGCATCCAATATTGGCATTTCTAAACAATGAGAGGTTCACTCCCTCTGGAGGCAGTAGAGTACCCGTCCACTTGGAGTGACAGGACAATTCAATTCTCTGTTTCACCTTGATCCTAAGGAATGACCAAGAGAGCTGCGATCGAGGATATCTTCTATGTATTAAGTAGTTTTACGTAAGGTTAAGGTAATCTTACCTTAAGCTACGGACCCAAGGTACCAAGACAAGCTAAGGTAAGTTACAACGCTCAGGTAAGCTAGTATCAGTCCTTAGTACAACCCTATCTACCTTACTCCGACCATTTTAGTTCTTGGGGCAGGGCTAGAATTCGCTCAGAGACAGTCATTTTTCGAGTCCGCACCTCTCAAATAGTTGATATATCGTCCAAGTTCTTGAATGTACTCTCCGTCAAGCTCAACAACGAACCCGTCTCGGCCATCCAATGCTTTACGTGATGCGTACCCTAGCAAGGAAGGGCGCCTTGTCTCACTCCTAACCAAGGTCGAGTTACAATCCAGCTGCCAAACCATTGAGGTCTTTGTCGCTATTATCCCTCTCAAATCTGCAAGCACCGTCTTGAAGTAAGATTTTTCAAAAGCTTCATAGTTGAACTGACTAACGTGTAATGCAGGCTCGTTGAAGCTGCCATTCAAGATGTCACCGCTGTGAATCTACAGCACCTGAGAAGATTCGTTAAGCCAGAACATCTCCCTATATCTATGAAGTGCTGCGGAGGACTCTCAAAACGTCCCAATCCGGCCACTGGGCCAGCAGGCTCGCCCAAATTTACAGGTAACAAGAATGACAGCGTACCCAACGCCTCCCAGAAACCGGGATCCTTGGCAGTCAATGGCCCTATCGAAGCTTCGCAGCAGCCAATTTTGCATTTTCTTGTTTGCCCCACCTCAATGGTTGACGTTGAGGATCTTCGAACAATCTTCTCGTCCGTAGAACGATCTCTAAGCAACGATTTCGAGCGACATCTCCGTATCATACAAGTGCCTCTGCATCAGCCTTCCTCAGAAAAGCAGGCGAAGGACTGGAGCCATGAATACTGGCCAACGGTCTACAAGGGTGGAAATCCATTCGGTCCACACCCTGCTTTGGTAGCCTGTGCTTTAGAAGACGTACGCAGCCGCGTCGGAAGATGTATGAGTCTCGCAAAGCGCGTTGGTGAAGAAGTCTCGTTGGCTGGGACAGGAGAGCCAGTCGGCGCCGTCGTCGTTGATCGCAGCGGAGGCGAAGGTGCCTTTGTCGTTGCGATAGCTGGTGATGCACGCTGGCACCATACCGATAAAGTCGAAGGGCACGGTAATGGGAATGTCACGGCTCATGCGGTTATGAGAGCAATCGGCATGGTAGCAAGGAGGCGACGAGGCCCGTCAGACAAAATGCCGGCTGATGAATGTGACTCCGAAGAATCGGGCCTTGACGCGGACCGCCCGCTGACTCCACTGGAGAGGGACGTGTACGCTACTTCATCAGTGGCTCGCAATGGATACCTTTGCCTCGACCTAGAGCTGTACATCACTCACGAGCCGTGTGTCATGTGCTCAATGGCAATCTTACATTCGAGATTTTCAAAGGTAACCTTTGCGCAACGCATGATACGCACTGGAGGTCTTACCGCAGTCTCGCAAAGAAATGGTGATTCCGACCCAAGTAGTACTGATCAAGGTTTGGGCTATGGCCTATTCTGGCGACAGGAGCTCAACTGGCGCCATATTGCATGGCAATGGGTTGTCGACGATGACTGGCCAAACCCTGTCAGTAGCGATAACGTACATATCTAAAGCTTGATGCTGCGCTACTCTCGTTTCAACTTGAAAAATCAAGAAATGCTTCGTGCCCATCTTAAAGACCTGATTTATATGCAGCCTTCCCAATTACTGACCAAGATCTGTCAATGCACCGGTTCAAAGGGCGACTAGCGGCACTGCGTGACTTCATGTGTTTAACCCTATATATTTCCACTTGGATGGAATCCTATCTGTGCACCTCAAGATCTCACCTTTGAAGTGGCAGCTACAAACAGGGAGGTTGAACCATCTACCGACTACTTAGTGCTTTATCAATTTTTAAATCGAATGTTGGCTTTCCAGAGCAGGTCAGCGTCAACACTACGTACCTGGTCGGAACCGACCAGACTTCGCAGATGCGGTGCCAATGCCTGAAGGGTCTTACACCCAAAGCAACCCACCGGAGAACCCAGCAGTAAATTAACGAGGCCCCGAACATAGACTCTCGGTAACTATTAAATCGAACTTGGGGGTTGTTGAAGTCTCTCAATGGTTACAGTTTCCTTGGAACCTGTCGAAAAGGAATCAGACTGTGACATTCTCTCCATTGTGTCTTTCTATGAAAGCGGCAACACTGTGCTGGACAGCAACACTCATAGCTTCGACGACACCCGCATGTCCAATTCCTCTAGACCAGCTGGTCCATCATAGATCTGTTGCTCCAAAGCTCTCGTGTTGATCTGCCGGTCGATAAACTCTTAGCCTGAACTTCACAGATAAGGAATGGTGGAAACCCTACATTTTGGGTGCCAAGTTGATCTACAGTATTCGCGCCGAGAAGTCTCATTGCAGTCTTTACTTCTGCGTCTAATACTTTCGATGGTGTCAGCAATCACTGAAAGCATGCAGTCTCCGTTATCTTACTCTCTAGAGTTCGCTCAACACCCGCAACACCACCTGCTCCCAATCCAAATAACGGAGCTCTTCCGATGCCGACTCCCCTAGCTCCAAGGCAAAGGGCTTTGACAACATCTGTCCCCCTTCTAACACCGCCATCTACAAGCACTTCAACCTTCTGCAAGACCTCCGGGCAGTATTTGCGGATTTCTAAGAGTGTATGGATTGCAGGCGGTGCAGTATCAGCTGCCCTGCCGCCATGATTGGACAAGAGAATTCCTCGAACCTGCGGAACATGTAATGACGCCAGATAGGCGTCCTCGTGAGTTTGAATGCCTTTGAGAAGAACTGGCAGTCTTGTGTGCTCAGCCAGCCAAGGCAGAGTGTTCTTCCAGGTCAAGGTAGGCGAAGTGCCTGCGAACAGCGATTGACCAATACCCCTTCCTGTTTCTTTGCTGGCAGAGCCCGATTCAATTGTTGACGTGATTGGAAGGGACGATCCCACGCTCCTGGACCTTTCATCATGCTCTCGCTTGCCCGGGACGGGGGCATCAAGTGTAAGACAGACAAATTGAACGCTCGGGATGGCGTTTATTCGAGCAAGCATACTTTCACTCTTCTTACGATCAATCTGGCAATACATCTGCCAGCCTGTATAACTTCGGACTCAGTATCTCTCCTCAAAGATACTTCTGGACTCAGAAGAGATGTCTCGAAAGCCGTGAAAGGTCTCCGGCTCCGAAAATACGCTTGAAAAGGGGACAACGAATCGAAAAAGATAGATTACCAAAAGCTTGTCCAGGATCGGCATCAGCCACGATTTGCTCGGGCGTCATCGAGGCGTTGTTAGATATAATCTGGAGAGCTTTGAAACGAGAGCAAGCCTTAGCGATGCCAGCTTCCCCAACAGGACTGGAAATTTATACATTGATTAGATATTCACTGTCGTGGAAGAAGTCAAACAAGGATGGGAATCGGCGGGTTAAAGTACTTCGCCAATCTAGCCATAGCTGCCGGTGACACGAATGTCGGCAAGCCAACCTCGCATCCCATGATAGTGGTTGACGGATCACAATGCTCACAATCAACAAATATTCGAGGTCGAAGGAGTATCGATCGATACACTTCGTTGTTCAAACGCTTTGATAGAAGATCGTCTCCAGCGCTGAAGTAATAAGCCCACGCTTTTCGGCTAAGTTGTTTAGTTGCAACTTCTTCAATCTCATCCAGGTTCAATAGGTCGTCAAGGGGCGGTGGCCCATCCTTAAGGCCTTTTTCCTCCTTCTCTGCCTCGTTCTTTGGCAAGGTGTCAGGGTCAACTGTTCCCAAATTGTCCTTCTTTGAAAGGTATTCTTCAAGTGTGCCTGGGGGGTGCACAGGCTACAATTGTAATTAGAGCGTTCCGGATGAGTATAGATGCAGCAGACACACATCGTACTCTTCAGTGGCATTTTGACCGGCGAGTCCCAGGATCTAAGTATTATTAAAATTCTCGCGCATTGATGCGGAGACAAAGGTTACATACAATCTTGCTACCTCCTGGATGTCGTGGAAGAAAACTCGTGACCTGGGATTATTCATACTGCGTTGGGATAGATCAAAAAGACAGGAAGGGGGAATCAGGATTACATCGTAAACGTTGCCATAGAGGATCACCTCGGAAGGTCTTGGGAGCGCACACTCCGGCCGCACCGCACACTTCGGATAAATAATAATGCGACCCGTCTTGGCATGGGTTTTACTGGGCATGGTAGAGGTTTCCTGACGGTATTAGTCCTCTACTACAAATGCTGACTGTAACCGTCGTTGCTCCTGTGACTGGCTAGTTGGGAGCTTGATAACACTGTTACTGGCGACAGTGGTGGAGGCGGGGGTGGTCTGAAGGCTGGTTGGGATTCAAAAGAGCCGGGTATTGACTGAGAGCTACTTGAGCTTCCTACAATATGGACTCTATAAGTGGGGATAGCGGCCTCGTTGGTAGCCTTCTGGTCACGCTCCACAGCGGTCTTTTCAGATATCTCAGCGCCGGTGAGCTTTCTCGCATTCGCTTTACCGTGCTTCTTCTTCTCTTGGAGCATGGTAGCCCATTGGGCCTTTCTTGTAGGCGGGGGCTGGGGGAGCTCGGTCGGAATACCCTGTAGTCGTTGCTGAAGGGCCTCATGAGTGGTTGTAACATTAGCTTGGAACGCAGCAAGCTGATTCGCAAGCTGATCAGCCTGTGTACGGGGTAGAGCTGTATGTAGACTTTGGAGGCCTGCCGCTGCAGCGAGGAAGGTATTTCTTCCATGGTCTCGATGCATAGACGGATCAAAATCGCCTGGAGGGAGGGTTTGATCATAATACCTCGGTGACCATTCGTGTGGAGTGGGTACATCGTCTATCCACCAACGAGGATGAAAAAGAGACAATGGGATAGGAAAGCCTTCAATACATGCTCTGAGTAAATAGTGGCGACAAGGCAGTGCAAAAACACTAATAAGGGAGCAGTTGCAAGGACCTTCTTCTGGAATGTATGCGGGATTAGTAGCAATCTCAGTGGCCCACTGTTTANCGCATTCAAGGAGGGTGGAGACGGTAGCCGTCTGAAGGCTAGTTGGGAGCTTGATAACACTGTTACTGGCGACAGTGGTGGAGGCGGGGGGGGTCTGAAGGCTGGTTGGGATTCAAAAGAGCCGGGGATTGACTGAGAGCTACTTGAGCTTCCTACAATATGGACTCTATAAGTGGGGATAGCGGCCTCGTTGGTAGCCTTCTGGTCACGCTCCACAGCGGTCTTTTCAGATATCTCAGCGCCGGTGAGCTTTCTCGCATTCGCTTTACCGTGCTTCTTCTTCTCTTGGAGCATGGTAGCCCATTGGGCCTTTCTTGTAGGCGGGGGCTGGGGGAGCTCGGTCGGAATACCCCGTAGTCGTTGCTGAAGGGCCTCATGAGTGGTTGTAACATTAGCTTGGAACGCAGCAAGCTGATTCGCAAGCTGATCAGCCTGTGTACGGGGTAGAGCTGTATGTAGACTTTGGAGGCCTGCCGCTGCAGCGAGGAAGGTATTTCTTCCATGGTCTCGATGCATAGACGGATCACAATCGCCTGGAGGGAGGGTTTGATCATAATACCTCGGTGACCATTCGTGTGGAGTGGGTACATCGTCTATCCACCAACGAGGATGAAAAAGAGACAATGGGATAGGAAAGCCTTCAATACATGCTCTGAGTAAATAGTGGCGACAAGGCAGTGCAAAAACACTAATAAGGGAGCAGTTGCAAGGACCTTCTTCTGGAATGTATGCGGGATTAGTAGCAATCTCAGTGGCCCACTGTTTAGTAGCAATCCACTCGGGATTGACCTTCTCAATGGCCCAAATGGTGATCCTTCCTATGACAATGCTGAAGGCCACCGGATCTATACCCCTGGGGCGATCGATACGAGAAGCCTCAACCTCTTCACGAATCGAACGGTACCATCTTTTAAGCTCTGAATGCATGTCCCGGACGGCATTCTGCAGCGATTTTTGCGGGTTCAAGACCGCTTTGAGGATGGGATGCATACCCTCATTACGCTGTGTGGAGTAAGATCCCAGGTTTCGATTGTTTCGAGTAAGGCATTTGACTACCGAGGCCTCTTTAGGATCCCAATTCTCATAGAAATACTCTTTGTCGACGTCGTGAAGAAGATCAAAGTAAGGCCTGACGGTAATTTGGTAGCTGTAAAGGGTCTTCGCATTTGACCCAATTCCAGCTGGCATCGGAAATCTCATCTCGTCGCTCTACCGGATATCCTCTCCTTGATTTATTGACTCTACTCTTAATGTTCTGAACAGCATGCCAGCTGCACAGCTGGATCTGGCAATTAGGAAGTCGTGTCTTGAGCGAGGCGATGTAGCCTTTTCCTTGATCGGAAAGGCTGACTTCTGGAAGCGGGCAGTCATTGAATACCTCTTCCTTCAATGTATCGAGGAAGTAGTTGAAGGCGGCTTCGGATTCGGATGTTGCAAAAGAGAAAGCAACTGGAAAGGACTTGTTCGTATTAGTGATACCGACGGCTACGAAAAGAAGGAGCTTCTGAGCATTCGTATTGAATGTAGCGTCATTCTCCATAAGGAAACGGCTACAGAATCGCTTGGCGAGGCTTCTTTGGAAGTCATCGATTAGGACGATTTGTTCGAGGATCCTCTTGGTGATCGTTCCATGCATATCTTTGACGTATGAATAGCGTACTTTGGCTGTGAAAGTCGGGCTATCCAGTGCTGCCAGAAGACCGGTAAGGACGTCCTCTCTACTGCGAGTAGTGGATGGAATCAAATTGTAGTATTTCTTCTTGTTCAGGTGGAACTCGTCGTCCCAATCCTTAGCCGTGTTATCCAGTACGGCTTCTGACTGATTATAGGTCAAATTGCTTGCTCGATTTGCTCTAGCAAGCTCCACCGCCTTAGCATAATCGGGTTGTCGTTTCTTATGCATGTTGTAGGACAGTGGATTGGGAACCATTTCGTGGGAATGGTCCTGATGGCCCAATCCGAGGACCCACGTCTTGTTGCCTCCACCACGAGTATATGGATCCCTCCAGGTAATAGCGCATCGCCATAGGCAGCCTTTCTTCTTGATTCGAGTGAGTTCTTGCTGNAATCCTTGACTGAAGGCGTAATTCTGAAGGCGAGTCCAGGCGTCATCGGGTACATCAAAAGTCTCATTTGGTGAAGGAGGCTCTAAATGCTCCTGCGGTATACCGTCAATAACCTTCTGAACCAAAGGCTTTAGGTCGTCGTCGAGGCGGGGGTGAGGAGTCCATTGAGCAGCCTGAGTAGCCATAATAGCGACTGGTTGTGGTAAGACGATGTGGGTGGAAGAGGTGTTGTGGGTGGAAGGTGATGAGGAAGCGAATATGAGGTGTGGATAGAAAGGTACATGAAATTGGGTGGTGTCTACACTAAAGACGAGGTACCTCGGCAACGCTACTATAGTTCCGCATTATTATTTATCCGAAGTGTGCGGTGCGGCCGGAGTGTGCGCTCCCAAGACCTTCCGGGGAGTGTCCGCAGCCGTATTGACTTATCAGCACGGGAAAAAGAGATTAACTACCTGTCAAGATCGCTGAGAGACTCGTTCGCCTGCTTCATTTTATCTTCTCTCAAGCCATTGAGTTGCCTCATAGCAAAGCTAGCCAAAGCTCCTGCACTGACCCGAATCAAACCCAGACATTGTACATGCCAAGCCTGAGCTGACTAATCGGAACCTTGGCGTGCCTAAGGTGCTAGGTCAGTTTGTACAATTCTATCATTGAAGTCCAGCTCTCACATCTGGGCTCAAAGTTACGCCTAGACCTCCGCCCTTTCCCTCCGTTCCCAGCCTCCCGCTCCAACGTTGGGGTGATATTTGGCAATCTCACCCCTCACCCTCCGGGGATGTCCAGGCCATGTTAGGAACTGATACCAAGCCTGCTGGACGTCATACGGGCTTCGGGATCGCAAATTTAACGGCAACGGCGGGGCGACGAATGAGATCGTGCCAAAGTCAATGAGCATCAGTCTGAATGACGCAAAAGAGCAAGTCCCCTTAAGGGTCAGGGATGTGGGGCACTGAAGAGGGATGGCTGACAGAAACATAGCTCCTGGTCAAAGGTGGAAGGCCAAACATGAAAGGCGTTTTGGGGGTCTCGGTTATCCTTCGCCCAGGTCTTCGCACTCGTATAGAATGGAGGAATATTGCGGCCTTGGTCATCATACCACCAGACGGAATCCTGAAGCGCATCCAGGCCTACTACGGGGCGAAGGTTGAATACTACAAGACCAATGCTCCTAGGCAAGAGGTCAAGCGGGCCATGGAGACTGTTCAGGAGGCTTTCGCCTCAGTGGAAATCAAGTCTGTTGCGATCTTGTTGGGAAGTCGGCTCGAGAGCCAGCTTCGGATTCGAATATCATCCATGCGACACGGGCTGGGGTGACGGACGCGCGTACTCTAACTACGCTGGACAAGAGTTTTCATCTACATTCGCTGTCAACGTACGTTCGCTCCATGTCGCGACGGTGTTCAAGTTCAAAGGCTCCTTCCTGATGGCGCAAATGTACGCTAACACAATGCTCCATCCACTGTGACAGCGCCTTCCTCAAATTATCGCACTTGGGCTTCCCGGTGGCTCTCTCATCTTCAATGACAGCAAGCCTCAGCTTAAGCTACTTCCAAAGCCGCCGTTTGCCATCTCTTACAGCCTTCAGCTACAGAACCCGCATCTCACGGGATCCGTGTCAGTTCGCTGTCGCCTGGCTACATGATGACAGACACATTGCATGGAGTACAGAGCAAGCGATCAGAGTGGGTGAAGCAGGAAAAGGAAACACCATTGGAACGGATCGGATATCCAGACAATCTGAGGGAGGGAATACTGTTCCTGTGCAGCAAAGGTGAGCAATGGTACAACGGGTAGGATTGTTGGTTGTGGAAGCACCCGGCATCTTTCAAGGACACAGTAAGAGCTGCCACGCAATCCTTACCGTTGCAACCTACGGCTGCACATATATCAAACGAACTCTCATCATCGTCGGCGTCGTCGCTTTTAAGGTCAACATGCATGCGCAAGTGAAATTGCCCTGTCCATTCATACGATATCTTGAAAGCGGAGCATCCTCCGATGTGATGTCATTTCTCGCCAAGCCATCCAAACTGACATCACACTTTCACCAAAGTAAGTTACAAGGTCCGCTCTCTTCTTCTACCATACACACCACTTCCTTCTCCCCCAACTCAACCTCACATGAACTTCCTCGCCCTTCGAATATTACGACCTACAACTCGATCCATTTACACACCCACTCTCACCAGGACCTTCAAACCTCAATTCCTACGCTATCAACCCTCACCTTTGCCTTACGCTACAGCAAGCAAGATGGAGACCAATAACAAAGACCTTGAGCTTTCCAACCTCTTCGATGTCAAGGGCAAGGTAGCACTTGTCACAGGTGGAGGTCAGTCACTGCATCTTTGCCAGAGGGCAACGCTAACATGTCCCAGGATCCGGCATCGGTCTCATGTGCGCCCAAGCCCTTGCAGTCAACGGCGCCAAGGTCTACATTGTCGGACGCACGGAAGAGAAGCTTGAGAGGGTGGTTGAGGCACACGGGAAAGGCATCGCCGGCGAGATCATACCTCTTGTTGCCGACATCACGAGCAAGGATGAGATCCGGAAGCTTGTGAAAGAAATCGAGTCCCGCGAGCCATGCCTCTGTATCCTGATCAACAATGCCGGTATTGCTACCTCAAAGCAAAAGCCGGAAGGCGAGACAGGCACCGACCTGAAGAAGAACCTTTTCGATCCCGAGAACGCAAATTTCGATGACTGGGCGACGACCTACAAGACCAATGTTCCTCAGTTGTACTTCATGACACTTGCCTTCCTCCCTCTCCTCGAAAAAGCAACAGAACACCAGAAGGGCTTTACCGGTACAGCCATAAACATCACCTCCATCTCTGGCCTAGTCCTCAAGTCGCAAGCCCATTTCTCCTACAACGCGAGTAAAGCCGCCGCGATTCAGGTGACCAAGCTGCTGGCGTCGGAGATAGCCAACGCCGGCGTCAAGGTCAGAGTCAATTCTATTGCACCAGGTGTCTTCCCGAGTGAGATGACGACCCAAGAGAGCAAGGACAACCAGAAGAGTGAGATCCCAGCAGAGAAATACGGACACTTGCCAGCACGTCGCCCAGGCAATGATAGGGATATGGCGAATGCAGTGCTGTTCATGGTGACGAACCAGTACCTCAATGGCCAGATCGTGCCTGTTGACGGAGGTTACCTGTTGAAGTTTGGTTCGTAGGAAAAGCTTGCGGTGTCAAGTTTTTTCACAAAAGCGATGATGCATACAGCGGTGTGATCTTCCTTTACTTCTACCTTGACCTCACCGACCAATAAGCAAAAGCACGATGCACACGAATAGCTTTAGAAAAGTCCATCTTGCTCATAAATCAGTTGCATCATCTCGCTTCCCCTTGAACAGTGACCTCACGACCCTGATACTGCAAGTCACCATGACACCTCTGCTGACGTGAACCGATACCCTGGTCGCCTAAAAGTCTCCTTAATCTATGAGTCTACAGGATCCAACCAGTCCTACTATGGTCGTTTTTAACAGCCGCAAAAGCAGTGGGCTAAGGTAAGTGATAGCGGGATCCTTTACCGCTAGTTGGAACGTCCATCCTAGCATCCGCTGCTTATTACTCCCTCCCATCTCACAGCCTCGCAATCAGCGACCCTACGATCGACACGTCGAAGTCTACATGGACATGTCCCTTACATCGTGCTACATCGTGCTAATCAAACCATCTCTTCAGGCGCCGACGTCCTTGATCACGCAGCTCGACGTGAGTCTCTGCCTGCCTCAGGTGGTGATTGGTGGGCGGTCTGGATGCTTGATTTGGGGACTTTGCGAGTCGCAATGATAATGGTGATAGACAGGAGCCCCCCGAAATCTAATCTTCGGGACCGAAACATAGCCATCTGACATGCATTGTTAGATAGCTGGATGGCGGCGTTGCGGGTGTTTGTCTATGACTACTGGGGTATGATCATACATGTTTATTGAGCCGCACGCAAGCTCGCCGGGACAATTGATCTGATTATCTAGAGACAAGATCCGACAACACGGTGCTAAAGGAATCTCTCCCACTACAGCCCGACTGACGTGTCCGGGGTCACACATTAGGTCCTCGGCCTTGTTTTTGATTCTTGGCATCCAGCCGCGCCGCCTAGGTCCTTCTACACTCCCTTCCCTGCATCCATCAGCATGGGTCTCCCTCAATGACCGACTAGTAATCACGCTCATACCTGTTCGACCCCGTTGCTCTTATCGTTTTTAGCCCGAGCCGAGGGCTGGCGAACCGAGTGCCCGGTAACAAGAAAGCTTCTGTACGGGTCTGTCTCTTCGCGGAACCGCTTTATGGTCTGTTTGACAGGGGCCTCGTCCGGTCTCCTTTGACCAGCATTGTAGCGGGCAAGGTTGTCTTGATTGAGCTCTGGCATTTCGTGCCTGAGTCATGATCTCAGCTATGGTTGCGCTCGGAGGGGCTTACGAGGGCGTCAGATTGCGCGTTACCTCGATGTATGTTGACGGAGCTTTTGATGACTTGTGCTGTGGTAGCGAGTGACGAAAGATCTCGAGGCCGACGCCGGGTGAACTGGGAAATGAAGAATTCAGTCATTGTGGAGTGCTTAGATAGTCATATAAGATGCCATCCGGAGGCCTGCTGTTGGAGCGGCTTCATTTTTGCAGAGGCCCGTCGTTGGAGATACCCGTCGTCGCAGAAGCCCCGTCGCTCCATAGGGTTATCAGTCAAGAAGGCTGTCGATCAAAAGTGCCCTCTTCCAGGAAGCCCGTCATGCAAGAGGGCCCTTTTTCAAGAGGCCCATCAGTCAAGAGGCCCGTTGCTCATAATTCAAGGCCCGTTGCCGATGGGGGGACCCGCGACTGTCCGGTCACGTTGTTGCTCCATCATACAATGGCAAAAGAGGCCTACCACATTAGAAGTGACCAGACAACAGAGAACAAAATATTGGCAGTGTCGCGACCTTTGCAAAGAGGCCCGCTGCCGGACAAAAAGACTTTACATGATTTCAGCACCCACTGGCATGGTGGCGTTGCATTGAAAGCTGGTAGCGCCATTTGAGCGCCATTGAAGGTCTTCCAATCATGTTATTGGAGAATAGACCGTATCTTCGACACCCTATCAGGTAGCACGCTACAGGGTATAAAGGATCAACAAGGGCGCGGCAGTTATCGCTCCGGGCTTATCATACTAAATCATCTGATGAGACTCGGGTCAAAATGCTGTACAAATGGCGGGCCTCTATTCGCTTATTACATTTTCAGGTGATTGTAGGCAAGGCGGTGGAAGCCTGCCTAAGGCGGCGCCCAATGAACCACTGCCAAAAGGAAACCCTTGCTGAGTCAGGGGGGCCTCCAATCCTCAGTGGAACATCATTGGTTAGTGGGCTAGGGAGGCCCGCCAGACTAGATGTCTGCGTTAGGCTTATATGTCTCTATTAAAACGCATAAAGCACTGCTGTTAATTATTTGCTCACTTCTAATACTCTCGCCTTGACTCGGAAAATTATACCTGACAGAGACCATCTGTCACCAACAACGCGCTTCTGCTGCGGAGACGACATAGTCTCCGCCAAAAGCAATTCTCAAAACATTTCATCCTACTATTGCCCTGGTATTCACAACTCAGATCATCTACCGTTCTACACAAATCCTCGGTCTGTTATAAGGGGAGAATCAGGACCGGCCTACTCCGAGAAAGTCCCTTCCTCCTTTGATAGCCCCATTCTTTCGTGCACTGGACGGCCTCCGCCAGGCTGCGGCCGCTATTCAAGTGCCCAGGGAGTCTCTGACAACTGTTTCGGCGTACGTCCGACCCAAATAAAAGAAACAAAAACAGTTGTATGAAAGCTGATGATGTGAAGTACTTCAACGGAGTACAGGAAAAGTCAATTGAAGCTCTACCAACCCTGTGCTGGGAAGGAGGTCCATCTTGGGACTCAACAGCGGTCACCCTAGACACAAGTGCTCAAGTATCTATCGGAGCCTCTCCGCTTGACTTCTTCTCTATAGACCTTTTCCCAGGCTTAGCGTCGCCATTTACTCCCGAGACCAGAAGCTCCTTCGCAAATATACTTCCCGATTTTACGTCACCCCATCAAACGGACTTTGATGTCTCCCCATCACTTTTGACAGATAGCACGGGTACCAGCAGCAGCTCTACTCCTCTTGCACAGACTCGTCCAACCTCCAAAGAGGCGTCACCAGGCTTGCAACAACAAATTCATATTGAAGGCTCTACAACAGACCTTGAATACAACGATCCTCGTCAGAGTTCGAGAAGTCCTAAGGCTAGTTCCCAAAACCTCTCAACGACACCGCCAGATCGCCTGTCCTGTCAAGTCTGCAACAAGCTATTCTTCCGAACACATGAACTCCGGTACGTACCACAGTTTACCCGTTTTCGTCGTTCTCAATCTGAGATTAGCAAACACGTCAAAACTCATGGCCGAGATTTTGCCTGCCCTCATGCGACATGCGGTCAAAAGTTCTACCGTCCTCGAGATGTCCAGCGCCACGTGTCTACCCGCCACAGTACGAAGGACGAAAAGAACAAATACTTCTGCGACCTCAGGCAATGCAAATATGCCACTAAAGGATTTTCAAGGAAGGATAATCTCCTGCGACATGTTGACCGACAGCACGGAGGAAGACCACGCTCAACCCGCATTGAAGACAGTCATGTACTAGCAGTCTCAACGACGCTTTCGGCTAGTAAGTGACATTCAATCACAGACACAGAACTTCTTGCTAAATTCATTCTTAGCCAAGCATGACTAGATGGCCACCACATTGTATTTGCCTTCGCGGCTTTCTTACCTTTTTTCAACAAAAAGGCCACCTGTTCTAGACTGGACTGGATCTTAATATCTAGTGGAAAGAGTTCAAGAAACTTTGGGCAGAAACACAAACTATCCAATTTCCTTTCTCAGGCGAGTTATCAAGTTCAAGGAGGTTTCAATGCGGGACACACCAGTAAAGCGATTTCTATTTTTAGTGTAATAGCCTTGAAACAGGCAGGAAGCAGGTAGTGAGCGCAGTGACCGAGCATGCGGAGTAATGCTTCTTCTGATCCTGCGCACTGGCGAGCGACCGTGGCTCGCGTCCCCTGGTCCTCTCCCTGCTCCCGATTGAGTGCCTTCGATGCTGTTCTGGTCCATATTAGGGAAGAGATCCAAAGACTTGCAGCAAGATCGAGCCCAGAGCACCTCCAAGGAGTGAGAACCCAAGAAAGAATCCAGCTCACTACCCCAAGCAAAGTGCGCGCCCCCAAGAGATGCCAGAATGACTATAGCAGATGAACATAAGTCTAACATTTGAATCCCCAAGGTAGGCCGATACGGATTAACGACGGGCTTTTGTACATCGGTATCGCTTAGAGCACGCAATTACACTTTGTTTCTGCGCCATTTGATGAGCTAGCGATGGTCCCCTCTATCTGAGAGGACGCCGTATTCCCTTATTTACATTTACGTTAGTAACACATTCCTACCACTCTTTCGACACCGCAAAGGGTGTACAGCTATGTGGCATCATGGGCAGAGACCACTTCACATTCGAAGTGAGATCTTACTCCACCTGTCCTGACTTTTGGTTAGTCCCGATTTCTTTCGTCAGCAGAGTGCAAGATTTTGTCCATCGTACCCCTGAAAGACTGGGGATGGTCCATTGAGCAGTCACTCAATGAAGAGGCATCCGTACGTCGCATATCGCATAGATCCCTCCTTCGGGCGACGCAATTTCCTCACGTAAGCTGGCATCTCGTATACTATGACATCGACTGCAGCCGAGGCTATGCACAATGATAGCGACTAGACTCTTCTTGGCGTGTCTTCTCATTGCTCATAAGATGATCGATCAGATGATTAGTGCCGTTGGTCTGTCTATCCGGGTCAATCGAATGCTGGGTCCAGCGGTCAAAGGATGATGAAGGCTGACACCCGCGTTCTCACTGCATTGAAGTTTGTTCTATTCATTCGCTTCGTCTGTGACGCGAGTAAGCGGTCTGACAGATCTGAATCGAAATAGGAAATTGCCTTGGCGAGAAGTGGAGCGATTGTCCTGCTTATCCACTAGTCTAGATATATATATAAAGCGGGCTTCCAGCACCTATCCTGAAATCCCAACTCCTGTCATTGCATTGAGCTTTTCATCATCTACCCGAAATACCATCGCTTCACCATGCTGCTCAACCACGCTTTCTTCGCCCTGTGCCTTGCTGCAGGCACCCTCGGCTTCACAATGTGAGCAAAGCCACTACGTTTTCATCTACTGACTCACCTGGCTCAAAATCTAACGCTCGCAGTGAGGACGGCAATGCCACCTTCTTCTCAAGAACCGGCGCACCAGCCTCCTGCAACCCTGAGAATACTGCAAGTCCACCAACCCTCAGAGGCCACCTCTTCTTGAACAGTCCTGCTAATGTCATCTTTGCATCCATAGGACGTCTCAGCTGCGGTGGCCATATCGTCCGTCTTCGACCTTCAGTCCCTTTGCGGTCAATATCTTTCCATCACCAACACGGGCGGCGGGCACGATGGCGACAACGCCGGCAGGAACTCGCTGCTGGCCAGTGTTACGAATACCTGCTTGACCTGCGCTCAGGGTGACCTCGGTAAGTGTCCGAACCGCTTCGCTTCTCGCGATCGCGGATCTAGCTTTCTGATGTTCTGGCTGCAGCCCTGGGCTCAGGCCTTTTCAATCTGCTGTTGGAGAATCGGTCGGATTATAATCCCGGTCCGCCGCCGGCGCAGTTTGGTATCGAGTGGTGAGTATTTTACTCTGCCTGTGGTGTGTTGGGCCTTTCGTTTGGCCTGCTGACTTTGTCATCTGCGAAGGCACTTTTGCGATGTCGACGGTAGCTGTTAGACTGAGACGCTGGAACGCTGGAATAGACGGTGGGGGAACAAAGGTAGTTTCAGTCAACGTTCCGTCTGCGCATTAGGGCTATTGCACTACTTCTCAGGAATGTGAGGCTACTGGGATGGTCAGGCGCTTTTGTTTCTGGCTTTGTCGTTGGCTCTCTCCACGGGATCAGGGCGAATGGCTGCGAGGTCACGGTTTCCACTAGAACGAGTTCGATCATGAGCATTCATGCAGATGCTCTGCTCGAGGCAAATCTTAGCTACGCTCAGGTGTTAATGACAGACTATCTCCACTGAAAATCACTTCGCTACCATCCCATGTCTCGCTTCCAGCAACGAACCATTCGAAGACTCCGCTCCCAGATTCCAAACCCTCGTTCGGACGGTCTTTCCCCTCGCATTAATCTTTGTGTTCTGTGTCGGGATTCTTCGTCTTGTAGAACTCCAGCTGGGTCCTGTGGTTCTCGAGTTGGGTTTCGAGAGCTCTAATTTCTTCGTTCAATTTCTCCTATATGCGTGTGCGTGTGAGTTGCTGGTTGACAGCGCGATCCCTGGGAAATGATGTGCGGTTTCGAGGGTGGGATGTTTTTTTGTTCGATGTGGTGTGGTGTGGTGGATGGGGGTCAAATCACGCTGGTTGGTGCTATGATGGGGGAGGAGTGCGGTTAAGAGGGGGGGGGGAGGGGGAGAAAGAGGAAAGGAAGGCCCGTACGATCAATTCTCGCAGCTGCGGAATGATAGTCTTTGCGTCAGGTTCTTTCTCCATCTTATTCACGGCCCGGAACGCTTGCTGAGAGGTATGGGGTAGATTCTTGATCTAAAAGGTTTTTGTGGTCTATCGTAATCCGGCGTAGTAAAAATGAGGAGAAACTGACAGGGGCGTGCAGGTCTTTTCTACTCAATGGTAAAGGCATGTTTGCTCGCACTCGCTGGTATTCGCGGGAGCTCAATCATGGTGTGACGTGGCAACGATATATTCCGGGGGCTTTGCGATGGTGCGCTGGCCGAAGATTGTGTTTTGTGTTTGTGTCTCTTGGAGATGGATAGATGACTTGTTTGCGTTCCTCTTATCCTATGAAGAGGTTCTGCGTTTTGGTTAATGACGGAGATACACCAGAGGTCGTCCCGCGCAATCGGGATTGCTGAGGCAAACGGAAGGTCGGATCACGATATCCCTTCCCGCACACGGCCCCGTCATTGATTCGAATGGCACGGTTGAGCACATGCTTGAGATGGAATTGCCTTTACTCAACCATCCGATTCGCTCTTGCAGTTTCCTACGAAGATTTAAGCTTCGTGTGCTTGGATTGGGAGCATTGAACAGGCATTGGGAAGGAGAGTCGCGTGTGTTGGGCGCGTTCCAAAGGGAGATTCGATAGCAGGGTGCTACCACGTACAATCTCATAAAGACTGCGGAGATCTGGGAGACGGAGCTGTCAGATATGTCGCCTTGAGAGGCTTGCGACAAGAGATATTAGAAAGACATTGGAGCGCCGGTGAGGTTTTCGAGGTGGGTGTTAGTGCCGTCAGGGGCGTGAGAAAGATACTGTGGCGGAGGAAACGATGCCAAGTGCTCGGTTGATGCGCTAGGGGACCATCTCAGAGTTCCGCTCGGGCGACGCTGGGGGGCAAAAGTGCCTGAGGCATCGACATGAAAATATTCGCCGAAGAGTGGCAGACTGAAAAACAGAGCTCGGGCGGAGATTGCGGAGACATTGCGCTTGTGAACGCAAATCCAAAAATAGCAGCTTTGGGAGCCGCATCCCCTGGCGTGGTCCCGCTCGGCAGGAAAAGATCTGTTGAGAAACGTGATATTCAGTGGACTGAGGAGAATCTGGGATAGAGCTAGGAGGAATGGGATATGTGTAATGTGTGCCGTGCCAGGCCACTAGTATGGTAGCGCTGTTTCCTACTATTTATAAAAGAATTTATGTACAGCTAGCTCCATGGCTCCATCGCGCTCATGCCCTGCTTTCCATCCAACAAGACTCCTTCATCCCTCATGAGCCTTCATTACCCCAACATCCAACTCCGTTTGCTCAGTCGTCACTTTGGATGGCAGCTTGTCTGGCAATCAGAGTCCGTCTCGATCGCGTTCAACCCCATTTTTGGACCGTTATCAATGGTGGGTGCAACTGCGGCAACTTCCTTTGGATCAGCGATGAGCACTAGCGTCTGGCGCCTGGCCAACGACACGATGGCATCTATTACGCTGTAAGCTCGTGATCATGAACGATATCGAAGGAGACTTAGGCACCTAAGTGTAGAGGGAAAGTGAGCGCTGGAATGGCGAGGAGGAGGATGGAGAACAGGACTGTGGTTGGACGCATTTTGGTAGGCTTGGCGAGGATTTGGAGGGGATTTGGCTGGCCGGATTGGGAGAGGTTTTTGTTGGATGGAAGTTAGGGGCGCAGGAATTGGATCGGGCGAAACAGAGAACTGGTTGAGAAGGGGGAGACTGTGCGGGTATATATGTTGAAAGAGGAGTATTGCTCTCCTTTTCAGGGGCCTTTGCATGGTGAGACTCGAACGGAGCCGAAGATGTTCGCAAAGATCATCCAGGGTGTTGGGGGCGGGGGCGGCATTTTTCGTGCATCGTTTCTATCATCTTGCTTGGAGTTCTCTGACTGCATAACTGGTAGATGGTGATGCTGGGCTATTGTTTCATCCATGGGAGGTCAAGGAGAATGAGGTATGTTAGTCTGCCTAGTACATTTCACGGGACGCCAAATCATGGAAACGGAAGGTACCTTGCATGAAATTCTCCTCATTCTTCCTTGGAAATTCTCCACACATGGTCAAAGAGTTCTCGTGCGGATTCGCGCACCAATGAACGAACCCGATAGGCTAATTTTGATACTCTTTTTAGACATGCCATGGAGCTCCCCTGTCGCCAAAATCATGTCGGTGTCCTTGTGACTCCTTTGCAACCCGGCACAGCATTGATAGTAGACTTTACAAGTTCAAGTCTGCATCTCCAAAGTTGGGTAAAGGCATGGAAACATTGTTGACGAGTCTGATGCAGGATCCGTTGCCTAACGCACGACCGATGGTTACAGCTCAGATCATCTAGAAGCGCAGCAGATATTACGCATTGCCCATGAGGAACTCCTAGAGCCGAATCTACTGTTCCGCACACAGGTAATGTTGATGTAGGTAACAAAGCTTGCGAGGTGACGTGCTAAATTCAGCACCGCGCACCGCCGAAAGACCCGGTCAGGAAATAGGTAGGTAGGTAGGTGAAAAAAGGTCGGTGTTGTGGCTTGTAAACTCCAACTTTAGGATTCTTGCAGGATGGGGTTGAGGATGGTTTCTGCAGGATCTTGAGTTGGTGCGCGGAGGTGGCGTCAGTACGGGCGCGTTTGCTTGGAGCGCCTGTCGCCTATAACTTTAGCTTATCCTAGCGCCATCTCCTTCGTTTCACGAATCTCGTCCCGAAAATCTTCTCCCAAATCCTTCCAAACATTCTACCGAGTTTCACTGTCAGTGTCAAAGTCTCTCAAAACGGCATCGGTGCGTGCATTGGAGTCTGCAGTAGTGGAGATATAGTCCGATTAAGATTAAAGGGCCCAAACATGACAGCAACAAAATGGCGCTCAGGCTCCGATCAAAACCTGGCCCCATTGATGAATAGACGCAGACTTGAACCTACGTTGAAACCTTCCCCCGCCCGCCCACCGGGAGGCCAGATATGGACTCTTCGGTCAATTCATGACTGGTCGAACATTTCTAAGTGCTAGCTGACCCCGCCGGTGTATCGGGTTCTCACATTGGTCATGTTTCACTAAGGTCTCTTAGATCGTATCTTCGGGCCATTGTGTTGCTAAAATTGGAGGATTTGTGTGGTGGTGCACGAGCGCCCAAGAGCTACAACTGGTATCAGATGTGCTAGATCACGCCGGACACTTCTTTTCGGCTTTTGCCTTTTGAGACCACGACTGGGCACTGAAAATGCCCTTAACTACCGGTGGGTTCCCCTGAGGCCCACCCACTAATCATCCACTTCATTCAGTCCTACCTTTGACAGTTGTCTCACTTGAGATATATAACCTCATCACTCGTTTTTCGAAGGAGTGAGCTGTTGTGGTCATCCCGCTCGTGTACCGTTTGGGAATAGACTCTCGTTTGCTAGCCTCAGACATTCACCATGGCGGAATCAGCTGGAAAGATGTATGCTCTCGCAACAGTACTGAGCCTTCTTGCCATCATTGCGACCGTTCTGCGCTTTTACGCTCGACGCATAAAGCAGGCTTCGCTTTCATGGGATGATTACATGATTCTGCCAGCGTTGGTAGGTTGAGCTATGCTCGAACTCTCACAGCGACTGTTGCGTGCTGTAAGACTAACCTTAGTACAGCTTTTTACAGTTGGCGCGGCCGTCTGCATGTTCGTCGGTAAGCATGAGTAATTTTCAGCAGAGATTTCCCGTCCGTGATCTGACATTCAACAGGTACCGCTATTGGCCATCTGGGACAACATACACGCATTAAAGAAGACGGAATGCCAGTCTTCGATAGTCGTGTCAGAGTCTTTGAACAGGTAGGTTCCCTTCTTTCAGTGCTTCGTCACAAGGCTGACGCTCTGGACAGATAACTTTTGCAACGCAACTTTTATCCACTCTGACTCTTGGGTTCACAAAGTTATCCGTGCTGCTTTTCTATAAAAGGTAGAGTAATGCTACTCGGCGTGTCCACTTCGGCTAAGAGGTATCCCTAGGATCTTCAAGGGAACCTTCGTCAAACCAGCGGTCTGGAGCATGGTCGCAGTTGTCCTCGTTTGGACAATTGCCTTCTTTTTCGCCAACGTCTTCCAGTGCTGGCCGTTATGGATAGATTGGACCGCCTTTGGCTCTACAGTGGAGAACTGCATCAACACAAACCTGATGTACCTGGCCCAATCTTGGTCAGACGTTTTCACCGATCGTAAGGAGTGCATCCCTTCTGGGCTATCGTCATCTAATGTGTGAACAAGTGATCATCTTGGCTCTGCCACTTCCATGTGTATGTTCTTCACCCCCAATTAACGTTGACGTTTGCTAAATCGGTTCCAGATTTGGATAATGCAACTGCCTGTACGGCACAAGGTTGCCGTAAGCGGCATGTTCCTTCTCGGAGGACTGTAAGTCGCACAACTTAAAACTGATCCTCAAGCCCATGCTCATCGACCCGCAGGACTGTGGGAGCTGGCATCGCAAGACTGGTTGTCTTCAACAAAATCGTCCAGGGTACGTATCAAAGTATTGTCGCCATCGACGCGCTTACGCTAATCCGCGACGCGCAGAAATGAACGTGGGATTCGTGGACATCACCTGTATGACCACCCCTAGCTTCAAGTCGACCGATCCATCTTCATGTCTAACGCTGAATTGTAGATATGAACACCCCGATGGTCTACTGGCCCATGGTCGAGTCCTCCCTCGGCATCGTCGGCGCCTGCCTCCCCTTGCTCCGACCCCTCTTCGTCGGCGCCTCCACAAACGGCTTCATGCGCAGCCTCAAGAGCGTCAAGATCCACTCCCTCAACCTCAACGAGGAGACCCTGAAGCAATTCGGAGGCAACGATTCCCTGGCGGCGCCGGGCTCGACGACCGCGTTCACGAAGTTCGGCTCCGAGTCTACGGTCGTGCCTGAGAATGCGGAGTTCAGCTCGTGAGTCTTCTCTCTCTTTTCCTTCCTTTCTTTCTTCTTTTGCAGGGCTGGTGGTTTGATCGATGGAGGGCGATGGCTGATTTGGGTGCTCTGCAGCTTTGAACGTTTGCCCGCGAAGGCGTATAGGGCGGATAGCCTTGATAGCTTGAAATTTGTTACTGAGAAGGATGTACGGGGTTATGGGTCTCGTCGGGCTGATAATTACGTCTGAGCGTTGCTGGTGTTTTGTTGTCTTTTCTTTTATACCCTTATATTTCTCAATGATATCCGAAATTGATTTGAATCTATTCGATGCTTCATGACCTTCCTCTCACATACTTCTTCTGATGCAAATCCTTCCATCTGTGTATGATCACCACATCATGCACTTTCCGACACCTTCCCTTGTCATTGTATCCTCTCAGTCTCAGCACTATCAAGAAATCCGCCAATCCGATCTCGTATGACATCTCCTCTCGCAAGCGATCGTTCCAAATACTCTCCTGATGCTGTACTCGGATCCGTAATGCTCCATTATGCACTCTCTATTCCCCACCTCGCACCCTGCATCGTACACCCGCACTAGATGTTAAAGAGCATCCGAGATATAGAATGCGTATCCGGGTCATTACGATCGGTTCAGAGTTTTCGGGTCCGTCATCAAGAGCTCTAGAGTTAGGGGGAAATCCACCAAGTGCTCCTTTCCACACTGCTACCATCGCTGTCGGAGTCGTCATCTGCAAGCCACGTCGATCATAATAAAGGCCTGCACTATGAGCAATGTCCCACCTCATTTCTCTCACAGTTCCCTTGCATTGACGTCCGTTTCCGTTCATCGCGGACGTTGCACGCTTGCAGCATAGGTCCTGACATCCTATTCCGCTATTAAATTTCACGATTACTAGGGGCGTACCAAGGACAGCCGCAGGCGCTTGCGGTACTCGGGCTAGTAGTTGCGTAATGGATAGGGATATGAGATACAGACAAAGTCAGACGAGATGCGGCAGGTGGTAATGACGGCTCCAAGGGTCACGAAACCACGACGGCTGCTGCACGGAGCGTTGGCTTGGCGTTGTTGCTGGTCCTCGTCTAGCGATCCCCGCTGTGACCATGGATGATCGTCACCAACCAGAGGTTTTTGGGCGACGTTTGCCTCGAAATAGCTCCTTCCACCTCATCTCGAGACCAACATTGGCAAATCTCGTCAAGAACAACACCATGGCCGTGAGTGGCAGAGCCACGGCGAAGTACCTCCAGAACGTCGTCGCTAATGTTGAAAGGTCATTGTTCATGCTGAACAAGCCTGTGATGAAGGATAAAGGTGCAAAGGTAATGGCCAGCCACGTCAAGCGCGCAAGGCTGCGATTCTGCTCGAAGGCTTTTTTGCTTTCCTCTATTGACATCACCGCCGTGACGACCGACATGATTCTGTCGGCACGGACCTGGAGTTCCTCAATGTTGGACAGAACGATTTCGAAGTCTCGTCGGAGATCTTGCACGTGGTTCTCCGGACTGCCCGCGAATTTCTCGCGCTTGATGACCTTCTCCAGCACTTCTGAAACAAGGGTCCGGTAGATTGGAATTCTTCGCCTCCAACTGTGGAGTTTCTGGATAGTGACTTGCAAGCCACCGTTTTTGCCCTGGAAATCTGGATTCTCGATCTCCCATTCGAGTTGCGTTAGGCGAGTCGTAGCGTACTTTAGTAAGGTATACCATTCCGCGCAAACAATCATGAGTGTCTTCTTGAAGAGCAGACGCGGATCTTTCGCTATATTATCGATTTCCTCATGTGTCAGCGTGCTGGTGTAGTGGATGATATCGTCGAATGTAGATGTCTTTGGTGGTCCTTTTGGGATGGGTTGCACGGTTATCGAAGGGCAGTCGGTGAGGTTACGGTAGCCGCCCCAAATTGGGAAACCCTCAGATATTGTGGGGTCTACCAGTAGGATACCTAGGTAGGATTTACGTCAAGATCTGAGCTGAAAGGAACTGACGTTGGGAGGAGTGAGGCAAAGGGACGTACCAAGGACACCCTTCTCTCCAGGCTTGTTAGGTCTGATCCAAAGAGAAGTCCTACTTCGAACCAAGCCAACATCAGAATTAGGCATGTCAAGACCAGGCACCCAATTGCCCTCTTTGTCCACTCTACGTAGTACGTTGAAGCCTCCGGCTTCCCATTTGGCCCTTCTCAAACTTCCTTCATCACGGAAGTATCGTGTGTGGACATAGCGTACATGCATAAACGAACGTTTGCGAGATGCGATGTCGAGATCTGGAAGTTCCACCCAAGGATCTCGGGTGTTGTACCACATGTAGTCGGATATATGGCCGCGAAAGAATAGAGGATTGACGTCAAATCGGGCGCCGAATGCCTCGATCACTTCCCGAGAGAGATCTTCGACTACGAAAAGCCGGGGGTGAGCGCCATCATTTGTACAGCGTGGCCCACTGAGGGCACTCGATAGATCCTGGATATTAAAAATGTTCACTCTGCGCACAGGAGCATTAGGTTCGAAGGTCAGCATGGCAACCTTGGTTCTGCTCGATCTCTCTCTTCTGTCGTGGTCCTTGAGGAATCTTTGCTTGGGCGGAGCCGTGGCCACTTTCATGAAATCCGCGAGATATGAGACATGTGGCCATCCTTGAGTAATAGACTCCAGGTATCTCATGTAAGGTCTCGAAACCCTGATGGGCGTCAGTCAAGGACTAGTCTAGCTCTTAGAAGCTCGATAAATTACGAGGCAGGAGGTTTGAAGGACGCAAGGCGTTCATCGATCAGTTCTCCATCCTGGCCGATCCGGCTAGGTTCATAGACATCGCCAATGTAGTAGTCATCTCTAGTCTCAGGCGTATGAGGCATTATATGGGAAGGTGAATTCATGTTCGGTAGCCATAAGTTAGGGAAAGCTTGCTTCGAGTGAGAGGAATTAGAGCTCATTGAGGTAGAGTATGGTTCGCTGGTAAGTCTCTGAGTAATGTTACACCAAGTATTCGCTTGCCGAACTCAAAAACTCGATGTCCTCGAAAGTTGGAGATGAGGGTAGTCTTGGTTGAGCAAGTACTTGAAATTATATGTACGCTGGGACCTGGCCAGAGGCTGATTTTGAAAGGCTATGCCGCTAACCTACTAACACTAGTGGCGTAAGGCTGAGTTATTCACGTATGACAGTGTTGTACGGATATAATCCTCTCATTTATAAAGTACTTGATGAGTAGTACCTTTTATTGACATTTTGATATCTTGATATGTTGCAAGGCTGCAACAACTTCGCGCTATCTATACAAATGACTCTGCCTATACTCCGAGCAACGTGCCTTCCCTGGCGTGAAACATTGTGCAAGCCGGGGCAGGTGAGATGGGGCAACTACGAGGTGGATTAGGCCATGAGCCTTCCGAAATCCTCTTTTCTCCTTGTCCATCTTATGAACAAATACGCACTTCAAGGATATATCCTTTCAATACATTTTGCAACGGTGCTGAACGTGCTCTTCAAACATTGCTACAGCAATCATTACTTGCAGATCTCTCGCAGATCATATTATCATTCGTCTTTCTCTTTGTGTCTTCGTGTCGGTCGTAGACAAGCTCAGCCACCCAAGTTCCAAAACCTCATATCTGTACCAGCAAGACATGGCGGACGATCCAGTCTTCGCTGTGCCAGAGCATCCAAAGATCACACTCCTTCGATGCAAGCTAGCTCTTTTGATAGGCCCGAAGGAATGCCCAGAGTACGACAACATTAAGGCGCAGCGTCCCAAAGCGCTAGAGGAGCCCTGGTCACCAGATATGACCGGTGATATCATACATGTCGGTACGTACATTGTATCTTGTGGATGGGCGCAATGTGCTTGGCACTGACAGTTGGCTTACTTTTACGGCAACAGTGTTCAACAACAAGACCTTCGCAATGTTCCAGGTCCCCTCCGCCAGTGAAGGCTACGTCCGCACCCACCAGCGCGACCCGATCTATTGTGGAGAAAACATCGAGCTTTTTCGTTAGTACTCCCAGTGAATGCAAAACCCGAGGCATCTGCTTAGGTGTGACTAGTCGACGACGAGCTGTTCCGCGATCGACCTAAGGGAAAGACTATGGAATGGGATCAGTTGAGGCGATCGGAGGGGATCTCGGAGCGCGCTGTCAAGAGTCAATGGTACTATTGGATGACTGGCTGGATGAACAATATTACTGGTGGGACGGGATGGATGATGCGGTCGCCAAGTGGTCTGGTGGATAGGACGAAGCGGAAGGTTCATTTGAGCGAGAGCAGCTGGGAGCCGGCACCGCCTGCACTGCCTGTACTGCCGGCCCCACCTGCCTCGCCCCCATCGTCGCCACCGCCGGCCCCGCCTGCACCGCCGGCCCCACCTGCCCCGCCTACACCGCCTGCCCCGCCTGCCCCGCCCCCATCGTCGCCACCGCCGGCTCGATGTACGCGTTTACAGAGTCAATGTGACGAAGTCAGGACGCTGGCCGGAGTATTGGCTGTGAATAGTGGTGGACATGGCTCAGTGCTACGCAAGGCAGGAATGAGCCCAGCGGAGTCGATCGGACACGACCTCGAACCAGCCTTGAGTCATGATGAGATGCACGATAAGCTTGCTAAGCGGAGGTTGGTTCGCTTTGAAGTCATTGATAGAAAGCATATAATGTCGCGATATCTGTAAGGTTTGCGCTTTCGTATTCATTCAATGCTTTCAGGCTTCATTGTAATAATGGATACTGGCCAGCCATGATAGTGATGAACACATCAGGCCGTGAAGTGAGTCGCCGAGCAAACATATGCCTAGGGAAGGAAGGTGAAGCTTACCATGAAGGTGAATCTGAGCGACTTGTCTAGCGAACACTCGAAATCGATGAGCAGTCCTTTACTTCTCAAGACCTTGAGTAAAATTCAGCGCTTCACTCCATAGGCTATCGCACAATGGGACCTGGAGTTCGTGCATATTCACCCTGCCCGGCTTTCTCGGACCACACGTAACTAACACCAGGGCCATTAAGTGATTCCAGCGACTGACCACGCAGGATCTATAGACGGCTCCGTAACTGCCAGGGTTCCTCTCAACACTGGGCTCTAGAAGCTGTTCCCCGAAAATGTCTCGAAGCCGGACAGCACACTGAGGAAATATTCTAAAGGAGAGTCTCGACAGTACGCAAACCGAGTTCCGATCTGGAAAGGCTGCACATGAGAATGCATGTTAGGCATGCATGGGTATGTGGACCTGCGTAATCGAGTGCTGACTGTGGGCTGATAAGGCTTCGAGGAAGATGCTACAACTAGCACGCCACCTGCGATGGGAGCTTCTACAAGCAGGCAAGTCAGAGCGATTCCACAGTATCTACCCCACCAGCACAATCGTTTGGTCATGAAGCAACCGAGTACTCAGACCAGTGTAAGCATCATATCCTCTCAAGTGTACAACTTCCGGGGAAGACTGAGTGAAGGCCTTTGTGGCGAGCTCATCGAACGCTGCGATGATCGGGATAAATGAATATAGGTGGCAAGAATTCCTCGGCCTGGAGTCCCGTATCGAATCGCGGATATTTCGGGTTTGAAGAATACTATTGACTTCCATCCGCAAAGGCAAGGACTCCTTTTTGACGCTCGGTAGGATGGACTCTCTATGACACTGATAGTAAAAGCCTATACGAGTGGTGCAATGCAGGAAATGCAACAGCTCACAGTACAAAATGCGTCAAAGTTCAGTTTGGAAGCTAGCATTCTTACACGTGGTGGAGACAAGATATGTGCGCTGGTAGAGTATCTGCGTGGTATTTGCTTCCGGCCTCAAGCCTGTTCCATTCACTCATCGTTTCTCTTCCTTATATTCGCCTCCTCTGCGGATTTCGAATGTATAGGCATAGACTTCGCTGAGTGAAGCAGTGGATTCGGCGGTAAGAAATCTCGACAAGATTTCGGCAGACCGCGGCAGATGGCGACGACCTTCCACTAGCATCAATATGGTTAGATTGCCAGGGGAACGAAAAGAAGATAAGTCTGCCGACAGGAATCAGGCGAGGAATAAAAGGGGATGGAAGCGCAAAGCCTACCTACAACTTAGACATCTCACACATATTAACATCTAACTTGACTTACATACTCTACATCTCAAGCCGACATATGAACCCGATATGTTACATGTATGAGGGAGAGAGAGTGTGTGAAAAGCATGATATCCGGATTGCCAACCGCTATTCAATCCTCAAAGTCAAAGAGAAAGAGCATGTCCACACCTATCTCAACCAAAGTACTCTTATTGATGTCGGCATTTTGTGGACCTCCTTTTTTTTTTCAAAATCTGCCTGCCTTTTCTTATTCTCTTCGTCCTACTTGCAGCCAGACCTGTCCCGATGGACTAGTTTCTCGATGAATTCTGTATTCTTGGGTCGGTCATCATGTGCTCTTGTAAATACGAATCATGTACTATCCGTGGGGAAAAGAATCATCGGGACCGGAAATGTCCTGGTGCTGGCAATTGTCAGCGAGCTCCTTCTCTACAGGTTTGCATTCTGTCGACTATAAAGCCTCTCCTTGACCCATACATCTTTTGTGCACCCATATCTATTCCAAGCCTCTCTAACTCTTTGACTCCCATCAACACTTTGCTGCTTTCCCTCATTTACCCCCAGCCAATCTTCAATATGTATCTATCCGGTCTTCATATCAGCAATCTCATCTTCTTTTCTACCAACCTCGTTGGACAAGTGCGGTGACAGACGTGCCAATCTTTCGGAATCGACTTCCAAGATGGTGGACCTTACTTCCAGAATTCCCTCTCCAACGACGACTTCTCATTCACCCAGGAGTTCCAGGGTTTGTTGCTAGCCTCATCTTCTACTTCTCTTGCTTAGTTTTACAATGTCAGGCTGTCAGGTCGATGTGGCCAATAATATTCTTGTCTATCCGAATGGAGACGAATACCAATGTGACGATACGCCTCTGACTCCTGACGACATTCCTCAAACGTCTACTTGGTAAGTCGCCCTCAGCAATGCCAGAAAGTTTCTAAGGGACACACAGCCCTATCGAAAAATCCCAGATGTTTTCTGGAACCTGGAGCATCCTCATCATAAGCAACAATGGCGACGCGGACCCAATCTCGTATAAGCGGACCTTCAAATTCTCGGTTGGACCACAACAAACGGTACGATTTCCCGATATTGAAATTTTTAGTAAAGAGGATATCAGTTCCAGTACCTCTCTTAAAGGACCACATGCTGACCAATGGCCTCATCAGTCGACATACACGCCAACAGTCACGCTTTCTGTGACTAGCACACCCATTGTTAATTCGACTTCTATTAGCACCTATGTTTCTACGTCGGTACGTGATGATGAAGATTTTCCGATCCCTTGAACCTAATTTCAGAGTCTTGACATTAGGCATAAGTGTTCTCGGATATATCCTAGGGTCTAAGGTTCCCCTCGATTAGACAATACTGACGGTATTTTGATCCAGACTTTGAGCTCCAATACTGTAACAAGCCCCTCGAGCGTCTTCAAGCCGACCAGAACCATTACCCCACATGCATTGACTACAACCCTCACCAAGACCCTCCTGACCCTCACTGTACCGGAATTCACGCTTGCCATCAAGAATGTGATACACACGGAGACTGCTACTTGCGTCATCCTTCATAAACAAACTTCCTGCGACCCGGTTGCGAAGACAACGCCCACGTTAAAAGCTAGCAGTGCTAAATTTAGGCGTGTAGTGGATGGAGGTCTCTCCACAGAGCGTGCAAAGTGGCTTGCAGAAAAGGCTGCTTTCCATGGCATAATTGCAAAACGTGCTCCTGGTGAGTTGAATAGTTTTTTGAGTCCCATTTTTTATAAATTGCATTTCAACGACTAAAAACGCTTTGCCTTCTAGACTCAGCGACCATTACCATAACCGACACAAACACCGCTGAATACGTTACCTCCACCTCCACCATCGACGCCCCAGCAACGACCGTCCAATCCGTTTCTATCTCAACGGCTTCTTCCACTATCACTCCCGCCCCTGTCACTGTGTACAAAGGCATCAGTAGCTCCAAGCAGACGACGATCACTTTGCAAATGAGCACGAAAACGAAGACTGCCTACACTATCGATGAAGTCTTTGTCACGAGGACTCTGACTAAGACGGTCACGGTAGATGTGAAGACGACGCCACAAGCTGCGCTGATTGCTTGCACCAAGGTTGGTGGGATGATGCATTAGTGTACGTAGTATCGGTATATGAGCGGCTTTGTGGGAGGACTGGGAGGCCGAGATAGAAATACGATCGTGTTCTTTGCCCGCATTAGTTCGCATCCTTTGTCTTAAAAGGTCGCTCTCTTCCTACAACTACATTCTCCATCATTTTTCCATACCTCCCGAAGTACCACTACATCCAGCTAGTGAATCTCATGGGAGAGGATGTGAAATACCAGCCCACAAAGTGATACAAAGCGGCAAACGCAGGCACTGTACTGTATCATATACCCCTTGTTCTTAAAATGAAGAGCCTTCCCAAAAACAATATATTAGCAGAACTATGTTTTCTGGCCACCGAGAAGTTGGCGGAGCGTATACATACGGGCTTGATATGTTTGCAGCTCCCCGACGAATAGAGAGATGGACTTCCTTCGTAGAAGAAGTGTGAGATCGGTCTGTCCAGGAATAGCCGTGATTGTTCATTAACAGATGACATGAGAAATCTAGGACTGCAGTCTAGAACGTATGGAAACTGATTCTTTCTCTAGTCTGCATCAAGTTCTCGTGCCGCTCTTACGACAGAGATGAACAAGAAACACAAACCCTCACCGCTCTTTACGAGCACGCGCCGCCCTCGTAACCTCCGAACCCAGAACCTACAAACTCCCGCTCGCTCCATGAAAATCATCAACAGCCCTCGCCTTCCCGCCAGCCTTCGAGTACGAAAGCCCTTCGCGCTCAACACCCAATCCCGCCAGCAGCGCCTCCACGACCCGATCCATAAACGACCCCACAAACCCCGCCGAGTAGTACTGCTCGTTGTAGCACATGCTCAGCGTCAGCCTCCCTTGCCACGTCCAGACGTAAAACTCCGGCTGCCGCGTCAGCACCACCCCGCCAAGCCAGAAGCCAGTCACCTCGACCGCACCGTCGCCGTTCCCGTACCTGCCGTTGCCCAGGTAGCGCGCCAGGATCCCGAGGTTGTTCAGGATCGGCTCGGTCGGCTGCGGCGTCCCGCGCGGGAGGGGCTGCTGCAGCATCGCGGTGAGCTTTTCCGTGTAGGGCCGCAGCAGGGCGTGCAGCGAGGCGTCGACGAACGGGTCTTGGAGTTGGGTGTAGAAGCGCTTCAGCGAGGAGGCGTTGTCGTGGAAGGTGGAGGTCGTGAATGTCAGGGGGAGGATGCACGGCATGACGGAGATGGGGTGCGACGTCGCGTTGCGGTGCGAGGCGGGGAGCTGGGGGCGGTAGTCGAAGGTGCCCCACGACGTGTACCGTTCGCCCGACGACGCGTCCGAGCTCAGTGCCTGCAGCGCGACTATCATGGCCGAGTGCACGGCCGTCGTGACGGTCAGGTCGTGCGCTTTGCACGCGTCGAGCACGGCGGCGGTCAGGGTCGGTGAAAGTCGGACTTCTTTCCGGCAGACTGCGCCGGAGATCTCGTTGACCCGTTCGACGGGGAGGCCGAGCGCGGGCAGGTTCGTGGTGTACTCCATCAGCAGGCTCGTCGCGGCGTCGTCGTCTTCCTGCGAGATGTCCCGAGGGAGTTGGGCTGCGTCGTCCCGGCTTGGCGATAGGTTCTTCCACTCGTCGCCGATAGAGACGGGAGGGGGCTCCGCTAGGGTCTTGAAGAGGAGGTTCAGGAGCGATGTGGCTCCGAATGCGTCGATGCGCCAGTGCGAGCAGCAGAAGAGAATTTCGGACGTCTGGGGGAGGTAGTGGAGGGTGGGGAGGGAAGCGCGTCGGGGTGATGCGAGCAGATCGTCTACGGTCAATACGGTCTCGATTAGGAAGGTCTCTGCCATCCAGGTGTCCAAGCTGGCGGGTTCAGGTACAGCGTAGACCAAGCTGGTTCCTTCCAGTGAAGCGGCTATCTGTGGTTGCAGGTATCGTATGGTCTTCCAGGCTTGCTTGAGAGCGGTTTCGGTATCACCCGACAAAGGACCTTGGAGGAACTTTGCATATGCTCTTACAGCCAAATGCTCCCTGTGATACGTTGCACCTTTTTCTCCAATGGTTTTGAAGAAGAGCTCGATGCTGTCCAGGGGCCGCTCAAAGCGACCAGGAAATGTTTCTCTCCACGACATTGCTTGAATTTGCTGCCCTGTCGATGTTAGATAGGAGACACTGGAGGGAAAAAGCTGTTTGTGCAACGTGGGTAGTGACGAGGCTGAGCATCTCACTGGCTTCGATCCGTTTCCGTTCCGTGTGTTTCGAGTACCCGAATTATGTTGGTCTAACAGATGCGTAAGGGGGAAGAAGGTCCAATTCGCTAGATTTCATGTTTTGGATCAAATGGCGGGTCTACAAGGAGGATCTAGAAGTGAGACGGGAATTGTCGTGTCTTATATAAGCACTAAGGTTTTGCGTCATCCTGCATGTAGGATGCGCGCAGATAACTTCGGCCGCCATCACCCTTTTCTGCATGGTAACTTTAGCATTCATGCTGACAGGGCTAAAAGCTTTTGTTATGGGATCAAATAAAAGTAGGGTAACCTGGACGTAGTTAGTCTGTGCTAGAGTTAATTATGGGCCTTCAGATGGTATCTGGCATGACTACAAAGAGAGTACATCACCATCACGGTCGCAGTACGGGACTCGTGAGTATTGCATGAGCGAGAGTGTGATTCACAGCACTGCCGCTGATAACATTGAATTCTTTTTACCTTTTGTTTAATCCTTGCATGGTAATAACTCGCTGTTCGTGACTTCTTGTGCTTTGCCTTCGAAATCTTAGCGCTCATCAATGCAATGATGGAAGGACCCACGGAGAATTCTAAGACACGTCCATGCGCAGTATCGAACATCTGATCATAACCATCCTCCTGTTGATACTCCTTGGCAGAGTGGCCTTGGCGCGATCAGTCAATTTAGGACAGCTTGCAGTGCCCTTTGGGTGATCCCTGGGAGTTGAGGCTCATCCATAAGACGTCGCGCCTGTTGGCAGAGCCGTATCAAAGGGCTAGGGTCAGCCCCAATTGCGGAATCTCCCACCAATGGCACTCCATGTTCTCCAAATATTTCTTCGAGGGACCTGGGGCTATCCATAGCAGTGCCTGCCATGTACAAGCTGACTGCTACGATAACAAGGGGCGAGTATACATGCGGCATATTGGCGTCGTGGATCCGATTCGCGATATTGAGGGCCATAGCTACGCCCTCACTGGATACAGAAAGACGCAGCCCCACGACCGGGATTGCTGTGTGGAACATCTCGTGGATCCGATCGTGCTCGTTGTCGGAGAATGGACCGGTCTCGGTTGACGCTGGGTCCATTTGAAATAAAACGCGCCGGCATGCGGGGCAGGTGTTATGACCCCGCTGGCCGTCGGTGGGGGTAAACCAAATGGAGATGCATTCGGAACCGAAGACGTGGTTGCAAGGCAGGCGGACTGCGCGCTCAATTGTACCTGAGGCGCAAGGGACGGTGCCGTAATCTTCCATGCATATGGAGCAGTTCTGATCTTCTTTTCCGAGAGTTCCCCGGCGGACTTTGGGAAGGCGGGCGAGAAATGCTTCGGCCATGGTGCAAATTCGAGGTACGAGGCGGCAAATGTGGCGTATGAATTTAGTAGTAGATTTGGTGTTCCTGAATGTAGTAGATGGAATGGTTAAGCGAAGAAGGAAAAAGATGGACGAGAGGGGATTTTTAAAGAGATTCCGTGTCCTGGAAGGTTGGTGTTGAAATCAATGACTTGTGCTGTGACATGGGATTGTGAAATCTCTTTGTTCTGCGACCTCGAAACGGCCAAAGACCTCGTATTGTGACATTCATGGCAAGATGTGCAATGAGGAATTCTTTGCATGACTCATGGGTAACACTCGCACAATGAGATTCTTGCCTTCCGCGCATCTCAAAACAAGACCTCGGCATCTGACATTTTCACCAAGAATCCTCGACGCCTTGCACAAAGGGAGGATAAGAGGTCCCGAGAACATAGAAAGGATGGGATCAGAAATTCGGAGTTCTTGACTATGAGAGTTCCAACACCACCGCCTGCGTGTCTTCTTTTGCCTTCACTTTTCGCAGCTTCTACAGATGTGTTGACGCTAGCCTTCCGAGATACCTAGCAACCCAACTATGGTGGATCAAAATACCATTTTGCAGCCCAGCACGTTGCATAGTGGTAATCGAACCATTACTTCGGGATTGGCTAGCTTAGTGAGATCGTCTTGCGATGCGGCTCCGGGTGGCATTGATGAGATATGTAGCATTTGCCGCCCTCAGTTGTATATGAGCTGGGGGTTTGAACAGATCGTACCGTGTTAAGGTCGTACTGATAAGCAGAATAAGCTCCTCAGAGGACGCATTGATGGAATTGCAGACTCCGCAGTATTTTCGTTGCCCGTCCTAGTATTGTCACATGGATGAAATCAGTAGATTAGCGCGTAGAGCAGCCGCACCAAAATGCATACCTTCCATCATATCAGTAGGCCACTCGTCCATCTTCAGCACATCTTGCAAAATCACACCACTGTGTGCAAACAGCTACCCAGCCATCGTACAGCTCTGCATGAACTTCCGCCATTCTGCGTGAAATCGCGAAGATCAGGAGGGACAAAATGTTCAGAAGAGACATTCTGGTGTATCACAAATTCTGGGAAAACTGACTTCCTGAATAGAGAAATTTCGCAGAAAGATAGTATTCTACAGAAGATTTAAGACCATGTCCAGTGTCTCGGTGAGGCTTCTGAAGGCATTGGAGGCCTACAAATACATCTAGAGTCTGAAAGCGGCTAAAGCCATTGTGCTAAGAAGCCAGATTCTCCTTTCTAAGGAGCGTAAGCTCTAAACATGGTCTCTGGAACGATAAACTCAATTGAGCCAAGACAGGCCCACAATTCCGTACTGGTAGCGAGGTTGCTGGTCGGCGTGCATTATCCTTGGTGAATGGCCTTGGATTCTTGACCTTGGATTCTTGACCTTGGATTCTTGTCCATGCTCACCAGATGATCTCAGCAGGCAGTAGGCCATCCAAATGAGCGACATTTAAATCGCTTTTTGCTTGGACGAGCTGAACAAAAGAAGATAGAAGACCAAGACCTTGCCGGTAGAAGTCAGGGTGATGGTACGAGTATTTCACCCAAAATGTGACACAGCAAAAGGTCGGGTAAGGGCTTGAAGTAGAACTTGACCCCGTCTTACCATACGCAGGTCTGTTTGCTCGGTGACGACGATCTGCCGACTTGGCATGAGATGCTGTGGCAGAGACCACGCACATTTTTTTAGACCAATTAGCTAGAGACAGAGACAGGGTCAGATTGCGTTGAGGTGGGAGATGTCTATTTCGCTTAAGAGATATTTCGAAATGGTCTGGTCCAAGTACTTCTTGGACGCCATGTCGAACCTGGACTACCGACGTCGCTGGCAGAATCATTCAGAGCTGGAAAGCCTTATTCTGTGCGGTGTAAAAAATGCTGGACATGGGTGTATTTGCGTAAACTATTTCACAAATATTTTCGACGAGGCTCTCCACGAGGAGGAACGGAGGGCTGTAGCAGCCGGATAGCCGTACATCTTATTGCTCTTTCTCGCTCTCCCTAGGGTCTGAAATATCTTGGTTGCCATGAAGTAGCTGAAGAGCCATGGAAAAATACGAGATAGTTTCCATTTCAGCAAGCTGGAGCTCAATAAGTAATCATCCAGACGGAGGTATTTATTGTCCAGAGGTAGGAGGCGCTGGCAGATGTCTCTCCAAGCCGCCTCGGCCGAGTTTTGACGCTAGCACTAGAGTAGCACTGTTGTAGAGCAAGAGCTAAAGCCGGATCAAGCAACAAGCCCGTATCTAGCGCCCAAATATTCCTCCTGCGAATCACTCGCTCAAGCTCCTCAACCAGTTTCGATTGAAATGCAATCCCATCTTCTCCAGACCCGACACCTCCAACTGCCTATCTTACTCTCCTATTTAGGAGGGTAGCTCAACGCGCAGGCAGCGTACACTCGCGCATCTCCCCTGTCCTCCTCGATCCTGAACCCACCCACCTACCGCTAGCCGTGATGCCAAAAGAGGCCCTCGACATGACCGAAAGGCAGTCCACCCAGCCCACTTCCATTTCGCCGTACGACGAGAGGCTAGCTGACAGAAACATTTACGTGATTTGAAGAGCTTTATGAGCGCCGAGGAGTTGGGCGAGGTGACCTTGGGCTGTCAAGAGGGTGGGGGCAGAGCTGTGCGAAGACACCCAGCACGCCTGTGGGTTGGCGTACACTTGAAGAAGAGAAGCTGCAGGCTTGTTTGGTTTGGAAGGCAGGAAAAGAGGCTGTGCATGTCTGGAGGAGAAATTCATACCTAGAGCGATGACACTGTGAGCTTGAAGCGGGGGTGGGGCTGTACTACAGGACACAGAAGGGAGCGTGATGGAGGAAGCGATCGATGCCTGGAGCGTAATGGAAGGCGAAGGCGGTGTTCATGAGTTGCGTACCTTGAGAATGAAAATGTCATAAAGAGTATGACCGTTGTCGGCTCGTCTTGGCTTTATCGACTTGAACTGGTCTTCCATCAGGGACAGGACAGTTAGGAGGACTGCGCGGCGCGACATTCAGAATAGCATTGCCTGGAGACTACATTGTAAGATGAGCGTGCAGAGTTGTTGGTGATAAAGAGCCGGGCTCGAAGCGCCGCCTATAGGGATGAAGCAATGCAATGGTTATAAAACCAGCAAACTCGGATCATTGATGAGGATGACTGATTTAGATGCATCGTAGGCGTTGAGAATATAATCTTAAAAGAGGTTAGACTTGTCATGCAGGTGCCCTTCTTGTTCAAGCAATCAGCCGCTCACTATTTCACTTCATCTTTCCAGCACCTTCAACTTCTTTCACTTTCACTCTTTCACTTCTACTTCCACTTCCACTTCCACCTCCGCCTCCACTTCCAATCCCATTTCCACGTCCAGATTCACGTCCACCTCCACTTCCACTTCTACTTCTCCCCACGCTCATCAAGCCAGGTGGGAGCGTGTCAGCAATTCAAAGTAACACTCAAGATCTCAGAGAGAACTTTGAAGGGTAAACACAAAAGAAGCGCTCAGAACCACAGAAGGGGAGCCGCAGTTTGTCAACACTTTGAACCCGGAGCTTAAAACCCACCCCTCGCGTCCTCACTCAGCATCTGAATTTCACAAATCCAAAAGCACGAAATTACTTGTTGCCAGCAGCATACTTTCAAAGCTCATCGCCTGCAGTTTATACTTCCACTATCGTCAGTCCACGTCACGCGCAGCTCATCATGGCTGACCGTGAGACTGGTACTGTCAAGGTGAGCTCCTTCTCTCCCCGCTCATCATCATCATGACAAAGATGACGAGACGCCAGAAATGGAATGAGAAGGGGTTCGGATTCATCGAGCGCGATGGCATGGGCGATAGGTCAATTTCCCCTCCGCCCAGCGCTCACACTCTTAGCCCTTCCCCGAGGCTTCCACCTCTCGCCAGTTGCCATAGCTAAACAACAGACACTAAGATCTCACTCTAGCATCTTCGTCCACGCTCGAGACACCGTGAATCGACAAGCACTGATACCTGGCTCTAAAGTCTCTTTCTTCTATGAGGCTGACGAGAAAGGCGGCAAGGCGAAAGATGTTGCTGTCGAGGAGATGGCAGAGGCTGTTGAGCTGGACGAAGCGCCAAGAGAAATGGGCACAGTCAAGGTACGCTTCACGGCGTCGTCGAATCTGCTTGGTCACTTCGTGGCCTTCTACTACCATGATGCTGTGGAGAGACGGGAGCTGACGAAATTAAAATCAACAGCGCTGGAATGCAGACAAAGGCTTCGGATTCATTGGGCGCGTGAATGGAGAGGCAGAGTAAGCTTACCTGCGTCGATATCGTTCTATCGTCTCTCGCTACTCTCTTGGCGATTGGCATCACGAGGCTGACCGTCTTCAGTAGTGCCTTCTTTCACAAGAAATCGTTCGGTGGATATGACGAGCCCTACATTGGAGAAGCGGTTTCGTTCATTTTCGAGGAAGGCCCCAAGGGCGCAGCCGCCACCAAGGTCCAACACGAGGAGGGCGGGATGGCTAATGGGGGAAATCCTGCCGAAGATGAGGGGGTGCGCGAGATGGGTACGGTGAAGGTATGCATGAGAGCTCGACACAGCTACTAGGCCACGCTGCTTGTGACAGCATTTTGCTAATAAGGAGCTGTGATCTAGCGCTGGCATGCTGATAAGGGTTTCGGCTTCATCGGACGTGTCAGTGGAGAGGAAGAGTAAGCTCATCTGTTTACTGCCTTCAGTCCTAGTATCTTATTTTTTATCACCGAGGCCAGAATCTGACCGTGTACTGCAGCGCGTTTTTCCACAAGAAATCCTTCCCTGGCAGCGATGAGCCATATATCGGTCAAAATGTGTCGTTCGTCTTCGAGGAGGGACCTAAGGGTGCAGCGGCAGTCAAAGTGAAAGAAGAAGAAGGCGGTGTCGCTGAGCCAGAAGAGGAAGAGGGGGAGCGAGAAATGGGCAAGGTCAAGGTATAGAAACCCCATTCAGCGATACACCTTTCCCGTCGCCAAACCGCCTAGAGTTTGGCTGACTATTCCTCAGACCTACAGCGAGGAAAAAGGCTTCGCGTTTATTGTCAGATGTGTTGACGCCACGGAAATCTTCGGTCACAAGCGCGAATTCCCCCAGGGCGTTGAACCCTACGTCGGACAACCTGTCTCTTTCGCCTACGAGATTACGGAGAAGGGCGGTACTGCCAAGAAGGTATTGGATCCTGCGTGGCGGATTCGAGCTTAGCTAATAACGTGAAAAGATTTGTGTGGAGGATAGTGTCCCAGACATTCCATTCTCAGACGAAGGCCGCGACTTCGGGACTATCAAGGTTGACATATCTCTCCCATCACCTCTATCAATCATCCTGACAACACTACAGAACTTTAACGCTGAGAAGGGCTTTGGCTTTATTGTCGCACGAAAGGATGGCGAAGAGTAAGCTCCTACATCCTTCCTGCTACCGATCGGAAGGAAAAAAAAAGTTGCTAACAGGCAATGAAGAGTGCGATTTTTCGAAAAAGCTCTTAACGATGTCCCGCCCGAGAAGAATACTTGTGTGTCCTTTGTCCGGGAGGAAGGCGACAAAGGATCTCTTGCCAAAGATCTCCGCAAAGAGGACCCAGAACGCGTGGCGCGTGTGACCGCCAAGATTCACTACGGCAAAGTAGTGGTATGGTACAGCCTCTGTTTCATTCAAGCTTCCGCTGATCCACACTAGATATACAAAGATCCACCACGTACCAAGCCAGATTCTGGCTACGGTTTCATCGTTGAACTTAACCAGCTACATCTCAAGAAGCCCAAGAAGTACGCTGTGACAGCCTTACCCATTGTATCGGCTTGGCCATTTGCTGAATACAATACAGGCATTACTTTCACATGTGGGAAATTGAGACTCCAGATGACGAAGGGGGCATAGGTTAGACTCCCCCTTTTCAAAACTTTTAGACTACTGCGGTCATCTATTTTCTGACAGATAATCATCTGCTCCAGCTCAAAGCAAAAAAAGCTGACTCGTCACAGACCTAGATACCACGGTCTCCTTCATCATCGTTCCTGCGAGGAAAGGCTTCCAAGCTGCCGCCGTTACTATCGCCGAACCTCCCACGGAAGAGGAAGCCGACAAGGGAGATGAGACGCCGTTGGAGTCAGCGATGGAAGAGATGCATGTCAGCGAAGCCAATGAGACCACCACTGATGCTCCATCCGCCGACTGGGGCAGTGGAGGATGGTGATCGTGTGAGGGTGCGCGAGCTGCTTAGAGAATGAGACTTGATAATTGCATGCGATTGGATGTACTAGCAAATGCTGATGATTGAAATTTTTACTGTACATTGTATGGCATCAGATCTCCACTTTCACCCGGTAGACAGCACATTGATGTTGAAACCTCATCCCGTAATTCTCTAGTGATAAAATCTGTCAGTGGTCAAGACTCATGTGCTGCAGAGGAGCGATGAGCTCAGAAAGGTAAAGAGTTCGCGTGTCTCCTTAGCCCCTACATAGTCAGCCGTCGTCGTCGCATAGTGTACAACAACCGTTTGCTCTTCTTGGCTACAGCTAGAAGATCCCAGGCACGCTTCGTCAGAGTGTCGGCATGTCGCCGTCATAGGGACAGTCTCAATGATCTCGGACTTCTACTCCCATTTTTTTTTTTGCTAGTTGTATAGCTCCTCGGAACGGGTTGGTTTCCGCGATGAATAGATCTATAGATGCTTGCTGTGAAAGAGATGGGGGCCAGGATATGTGTTGAAATTGCACTCCGGTTGAGATGTCTTCCTTGCTTCTGCAACCATGGCATATCTTACGGCGGTTTTTCCCAGTTGTCTTGATACATAGTCTTCTGTGCTTGGCGAGTAGTTAAAAAATTGTAATTTTGTCCGTAATTGTGGGAGACGCAATGTGCTACCGAAAAGGGTGGATACTTGAAGAGCTATTTTCCCAGTTGCCTCAATACATAATCTTCTGTGCTTGATCAGTGAGGGATTTCAAGTTGCTTACAATTGTGCGAGACGCAATGTGCTTTCCATATAGGTGAACACTTTGAGATTTATTTTGAGTCGCGAAAATCAAGATAGATAGGAGTTGTAATAGCTTGAATTTCAACGATGCTTGTCTTCTAGGCTTGAAACCTTCTAGGAGAGCTCGTGAGGGTAATATCATGTTGGGGTGGAAGTAATTTACACCCTACCCAGATACTCTTTGGATAGCGCACCTGGGGGTACCTTTCGGCGCAGGGTGTGATTTACCGCCCCAAGTTGTGATAGCTGTAAAGACGAGTTGAAAGATCAATCGATTATGTGATATAGGGGTAACAGTGGGATGATGGGATCTGTCGGTTGGTGAATGTTACAAGAATTTAATATTCATTCTACACAAGTTCTCACTTTACATGGTGAGAGACTTCTCAGCTCCGAGCACAGGCGAAGAGGCTGGTCGATCTTTTGAGATAGTGCTGGCACAGTCCTCGGCAAACGGATTCGATTTAACAAAACTAGAGGCGTGAGGGGGGTTTTCCCAGGTAAAAATGCAGGTTAAAGTTGCTATCTTTAAAGACGGTCATGCAGAAAACGGGCCCGACTGCTTTCTTAGTTAAGGGGAGCGCAGATCAGATTTGCTGTGCTCATGCTCGGGGAAGATCCTGCCAAAAAAAAAAGACGGATTTGACTGCATTGACGGTGAAAATCGGAACTACTGTCTTCCGGTGCAAGCTGTTAAATGCAATTTGGGGGACTGTATGAGTGTGAGATTTTTGGTATTATTACATCTTTGCAGAATTGTGACTGAATAACGAGTACATGCCTGCTCCCTTATCAAGCTACGCTGCTGACACTTGACCGTTCACGGTTCCTCCTCGTTCACCCACCATCCAAGCTTGCTAAAAGAGGGAACCGAGAGAAACGCGAGGTTTCTGTTCCTTGAGTAGAGTACCTAGCACTTGATGTACTTTGAATGATACAATGCAACAATCAGAAACCCCGTTGTGCGCAACAACTGTAGCAGAAAGTGGTCGGCATGCTCTTGGGGAAGAGTAAATCCATGTCGAAATAACGATTATTCAACATTGATCTTGGCAGAGCCTTCACTGCTTTGCTAGACAAACCGGTTGCTTTTAAACCTCAGCCAACGCTAGTGTATGATACCGGAGGGTCTTTAGGCCGGAGACTGGGGCAGCCACATACCTTGATTAGTAAGAGATCCACATAGTAATCACGGTACCCGCGTGCCTCCTCCCTGCTTCCTTCTCCATACCTCGCTGTCGCCATTGATTCCACATTCCACCCCACACCCTCATACTTCGTGAATCGTGTAATAGCTAGCAAATCGCGTCATCTCTTCATTATGACGTCGCAAGAGCTTGTCGTTCGCCAGCCTCCTCAGTATGGCGGCTTCGAGGATACTCAGGAAGAGTTGGATTGGTACGGTAGCAACCCCGAGGGTATCGATCGTCGTACCCCGGAGGCCATGTATCCAGACGAGGTCCTTGACGTCGTCGCTAAGGAGGATGAGGAGGTTAGCGATGGCGAATGGAGCAGACCCACATATTCTGACGCGTCTAGATCACCGTCACCAAGGCCTTCTTCCTCCGCTCCCTCCCTAAAGCGTAAAGCCTCCGGTGATGTCGTCGCCCCCAAGAAGGCCCGGAAGGGTAGCAAGCGGAGCAAACCGGTCCCTACCATGTCCCCCGAGGCCGTGTCAACAATACTAAAATTGCCTCCCCATACTCCCGAGACGCGTCAGGCTGTTTTTTCGTTGAATGCGCCCGTGTCATGGACAGCAGAGCAGTACGAGGCGTATTGGCCATTGATGGACAATCTCTGGGTATGCAACAAGCCCAATAACGCGATGACTGGTAAAGGCACTCAGTCCTCCTACTGGTGGTGTCGTCTACACAAGGGGGAGACTGTTAGCGAGACTCATGGGCAAAAAAATAAGCAACTGCGACACGTCCCTCCCTGTGGTATGAAGCTGAAAATGGTGAAAGCATTCAGCCAATCTGACAGCAGTATCTTAATGACTGTTGTACTCTCGCTTCATTTGGATAAGAAGAGTCCCTGCCAGCAGCATAATCACGAGCGTGATTACGTCGATCAGGTCAAAATCAATTCCTTCGTCATGACTGCCGCTGGTGAAGCTGTTTCCAAAGGCTGGCAGATTGCCTCGATCTATAGCAATTTGAGAGGCGTCAAATGGACTGGAAACCTTTCTGCCCTGGAGGCTGCTGGTGGGAAGCACCTAAAGCTATTGCACTGCCATAACGCCGGCGCCGAATGGAAGAAGTCTCATCCTGACGGGCGCATTCAAGGTGCCAAAGATGCATGGGAAATCCAGTGGGCTGACTGTCTGACGTCACTGGAAACAATGGAGGGCGTGCGCAGTGCTAATATCGAGGCCCGAAGAGATATCGACAGTGAGATGGCCCATGGTACCGTGTTTGCAAAGAGATGTGAGTCTTATCCACCGATTTTTTTCTGTAGAGGCTATGGTTCGCTAACCGGCTAAAGCTCCGCTACTGTTTCTTCGCCGGCGTGGTCACCTCGCCTTAATGGACTCTACTCATAATAGCAACACTCTTAAATGGAAGCTATTTACCATTATGGCACGCAGCGAGCACGGAAGGTGGATCCCCTGTGCCCACATGCTCTCGCTAACTGAGGACGGTAACATTATTGGTGCCTTTTTAAGGAGAGTCAAGGCTTGGTGTGGTGGCAGAGGCGCATGGCGTCTTCGCTACATGGTTACAGACGACTCAGCAGCTGAACAGAAGGCTGTTCGACTAGCCTTCGGAGGCCTTGATGAAGGTGAGCAAGAGGTGGACCATTTTCTATGCCGGAAGCATAGCGAACGCACCTTGAAGCGAGAATTAGGGGGTGAGGGGTGTAAGAAGTCATTCGAACACCTCTACAAGGCCCTCTACTATCGATTTTCGGCGCATGGATGTATAGAAGAGATCAACTCTGCAATTG
>NKYR01000122.1:0-111107 GCA_003184365.1 Evernia prunastri
GTAATGTCATAGAATGAATAGAATATCATGTATGGAGGTGTCTATGTACAGTGGAGTGCTGAGATATCATGGTGCGCCAAGGCCACTAGTCAGGCCGGTACTCTAGGGCTGGGCTGGTAGGCCTGGCCTGGAACCATGACAAACCAGTCTCAACACTCGCTTTGCACAAAATTAGCTGAGCCGCATTATCTTGAAGCGAGTGATTTAAACTTACTTATTCATATGGCATCGTAGCGAGCGTTGCAGAGATGCTAGTTGTCTAATTGCACCGTGCTCGCTGAGCCGTTAAGAACTGATGTGAGACCTTCCTCGCTGGCGAGCGTCTTGCCGTCGCAAGAAGAGGCGGTGGGTATTGAGTAGTCGGCTAGGTCGACAATGCAGTATAGTGTACCTTCTTCGCCGTCGAGAAGGTGCTTAGACTATTATTGGAAAGCTCGCTATTCTTCATAACGTCACTCGAACCCTACTCTACGATAGCCAAACACCTGTTTCTTTGTTGGGGAGATATAGCTCCACATCATGCAGAAATCTGTTTCTGTAGGCGATAGTACAGATCACCTGTAAGAGCTCCAACGCAACGTGAAATTGCTGCAGTCTGTCGTCTATTAGCGCTGGTATAGCACTAATGGTTGACATATCCATGCCGTAGGCTTGGCCCCGAAGCCACATCAAAGGATTCTTCCCAGCCGTTTTGCACGCCTCGAAAAATATTTTCGATCGTGTTGGCGTATAACCCTAGCTAGTTCAGGGAGACGAGGACATTGCATGTCAGACGGACTTCCAAGTAGGCTGGGGACGGCGGCGTTTCGAGAGATGATGAGCTGCACTTCTTGTTGTTAGCATCGCACGCTCCCGCATTTGAGGCGTCGGCTTACTTACTTGGCTGCAGTCCCAGTTGTTTGGAAAGAACCCATGTTGGAATCTACCGACAGATATAGCATGAAAACCGTGACAAAGCCATGGAATAAAAGCGCTAATAAAGTCACGGCCCTAATATCGAGAACAAGAACGTTCAGACCAGTCCAGCTCAGAGGAAGCAACGTAGAGAGTCAGAGAGCGGTCAATCAGCGTCAAATAGCGCTGGGGAAATCAAAATCGATTTGCCTAGCGTAAAGGCGCGTGTAGCAATGGCGTTGTTGCAGAAGATGACAGACAATCAAGACCTGGTAGGTGCTTTAGACTGCCCAAAAGACATGCATCCTCACTTCATCGATCTTATAAATACAACTACCTCTTACAACAGGCGCCCACAGTCCAATGCTGTCGCCCACTTTCAACTGTCTGATGAAGTCTATAGTCGTAGGCAAGGTCTTTTCATCGTCGTGTTTCTTGATCCCATCCTCCAAATCTTCATCATGTCTCCACTTAAGAACGTACTTTCCCTCTGCCTTCGCTTTAGGTGAAAACCAGCATTCCCTTTGAGTTACCAGGTGATGCGTTCTATCTTGTTTCGAGAGCTTCGCGGGTTTCGAGGGTCTAGTATTGCTCGGAAACGCAGAAAACGCGGTAGAATCCCGCCTTTGACTTCCAGCCGCTGGCAAATCCTGCTCGAGCAGCTGACCGTCTTCTCTGATGATACCGACGTCACAGAACTTGCCAGTTTGGATCTCGTAGCGCTGACTACCGGCTTCAAAGACGATCATGCGTGCAGGATGTTGACCTCGTGGTGGGAGACAGACCTCTGGTTCTCTGCGTACAAGCCGACGTAGCCCCTTTCTCAACGTAGCAGCACGAGTACGACTGCTTTCCGAAGCTAGCGGTGGCGAGTAGAGCGTGAATCCGAGCACCTCATGCATGGCCTTGGACTCGGGGCTCGGCCAACTTGGTGACAGGATGTCGGAAGATGTTCCGTACCATTTCACTGGTGTTCGGACGAGGCCGAGTTTGGATCCAATGGTAGTGGTGTGTGGCCAGTATTCGGCGTGGTCAAGGACCAGTTCGACAAGCTCTAGAGGGAGCCTTTTGATTAGGAAGGCTTTCAGCCAGAGGATGGTGCTCATAGATGGGAATTTGTTAATATCGAACTCGATGGTAGTCTGCTCCATAGATAATTCGCGTGGAACTAGCTTAGACATCTTGGAAGAAATTCAAGGTCGCTTTCAAGTCCTAGTTGAGGGTATCAAGTAATCAATGGTGTCCACTTGGTTTTCTATCTGAAATTACATGCGGCATAATACACAGCATCGCGGGTGGCTTGCTGAACAGCGGAGGGAAGGAGGAAGGCGAGATGCATTGGGCAACTAAGGTAACAACTAGATGGTTACAGAGGAAATCAGGAAGAGATAGACAATCCTTTCCATCGTCCAATTGCTTCATAGCAATATTAGCTGAGCAAGATACGGGAGCGCTTGTACAATGAAAGATGGAACCACTACCTACTCTCGCCACTCTCGCACCCTATCAGATGCCAAGAAATGATGACAAATCAAAATCATCCAACTGTCAATTGGTGGCGCAAGAAAACCTGTCCTATCCACATCATCTGAAAAGCATAACGCACATAGTAAAGTACCATTCATGCAGATCAATTGCTGAACGAAACTTAGATCTGAATCTTCGGAGTCAACCGCCAGTGAAGTACTTAAGAGTGTGTAGAGAGTATCCACTCGTCTATAGTGGAAGCCGCGAACGAGAAGTTAGACAGTCGTCGTATACAAGCGATCGAGCCTATTCTCAGGATGAAAGCCCGGATTCGATACTGTTCCAGCGTCATGAAGGCATTGGCAGAGCAAGTCTAAGACTTGAAACCCATATTTGAATCCATTCGATCGAGCAAGGAGCTTCAAATAACAAAATGAGCACCACCGAGTCTTTTCCTTCAGATCAACGCAATAACCACCCATGGCTCGATATGACCCACTACCCCACAGCGTTCGACATCGTCTACCTCAAGCGCTTTCTCGCTCACAGCCTCCCGAACGAGCTGATCGGGATTATACTCGACCTCTCCGAATATTGGCCGCACTACAGCTGCTCCTCAACCTCATCGGTCAAAGCCCAAGGTAAAGTGCAGGAAAACCTAGTACAACCCCATTGGCTGGAACATCGAGGCCGTGAGACGACCACCCCGCTCTCTTTCACAGACTCAAGCGAAGATGGCTTTGTCCTGCGCTCGCCGCCGCTAGCGGTTCCTCTCGCAGATGTTGTGCAGTCTCAGGCTTTGGTTCCCCAAACGCGGCATCCGGTCCGCATGATCGTATTCGAGATCCGCTACTACCGTCTCTTCGCCATGAATCCAAAGTGTCGCCGGCGCCAAGTCGTCCGTCAAAGTAAGACCCGTCTCGAGGTTGGCATCAAGAAGCCTGTACCATCGACAGAATCACGGCTCAGAGCTGTTCGAGAGCCCGACACCCGGCCCGCAGCTCGTGTTGTCCAGGATAGTCCCCAGCTTCAGCAGGTCTGTGACCGTATATACGACTCGTGGCAATTGAGGCGAAGCTTCTGCGACCCGGCACACATGAGAATCGATGTGTACATGGATCACAAAGCACTTGCAGATGGTATGGTGGGGCAGAAGACCGTTATTTGGAGATGTGACGACGATGATGATGTTGCTGGCGCGAATGTCCTAGGCGATGCGTGGGACCTGAGAGGGGAACCCTTGCCACGTCTTTCCGGGGCAGCAAAAGCCCATGTAGATGACTTGGTGCACTCTTTGGCGAATGAAGATCGGACGGAGCAAGCAGACTTCGTAAAACAGTTGGAAGTGGGGGACAGCCTGGGTGTGTGGGTGAGGGTGAGGGACGGGCCAACTGTGAGCATGATCGAGAGAGTGAGCATGCATGCGTTCTGGGCAGCCTCATGACTCATTGACATCCGACGGTTCTGGTCTACGTCCAATGATGACGCTCTTTTTCGACCCGTAATGATACGGTACAAGCTACAAATCTGCAAAGCGATAACCCTGGACTACAGCTCGAACACTTCAATCAGACACACTTATAAATGGAGACTGAGAGGATCAAGATGTTACAATTATGATGGCGATTCGTTCAGTGCTCGACAAGACGAGCATTCCACGCCCACCCCCGGATCATGCCAGCTGAACGCAACAATTGGCCATCCCGAAATTCAAATCACAAGCAAGACAGACATCGCCAAAGCGCCTTCAAGATGAAACGATGATACAGCATCCACAATCCGAATATACAGTGCAGCACTCGACATCAACAGCACCTACCGACTCCCCATCACGCTGTTCCAAAAGCACGGATTGTCCAAATCCCCCCCCTCAACGCAATTCAGCGTCCCCAAATCGAAACAGAAGCCATGCTCCTTGCCCTTCCGCGTAACCGTCGCCTTGACCGCGCCCGTGCAGTCGGGATTCTCAAACGCCGAAAACTTACTGATCGAATACCGGCCGGCACCCCAGCTGCCGCCGACCTTGTCCGCTGCCGGCTGGAAGACCTGGCAACTGCCCGACGTGATCTCGGGCCGGGGATCGTCGCTGGTGTCGCCGTCGGCGTCCGTGCAGCTGCCGTCGTCGGCGTCGAAGGAATCGATCCAGGGCTTGGACCAACGTTTTTCGATCACGGCCGCGTCGACGCTGTCGTTGGTTGTGGGGAGAGTGAGGGCTACGGTCGCCAAGGCGAGGAGGATCAGGGGGGAGATATGCATGATGGAGAGGCAGACTCTGCGAGTATTGAACTTTGGGATGACGTACTGATGAATGTATATAGGAAACCTGGTGCGTGGGAACGGCATGGAGAGAGAGGTATACACTGGTTTTGATATTCCCAAAAGGTGGCACAAAGACGGGGCTCAAGACATGGGCTGCACAAAAGCACCTTGTTCAAGCAAGCGGCCACGAAAGCTCACGCGGACGTCACGACAAAGGCAAACAAAAGGGCCTCGTTGGATGAACATTCATCTCCGTCGGTCAAGCGAAAGCCATCAAAGGGGCCCAACAAAGGTATTTCGGTCCACAAAGCAAGATCTTGTCACAAGAATAGATCACCCTTTGTCCGATGCCTCTCGGATGATTTGCTCCAATTCAAGCATTTCTCTACTGACTTCAAGGATATGATGCCTCCTCGATCAGAGGGGCAGGGTGGTCTCGTAGACGAGAGGATTAATACGAGGTATCTGTAGTGGCACACTCAATGATCTTGCACTCACTCAGCCAGCTGACGGCTAGTTCAATGCCTGCTTGTTGAGTTAATGCATCGGGCATGCGCTCACCTTCGGTGATGTTTCTTTCTTTTCGACCACGTACGGAGCGAGCTGAATATACCGATCTCAAAGGCGTCTCTCATGGCCTGCTAAACGAAGGCATAGAGTCCTAGGCAAAGAGCCAAGGGAACAGAAAACCAAAACATCCTGTGAGATGCTCGGGTCAGGAGCAATGGGAGTCGTGCTTTCATGATATGGCCCCTTTGCTATGCTTATAGGATTCCAAGCTTCGTGATCCTCGTTATGTTTCATGCAACTGTCAGGCAGTGCCATTACGTTCCCCTTTCTTTCCACACGACCTTCTTTCATACCTTGCTAGGATCACTCGGCACAGCCTTCTCCACCAATTTTGCATCCGCCTTCTTCCTGAACGCCTGCACCTTCCCCATGAAGCCCTCGTCTCCTTGCTTATTGGTCTCGTGATCCCATCTGCACATGCAATATCAGCATCATATACCCCTCAAAGCAAACAAAGCAGACTTGGCTTGCAAGCAAGGCAGGTCCGAGAAGCAAGTCCGAGCCTCTTCCTCACAAAAGAAGTCTCGGAACTCCAACAGCAACATCCATCACAAGGCAAAACCAGTTCCAAAAAAAAAAAGGAACAACGGCACTCACTCCTCATCATGCCTCTCAATCAACCCCGCCCCATTCAAATGAAACGTCACCTTCGAATTCACCGGCTTCTCCGCCCCCTTGGCCTTGAACGGGATCGGCGACTTGAACACGTACCGCTGCGTCAGGTTGAGCTCGAGCCGATCCGCCGTCGACGACGCGAGCAGGTCGCACTTCTCCGTGACGGACTCGGCGAAGAGTTTGGGCATGCCGTTGAACTGCGACCTGATGCTGTCGAGGCCCTTGGCGATGGAGACGGGGTCGTCTGGATTATCCCGCCGGAGTCAGCGGTTTTTCGGTTTCTTGTGCTAGGGGGGAACATGGACGGGCTTGTGAAGATAATGTTCGTAATAACAAAAAAAGAAGAAGAAAAGAAGAAGAAAAATCTTTTCGCTCTCGACCCCTCCCTTAGCAGCCGTACGATTGCTCAAAAGCTAAAGAAAACGGGCCACTCAGGAAAAACACGACATACGGAAGACGGCATCCTGGCTGTAGTGGGCGTACGCCCGCTCGGAGGGCTGGAGCTGATAGAGCTTGAGGACGTCGTCGATGAGTATCTGCTCGGTGGCGGAGGGGGCGCGGGTCGGGTGGGAGCCCTGGGACGAGGTGGTGGTCATTTGGTTTGTCGTTTGTGCGGGTGGGATGGGTTTGGAGATGTGTGTATGTGTATGTATATTTGAGGGGTTTGTTGGAGATGGATTTATGGACAGTAGAGAAGGTAGGTAGGTAGAATCGATTATGTTACTTGGTAGAGTTTACAACGGGACAGAGGATAAGGGGTATATTCTGTTTATTTACTTTACTGTTTCTTAAGATGTTCATGTTCATGGGTCAAATGTGACGTGACCTGACATCACCACTGGCCGCTTGCCTTGGCGTTCGTATTCGTACGGAGTGCCCGCCATATCTGGCCATTACATATGTCTTGCTCCGCCATTCGCTCCTAGGCCGATGCCGTCGTGTTTCCCTCCGACAGCACCGTGCAAGGTCAATCATGAGAAAGGCCGGCCAGATCGGGCCCGAGAACGCTGCGACTTGCGGTGCGACGACGGTGGCTCGAGTCTCCATCTGACAAAACCGATGTAGATGATGTTGGTATTGCCGGCATCAGTAATGTTTTCGAGTTCGGGAGAGCTGGTGCTGGGAAAGCGCCGTTTAGAAGGCAAGAGGCTGGAAGCGTACGGGAAGAAGGGACGAGATAATGATGTGTACAGAGCATGGAGGTGTGGTGTGGGGAGATGGATGACATCAATTACAATTCTGTCTTTTATCCTCCTACTAAATGTATGAATATGTTTGTTATTATGTACACTAATAATAGAATCCAAAAATCCCAATCAGATACGCTCCCCCCACTCCAACTCATCAAGGTCCTTCTTCAGCACGAGCGTGGGCTTGCCACTGCACCACTTCAGCACCACCGCCCCCTGATCCTTAGCCATTGGATCCCACCACATCTTTGCGACGAAGTACTTTCGAATCAACGCCTCCCGATGGCGGTCTTCCATGGGCTGAGGCGATTTATACTCCAGGAACCGCCAGTCCCATACAGTGACCGCCCGCGGATGCCAATCCAACACGTGAGGCAGGAGCGCTCCGATATTGCAGCCGACGGCTTGAGCATCGTCGGAATCGACCAGTATAACGAGCTCGCACCGAGGCTTTGATCTGAAGTCTGGGCGGGAAATTTCTGCTGGAGGGCCGGGAGGGAATATCAAGGCCGATTTGGAATGATCGACAAGGAGTTCGTTCGCCTTGTGACTCGGGTCGACCAGAGATGGGCTCAACATGACATCGCACTCTTTGATGTTCGGTATTTGCATGCTCGAAGCCGGTTCGGCAGTGCTGGGAGGCGTCGGTATGCTCCAGGCTTTTGTCGTGACCTTGTCAGGGGGAAAAAGAGGACGCGTGGGCAGAGAGTCCTCGGAAACGGTTTGCTGTGTCGTATCCGCAGTGGTTGATTGAGAAGCGGTGGTTTCTCTTGCAGGCGATGACGGTTCGATATAGATCCTCGATTTTTTATTCCTTCGATGGAAATGCTCATCGGTGCCGACAGCCGTCTTACGGACAAGGGAAAAAGCAGTCGTCGATTGAGGATGGAGCTGCGGAGGCTCTGTTGACCGGGATGCGACAGGAGGTCGCGCAGAGTTGGTGATCTCAGATAGAGGGTTCTTGAGGGTGGACCCACGCGCTTTGTTGATGGCTTTTGGTTCACTCTTTGACTGGTGAACAGGAAGAGGCCTTGCCTTCTTTGTGTTCCTTGCAGACTCTTCATTGTCGTCAAGTTCGGCACTGCGCTTCCTCGAGTGCGTACGCAGGGTTTCGCTAGATCCCGTTATTCTTCTGTTACCGAATGTGACGCTATCCCTATGCAACAGTGGTGAAGACTTCGGTGGTGTCTGAAGAGTGCCTTCACCAGTCATGCTGCCCATTGAGTGCCCCGAATCAGTTCGTTCGACGACAGCACCATCGCCAAGCCTTTGCTCTTTGTCTCGCATTTCCCCAGTGTCCATGCGTACTAGTGGTGGAGCTGCTGCTGCACGTGGACGTCGAGTTGCCTTTGATGTGGAAGCTTCTACGTCTGGTGCCAATAGATGATGCTCATCTTCCTCGTCGTCAGTAAGATCCCAAGACGTCAATTTATCACCGGCCCCGCGATCAATGCTATTCAGCTTCTCAACCCAGTTTGCGATTTCTTCGGATAAGTCTCCGGTAGGTACCGTTCGGGCTTCGGTTGCCATGTGCTGTAGCTCGTCAAGACCCACAGCGCCTCTCCAATCTCTATCCAAATGCAACTTCATCAAGCGTGGAAACCTGAGTGTGAAGATATCACGATTTGGCGATTTATCAAAACCGCTCCCCGCAACATCGAAGACAAAGGGTTTTCGGAAGACGACACTCATTGGGGGCAGTCCCTGAGCGAGCTCGATATCGAAAACCTCCCAGGTCTCGGCAAACTCCGTACCCATGGCTCTGAGAGATCCGTTCTCGGTCAACGTCTTCATGTCTTCTCTTTTGATGCAATCTTTGATTTGATCAAAGACGAAGAACCGAGGCTTCTCGCCAGCATTCAAGACAGCCGCTTTGTTCCTAAGACAGCCAATGTAGAAGTGGGTCCAGCGTATATTCATACCCTCATATTTCTCCGCTTCAGTGACATCATAGCCAGCACCGACAACGGCGAATTCAGCAGTATCACCCAAACCCTTGATGCAGTCCTTTTTTAGCTTGACCCACCGACTTGGAAACCTGCGTTGGGCAGGCTTGCCGAGATTGAAGTAGGGTTCATCCGAGGGTTTCAAGACCAGACCTTCCCATCGCTGGACGAATGCCAGGGCCAGAGCCTTCCTGAGTTTCTCTGATCCTGTCGGTCTATCAAAGCGAACGTGCTTTTGCCACACTAAGTCCGCGCGGCCTTTGATACGGCTTACTAGCCTCTCCAAAAGCTGCCGCCTCCTCTTGTGCGGCCTGTGGACAACCGGATCATCATCAATAAGCATAACATCGTAATACATGATCATCAGATGTTCCCATGGATGTGGCCTGTATCCAAATTAGCACATATGCTGCACAGCTGGGGTGGTTTATGCCTACTGGGAATCCAATGCAGTGCCCAAAAAGCTGCCCGACCTAGAGACGTGCTTCCGTAACTTGTGGAATTCCAAAATCCCCTTCGTCTTATCGCTCCAAACCAGAAGCTCCCCTTCCAAGATGCACTTTTCCGAAAACCCACAATCATGGCGTCCAATGCGCAAGCTATCTTTGATAGCTTGGTGAACACCTCTTCGGTCCGACGTAGAGTCTTTGCAGCTTTTGGAGAATAGTTGAACGCAATCTTCACCTTTGGACATATCAATGTGAATTTGGCAATACTCTCCATCATGCTTCTTCTCAACGCTCATGGTCCTTCCGTCAACCATTGACACAGCATGATTAACACCACCCTTAGCTTTAACCCATTTAGGCGGACCAAGCTTGACGCCGATCCTGGGCTGAAGCAAATGGGCGTCGTTCTCGCAGCGCTGGGTTAAGGTACCTTGCTTGCAATTTGCTACCTGAGATGCGGGTAATCCTCTTAGCTCCCCGATGGCGGCCTCGAAGTTGTCGTACATTTGCATGGCTGTGGGAAGACGAACGTCAAGAAGGTAGTAGACCAAGCCCTCGGAGAGATCGAGGCAAGAGTAATCTTTGAGGATCATCCGGGTGAACCATTTGGCCTCTCTAGATTGCATACGTTGGTAGGTTTGCCCTAAAATCCTCAAGACTTCTCGATCATCTTCGATCTCGTGGAACTTTTCCGTGCGTCCTTTGACCTTTGGCCCAGAAAACCGGCATTTTCCCGCAATTGTAGCAAGTGCCTGGTCTACCTGTTCGAGGGTGATCTGATTCCCCAGATGTTCAGGAAATTCGGCTTGTCGGAGGGCACGTTCAACACAATCGCAGAGGTTGCCTCGGCCCGGTTTCTGCCACTGGTCTAGCATCTCCAACCTGTCTTTTCCCAGGCAGAGACATCTCTTGAGTAGCCCTGTGAGACGCTTGAGCTTCAGAGCATAGACCCTGTCGGTACGCTTTGCAGGGAAGAGGGCAGATAACAAAGCAACAGGGTCAATGTCAGGCGAATTGACGGTGACTCGATGAGTGGTGAACCATTGCTTGATGGTTTCTCGATATCTCTGCTGACGATATGCTGGTAAGAGTGGTGGGTCTCGCTTGGAGATATTTTCGAGGTCAGAGAGCAAGGTGCATAACTGAATGAAGAGAACAGGCATTTTGATGTGAGCAGGGAAACAAGTGAAGCAGGATACATTCAAGTTGAGAAACAAAAGGAAGAAACATGAATATAGTAAGTGAGGAGCAAACAGTAATGGAAGTCATAGAAAGATAAAGACAACACTTAACGCCCCCCCTAATGTACACCCAATTTATAATGCTATTGGCTGATGAAGTGAATGGAGAGAGAAACTAGTAAGAGAAACAAGGACATCAGGTTCACATCGAGAGACACGCTTTGTTTTCGCGCCATCACGTGTCTGTTCTAACCAAAAGTAGACTGATAATCTTGGCGGTCTTGGCGGCCACACCAAGCCTCAAGCCCGAACAATAGTGTCTCCAAATATTGGTATTTATATCATTTATTTATCAAATCAATTGAAGTACAGTCATATAGGTGGAAGGTCGACAGGTATCTACTTATAGATAGTGGAGCCCAGAAGCTGTGCACCTCACTCACCTGAGTTACCTCAGCTGTTTGACAAGCTGATCTTGACAAGCTTTCCGTCATCCCTTGTCATCCCCTGTTTGATATCCAACAACATCTGGCACCCGCAATTTCAATGTAAATGAAACACTCTCCGGATTGCCATATGCCACAAACCATGAAACATTTAAAATCATTGACACATGACAAGGCCATGATCCTCTACACGTAATACCAGTACATAAACTGAAGAAACAAGAGTTTTAAGGCTCACAGTGCTTGAGCTCATTATGGCTCCATGTGCACGAAGAAATCTTAAGATTTCTTTGCCAATCTCATTATTACATTGCCTATGCTTTCCCGTTTCTTCGTTAGTTACTATGACGAGTCTCGCCACTTGTCATTTCAGCTCTCCACTGTGCCGCGAATATCATGGCAGGAAATTATTACAGAAATGATACAGATGCCTTTCCCTGAGATTAGTGTGAAACTCGAACCCATGAACGACCATCTCATAAATGATAAAGGTATACCTATACCCTCCCAGATAGGAATCCAAAGGTCCACACTCACTCTCCAGTGTAATTCCAAAACAGGTCAATAAGACCTCCTCACAAGCCCTGCTCCCTTCCTCACCAACCCAACTTCCCCAAAAACCCCCGGAACCATGCTTCTCCCCCTCCTCACCATCCTCCCCCTCCTCATACCCTCCACCTCTGCAAACGGCTGCCATCAAGGAAACGACAACATCGGCTGCCCAACCGCAATGAGCACAGACGTCTTCACGGACGCCATAGCGGACTTCTGCAACAACAATTTCCTGGTACCGAACGCTCCCCCGAAAACAGAAAGCATCGCCGTGGGCAACAGCTGGCCGGGTCTGCTCTACAGCCTGCCGACCTACGAAGACAACTGGGGCACCAAGGTTGAATTCTGGGGTACGCAACCACCTTCCCTCCCTCCCTCCCCAAAAAAAGCGAGGCGACGTCCCCTCCCCCAACCTCACCCCAACTCAACAAACAAATAAACAAAACGCTAACCCAACCTCGCTCGCGCGCCCCCTTAGCCAATTTCCGCGTCGACAGGACCTCGGATGGAAATCCCTACATACTCACCTACCCGCTGTGCATCTCCCTCCTCGGGCAAGCCAGCACCGGCAACGGCACCAACGGCAATTTCGGGGCCGACTGCCAGTACACCGGGGGCACGTCGTTTGGCGGGTGGGGCAACACGGACTTTGGGACCGTGTTCGCCGAGGCCATCTGTCCGCCCAACGTCCATTGCCTGCCATGGAAATACAGACCCCTGGCGTGCTGATTCCACGCTTTCCCCCGCCCTGCCACGGGTCGTTGGTTGCGCACCCTTGCTTGCCTGCTTGCTTTGCGCCTAGAGATGACGTGTTAGCAAGCGTCATTTGCGTTTGGGATGGAAATTGATCGAGCGCGCCGAGCGGGTATTGGTAACTGTGTTCCGCATCACAGGTGGACGGTTCCCTCCATGGACGATACATTTACCCATAAACATTTCAATTATCCATGATGACGCCCCAGCCACGGATCACAGACAACCATCCATCAGGGGCTACGTATCTTTTCCACGGATAAGACGCCCGCCGTTCGTTTCATCAAACATCATGCCTCTTATCAAGTTTACATACAAATTTCTACGCTGAAGATACCCCTACACAATTCAAAAAACGGAAAAAAAAAAAACCATGCAGACTCTCCCACTCCTCGCAAACCACATCCCAAGTTGTCTCGAAAAAAAGTAAAAAAAAAAGTAAAAAAAAAGTAAAAAAAAAAGATATAAACACATCACCCCACAAAACAACACACCCTAACCTATCTTAATCATCCATGTCTCCCCGCCCATCATCCACAACGAATACATCTCCACAAACCAAATCTCCCTAGAACGAATAAACGATCGGACCTATTCACAGATACGCGTATCGTCCCTCCGTCCCTCCATCCATCCACCCATCCACACATCCATCCATCCATCCATCCACCCATCCATCCATCCATCCACAGTACATCCCAGTCCAGTCCCACGTACAGCCTATACCCCCCTATATACCCCTATATATACCCCCCGTCTATACCCCCCTCTCCCCTGCACTAATCCAACCATACATAAACAAACAAACACACCCACTCCCCCCCCAACCCAGCCATCCATACCACACACCACCTACAAACCAACATTTCCCAAACACTCCAATTGGCCCCCCCCTTTCATAAGTACCACCTACGCGTTTCTGTAGGATGGCCGACCCTCTTTTGCAAGATTGACGCAGCTACCTGACCTGGTTCAGATAGATGCATTACACCAAGTAGTTGAGTGAGTGGCCTCGCTGATTCCATCATTGTACTGTCAGGATATCGCGAGTCGGGTTGCGCCGTGATCTGCGGAGTGGATGCTGGGATGTTGGCTTTGAAGGCACTGGGCGCACAGAATTATAGCGATATCATTGGTGGGTGGTGTCTCAGGTTCCAAGACTTAACTTACGGCGAGATTTCAATCACTAGGCACTTGGAACCGCTCGTTACTACTACGCAGGGCACACGTACGTTAATTGACTTGGTTGTGATCTGTTATCAACAGGCATGCATACAAGTACTCCTAGCCTTCCTGATTTACCAACTCCATGCCATATGCCATTGTGACAAGCCGAGTCCGAACATCCTCGCCTTAGTCATGCCTGCTCCAGTAGTCTCATTCTATGCCTCTAGAACACCGTGGGCCCAAGTCTGCAATATCCCAACAAAGCGAACAAAACCAAGCAAGTCAAGCATGGAAAAGACTTTCATGTTCAAGTCGGACCAAGCCGTGAATAATATCTCAAATTCGCACACCAAGCACCCAAAGGTTGAACACGTTCGAACAATCCGGCACCTTGATTGGCAAGCGAGCTTTACCAGTGGACATACACCGAAGTCAGTCAACACTGGAAGCTCTGCCAGAGATAGTACAAGGCGTAATGGACGCTCGCTTCTCATTAGACTAGACAATTGCTGGGCTCGAATTTGTAGACATACACCGAAGTCAGTCAATACAAAGAGCACACAGCGAGAGTGCAAGTAGCAGAGGGCGAAGTGTGTCCAAAGTTTGAGGGAAGAATGGTGTGCAATGGGTAAAAATAGTCTGATGGCAGGGAATGGGGCGACTTGTGACGACTTCGAGTGTCGCTGCTGCTGCCGATATGAGCAGCGTCGATGGGATCAATGTCCGGCAGGCGAGGACGTCTAATGCCAAGACGCAAATGGGTAAGACTAATTTGGTGTAGCAGCATAGCAAGGATGAGGGCGGCAGTGTGGAAAAGCAAACTCCGGCATGCAAGATAGACTGAGAAGGAAAGGCGTGCTCGACGTAAAATTGGTCTCAAGCCAACAACGACTGAGGTTTGACGCCATCAGTGTCGAGTCCTTGAGCATCCACATCGGCATCATCATCGCCCTTCGCGCTCTCGCTCTCCCAGATTTGGATTTCGGCAGCCTCTTTCGATCCTGCTTCCTCAATGCCAAAGTCAGCGTCAGCGGCAGGCGTACTAGTCTTGGCTGAAAAACGAGCGAGGATGTCTTCCCATCCAGTCTGAGCTTCAGCCACAGCAGTGGCGCGAGGACGAGGTAGTGAGGATGAATCCTGGGCATTGGTGGTTGTCGACAGCTTATCGACGATCTGCTCAGATGACTCCTCAACAGCGACGATTATGTAAGAAGATGCATCGCAGCCCTCGGCGTAGAAGTCTGTAGCATCAAGGTCTCCAAGTGGTGCGCGTGTGTCATCGGTCATGACGTCCCTCCTAGTAGGGGTGACTGGTGTAGCTGAGGCCACGGCAGCAGGGCCATCGATAGGTGGAATGTTCTCTTTGTTGTCTTTGTCGCCTTTAGACGAGGTGCCCTCATCGTCGGATATGTCCAGTGTGCGAGTGGAGTGGTCCATCAGGTTAGTCAACTCATCGCTTTCAGTATCTTCGTGGATGTCGAATTGCCATCCCTTTCCGTGAGTGGGCTTGGACTTGTATTTGGGTACTGTGCCAGCGAGGGCGGCGTCAATAGAGAAAGGCAGTCCATTGGCGGACTCGCCAGCAGTGGAAGATGGAGGATTGACACGAGTGAAAGGGGTGGCTGTCATACGACGACGAGATAGTATTCCGATACGCTTGCTCTTTGGGGAGCGACCGGCAGGAGCAGGGGCTGAGGATGGCTCGGCACGTCGTTTGATTCCAGCAGCAGGTGTAACCGTATCTTCCGCCTTGCGTTTCTGGCCGCCTGCTTGAGCACGCTCAACATATTGAGCGGGCTGAGCCGGTGGAGTAGCAAAGAGTGGTGCTTCATTGGACTTGGTAATATCAAATTCAAAGGTCCGACCTTTCTTGGAGTGCGTTGATATCATGAGCGGGTCAATGTTCTCTGAGTCGGCGTCGTCAAACTCGGCGGGAGCATGACGCTTGAGGGTAGACGCGGGAATACTAGCAAGAGCTGTTTGACATGTCAACCTCGGATTTCCTTGAATACCTTGGATAGGCGTATTGTCGTCCCAAACAAAGGGCATGTGAAAGACTCGGTTGACCTACCATTCTGCTTGTTCTTGATGTTGGTCATATTCTTAAGTCTAGCTGCACCGAGAGAAGCAAATGGCATACGGGCTGGCGAAGCCATCGTTGTGATAGTGGTCATGTTGAGGGTGTTATTTTGTGTGGTGTTTTTGACCTCTGGAATGTGTGATGGCAATGCCAAGATATCTCCAGGCACAAGTACGTTGGTCAAGGCGTACAAATGTGAGGAGGCAATGTCGATGAAGAGGCTGCCGAAGTAATTATGTTGTTGTTGTCGAAGAGGATGATGGAGGATGTTGAGGGTGAGTGGAAGATTGTAGGAAGGTAAAAGAGTGAGCAAGGTCAATTGTAAGTTGTAGCCTAACTGAAGAATCAAGGAAGGAGTTGAAAGAAAGCAGCGGATGCTCAAGATTTTAGCCACTCGGGTACAGTGGTACAATCGCGCCTTGAACACGCAGCGGACGTGTGGAGGGGCAATGCAGTACAAGTAGTCAAGCCTCAAAGCATGGTCCGAGATAAGCAGGGATCGAAGCCAAAGTACGGTAAAGTACAGCCTTGTTGGCTGTTGCAACTTGCAACTTGCAGCGCGTTGAAGCGTGTTTTGAACAAGTCAAGTTTCACTAATATTTGTGCTGCTCTTCTTTTCACAAAATGATGAATATTTATTTGATGCCTGAGAATAGAGGCAAAGAGAATGCCTGAGGATGCCTGAGGATGCAGTTTGAAGAGGATTGAAATGCTTCCAATGTGTGCTGTATAATAGGCAGAGGGTGAAGAAGCAGGGGCTTATGGCCTTGTTGAGAGTTGTGAGAGTACGCGCCACACTAGCGGTTCACGCGTCGGGGCTGTTGCCAAGATTTACTCGACGACGACTTCCTACTGGTTCCCGTTATTCTTCTCCTGATTCCAACACACCAAATCAACCAACACATGCATACTCCGGATTCTTCACCGTTAGCCTATCAAACTCCCTCTTTGCCACTGCCCAAGACTGACCATTATCGTCATCGAACACCCATGTTTATAGGTTTGAACGAATCACTCTTCAACGCTAGCTCTATCTCATCCGTGTTTGACACAATGTCTCGCTTTCAATCGTTAGGCTGTCTAGGGAGATAAATTTGCCATACGTGCCTGTGCTCCGGGGGGGGAGAGGGGGGGGGTCCGTCAACGGTTGCCATGTGATCTTCCGACATTGTTGAGGCCGCTACACCCTAATGCGCCATCTGATGCGCCATCTCTCTAGCCACTCACCTCGTTGCTTTCTACCGGTTTCCAGCGCGCAAGAAACCAGCGTAACGCAGACACCTTTCTATAGCATCTCTAGGTAGACTCCCCTGAGAGATTGATTGTGCAAGGGTCCGTGTTCTTCAAAGACAATGAGTTTTTGGCTTGTCATCTCCAGCGACTTGACGCTCACAGGGAATCGTTCCCGGCGTTGGTGCGTATCATGGAAGCTGAATCGTTTCAATTAAGAATCGTATGCTAGAACCTCGTGCGCGACATTACTACTGCAGCTGTCTAAAAGTACTCTGCTCTCAATTCCAGGGCTAGAAGCATGTGTTCAGCTATATTCTCGGTGTAAACCCTTCATGTTTTCAAGTTGCGCTGGACTCATTTCTAAATTTCGCTGTTATATTCTTCGCCGCTTCGGTCGACCTGTTGTTCGACTTCCTGTCGCTTCAAGTTCTCGCTCTCTTTATTCCCTGTACTGCCAGAATGACATGATGCCCTGCCGACAGTATTATGACTCATGCCGAAGAGCTGGAAGCTGAGCCTTACTGTCTAGACAGCCACTCCCCGGCATCTTTCATTGTTCTTCTTAGGAGCTACGCCTCCATACGGGCTGTCCGCGATCATGATGCCTGGAACGCCGCTGTTTCTCTTCTTGTATCGAGGCAAGATATTTACAAGGTGCGAGGCTGAGATGTTTTTAGGCCCAGACTCTTCGTCAGCCCCAGGCCCGACATCCTTCCTCTCCGCTCGTGACTTATGTTTGTGCTTCTTTGTCTTTGCCGTTCGTGTCTTGCTGGCCTGTGAATCTCTTTCTTGCGAAATGGAACATGGCTTATCTGCCTACTGTCTTTCCTTGTGTGTCATCTGCTCCAGATGTCTTACCCTTTGTTTTCCGATACTATATCTTGCCATGTACCTCCTCATTTCATTACAGCTACAGATCTCGTATCCTTCTTCAAAGAGCTCAAGACACCAGCCTTTTTTCCCCAGCCAAACTTACCTAGCACCAGCCCATGGATCGTACCCCCGGCGCTTCCAACACAAACATATGGCGGCCAGCCTGGGAACTGAACCCCGAATTCAGCGACCTTCTCAGACCCTACAGCACCGCGGCCGTAGTCTACGACGGCACGAGACAGCGGCCGGAACTCTGGGACATCTGCAACGGATGCATCCTCTGGCTCCCTCCCAAAAAAGACCTCGGCGCGATCCCAGACCCGAACCTATCCAACCGCGACGCAGGCTTCTTCGACCATCCGATCCTCGTCCTCAAGATCGACAGCACCGGCCCCCGAGACGCCACCGTCCACTTTGTAAAACTGACCTCCCTACGCAACCGACCTCTTGGAAATCTCCCTCTCTCTTGGCGGGATCATTACCTGCCCATACACCCCGCCGCGCCCCATCCAAAAAGCGGCCAACTGCTCCACCTCGAGAAGGAAAACCCTAACCGGGGCATGGTTGAGAACTCATACGTCTCCCTCAAGGAAGGCGTATTCTGTTTGGATTACAGGGCGCTGAGGTGTTACTCTGCCGGGCAGAAGGCCGACGGCTACCGGCACCGTCTCACGAAGGGTTCTTTTGCTCTGGTGATGCAGAACATCAAATGTGAATCGAGCGAGTGGGTTAAGACGGAGTGGGTTGAAACGGGTGATTTATGGGAAACGTTCCGTGACAAGTATCTTCCTAAAGAGCAGAGAGAAGTTTAGTTCTGGCTTTTGGTTCATAATGCATGCAGTGTACAGGGGAGCTTTCAACCGCAAACATATCCTTGGAGTGATTTTGAGTAGCCAAAAAGTCTTCTCCCATTTTCAAAATGAGCAAGCATCGCTGACGAGAAATGGGTCTATTTACCACAAGAGCCACTGTATATCCTCAGCTGAGCACGCCGCGTTGAAACATTCGCAAATTATAATTCACACATTCGGGGCCACGAGCATTCGTCTTCAAGGGGTCCTTGCGAAGAACTTCTGCTCGCGGAAGAACACGTACATAGCCCCGCAAAGGTCCATGTCCAAGTCTCTCATTCCCGCTATCTCCTCTTGTCAAACCGTGCATTATATCCAACGTAATCTAGGGATGAGACAGTGTCTTTAGCAGCAAACAGAGGTCATCAATCTCGCATCGCATCTCCACCAGCGACTCAAAGAACCCTCTCCCGTCGCAATTTCCTACAGCAGGGGGAAGCGGAGCGTACGAAGAAATCCCAATTGATTGAATGATTGAATGATTGACTAAAAAAAGCAGAGCTAACCGTCTCGCGGTCCAACACACACATAAAAAAAAAAAAAAAAGGAACGACAAGGAGCGAAAGCCCAAAGTGCCCAGCGCTTTACACACCGCAGACCGAAGCTGCAGCAACAGCGATATCCATCCATCCATCCCTCCATCCATCATCGTCCGTCATCGAAGGGGTCGGACTTCCGGAGAAACACACACACACAAACCCTCCCCCACCACATTTTCATTCCCCACTCGAGCTCGGCAGACCCGCTGCTCAAGCAGAACCCTATCTACAACATCCCCCTCCCCCTCCTTCCCTTCCCCCCCATCAAAACCCCCCAACGAACCCAACCTCACAAGAACAGCACAAAGAGCGCAGCGATAGCCAAGCCGGCGAAGCCGGCCGGGACCAAGTCGGCCGCACCGCCGACGAACGGTGCGGTCGTGGGCGTCGAAGGGAGCGGGAAGCCCGAGCTCGCCGCGACGCCTGTGCCGGCGACGGTGCCGTTCAGGTAGCCGGTCGACGTGCTGGTAGCGGTCATGATAGACGTGGAGCTGAGCGTCGTGGTCGTCGTGGCGTTGTTGGGCGCGACGGCTGGGAGGCCGTTGACGGGGTTGACGTTGTCGGCGGCGGCGGCAGCGGCGGTGCTGGATGCGCTCGCGGCGGCGGCGGGCACGGCGCTGAAGAGGATGCTCGGGACGACGGAGGTGGAGAGGGAGGTGGAGGAAGCGCTGTCGTCGACGATGGTGCTGACGACTGTGTTTTGGACCGTGGTGTAGGCGGTCGAGGTGAGGGGCGCGACCATGGTGACGGTGGAGACGACGCTGGGGACGACGGTGGTGGCGAGGTGGGTGGAGGAGGCGCTGTCGACCATGGTGCTGACGCTGGTGCTGTAGACCGTGCTGTAGATCGTGGAGGCGACCGTCGTGGTGGGGCCAGCGACGGGGGCGACGACGACGGAGGAGACGACGCTCGGGACGGTCGAGGTGGCGAGGTACGTGGACGAGGCGCTGTCGGTCATGGTGTTGACGACGGTGCTGTACGCCGTGCTGTAGCTGGTCGAGATCGTGGTCGAAGTTGGAGCTGGGGCAGCAACGGGGGCGACGATGGGGGAACCGACAACGGTGGGTACGACGGTAGATGAGACGTGGACGGAAGAGTTGCTGTCGGTCACGGTCTTGAAGCCGGTGCTGTAGAGAGTCACGGATGTGGTCGACGTGCTGGTCGTTGCGGGATAAGACCAGACGACGCTTGTCATGACACTGGAAGAAGTCTTGGTCGACGAAGCACTGACGATGGTGCTGACGACGGTGCTATGCGCGATTGAAGAGACAGGTGGAGTGAAACCAGAGACAGCAGTGCTACCAGTGCAAGCATGGGCCGCGGTGTAAGCGTGGTATGCATTCGCGGCGACGCTGGGTGCCATGGCGGTGGCTGGGTTTTGGACCACCCTGGATGAGGAAGAGCTAGTCACTTGTGGCGCCACACATTTGGTGCAGATGGTGCTGGTGCTGGTGCTCAAGATTGTTGAAACGCTCGTTGCGTTCACAACGGCAGTGGTACCGTTTGTAATCTTGGTGCTGGTCACTGGGCAGCTAGTCAGAGTGGTGTAGACGATCTCGGTGGTGACTGCGGCAACGGTAGGCATGGGAGACGCCGACATGGGAGCTGCGGTCGAGTTGGTCATGGCTGGAGATGCGGTCGAATTGGTCTTTGGAGGCGCCACACACTTGGTGCAAAGGGTACTGGTGCTGGTTGACAAAATGGTAGAAAGGCTGGTGGCCTTCATGACAGATGTAGTACCATTGGCGACCTTGGTCGTAGTGAGCGGGCAGCTCGTGACCGTGGTATAGACAACCTCGCTGACAACACTGGCTACAGTAGATTTCGCGGTGATAGAGCTGTTCGTGCTGGCGGACACAGCAATTGCCGACGATGAAGGAGCGACAACCATGGTCGTGGCAGGTTTAGTTGATGTAACAATGACCTGTGATGTAATTGGCGTGCTGCGAGCGGGGCAGTCCAGAACACTGGAAGCGCAAGCCGTGATGATAACTTCGCTGGTGCTTAAGACGATCGTCGCCGGGATGACGGTCGTGGTGGGTTTCACGCTGGAGGGAATCAGGCTAGACGAAGCCACGGAGCTGCCAGTGCTGTGCATGGAGCTGATGCTGGAGCTGGTGCTTGAGCTGGCGCTTGAGCTGGAACTGACAGTATTATTGATGGCTTTGATGCTCTTCCAGCTTCCGCTCTTATCGGTGTACTCGTACTGCATAGCTGGATTGGCGTTCATAATCTTCACGCTCTTGATGTAGGAGGTGTAGTTTTGGGTTGGCGGCAGTTGAGTGGGTCCACCAGCCCAATTCACCGTATCGGGGGCTTGTTTGCTGGCATCACCACCATCCCAAAGGCCGAGGGAAACTTTCATGGGGGTCTGCGGGAACTCGTTGCCTGCTTGATCTGCCGTGAGCGTGCGCACGACTGTTCCATCAATGGACCAGACCAGCTCCGTAGGAGACCAGTCGATTGCGTAGGTGTGGAATCCAGTCTGGGGCGATGCAACGGGGACATATTCGGAAACACCGTAATCCAAAACACCTTTGCCGAAGTAGTTGGTTTGTCCTTGAGCAGTGTTGGTGCCAGTGAACTCCCAATCAACCTCGTCCAAGTCATCGGAGAGCAGGACCATGCTGCTGACTATGCCTTTCCCTGGAGCAACCTGGGCAACATATTCGATACGCCCGAAAAAGAAGAAGAAGTTAGAATAGATGGTCGGAGCATCACCCTGTTTCCCAAAGTTGAACACGGCACCCATCTGCGAATCGAAGGTGGTGTATTCGTAGAGAGCGCTGGTCCAGTCGCTTGGAAGAGAGTTCTGCTTCGTGAAATCCATAAAGTAAGAGCTGGTCGAGAGACCCAATCCATTCGGGCAAGTAACTATAAGATTCATTAGTCTTACAAGCATAGCACGCTGGAACACTGCATACCATTCAAAGGATTACAGACGGTGCTAATTTGAGCAAACGCTGACGGCAAAGCAGCGATGGCGGCGATGGCCGCAACTGAGCTTTTGTTGAAGAGCATGGTCAAGGAGATGCTGAATATTCTGAAATCAAAGGAATTGGAAATCTGTTAATGATAGTGGGAAAGATACTTTAAAAAAATTCCTTGAAAAACAGTGAGCGTGGAGAGTGTGAAGGTTCGAAGTTTTGGAAAAGATTGGAAGTGAGCGTGATTAAATGAATGTGAGATGAAGAGATGAAGGAGGTACAAGAAGTAGGTATCTGAATGAAACAAAGAATGCACGTGTCAATTTTTGGACTCGAAGGTTGGTGTGTGGCTGTCAAGACAAAGAGTAGATGTAGCACTGTCAAAGGGAAGAGGCGCATATTCCCATATCAAAATGATAAAGAAGGAGGCGAAAGTCATTGACTGGTCAATAGACGGCGCCCGCGTCATAATCATTTTCACCATAAAGACTTGGACGTCGAGGCAGCGATCGATCGTACCATTGGAGCTTCTCCTTTGCGCCAGGCTCGAACTACTATTTATAGCTATGATGCTTTGTCGTACAATGTTGCTGCCCCGAGATCTGACACAATCTTGGCACAGAGAACATTGTGGATGGCCACAAATAGAACCGTGAATGGCGTCTCCTGAAACAACGAAGTTTCCTCGCATGTGGCGAAAACGGGCAGGTCAGTCTCAATGGCGTTTCGTAACTTTTTCTCATCTTCGGATAGTTTTGAGAGCTTGCCCGGGGTTGACTGCCTTGGCTCAACTATTGCGCGCCTACGGAGATGGTCACAGGAGACCTTGTTTTTGAAGACTGTAAGTAAGGTCAGCATCTGTCTTTACGATGAAGCAGAAGGCACTTACTCATAGTAGACCTTCTCGGGCATAACGTTGCCGTCCGCGTCCTCCATCTGCACTACATTCTCTCCGCCACTCTTTTCCTTCTTTTTATCACGCTGTATCTTATCCCACAGCTTCAACGCATCCTCAATCCCTGTAATCTCCCTAAAAAGCGTCGTGTTTGTGATCCCCAAACACTTCAACCCATAAATATGTCTCGCCTCATTGAAATGCTTATCAAATGCCCTCCGGCCCATATACACAAAGTTTCCACAGATCTCACATGGGAACTCTACTCCCAAGCCATGTAGCTTGTAGAGCCAATATGGAATAGGCTTGCCATCCCAAGCCAACGGTAGCTTGAGAGGGTTGTAAATCTTCTCGTCGCCGTCTGAGTCCGACTCATCATCGCCATTGCGCTGCGGTGCTTCGGTAGACTCCGTGAAAAAAGCATCAAGCTCCATCTGCCGTTCGCGCTCCGTCATGCCTTGCTTGCGCTCAACATTCACGCGGGAGTCGGTACGAACGGTCTCCATAGTAGAAGCTAGGCGCTTTACGCGATATTCACGTTCTGCAATTGCACGCTCTTTCAGTCGCTGGACGGTAGACCCTCGAACGTTGACGTGGCCATTTGGAGCTGCTCCGCTTGTACCGTTGGTTTCTCCGCGGGCTTGCCGCGATTCAGCGTTCTTGACGTGCTTCTTGCCGCTGAGATGGCTTTTGTAGACATTGTCATTCTTGAACTCCTTCTCGCAATCCGGACACCAGACGCCCTCGCCTGTGCCTTCTGTCACGGGTACTGCAGGCCCGGCTGTTTGCGCCTCTGGGCCCCAGCCTGAAACTGAGTCCTCCTCCCATGCCTTCTCGAAATCCTGATCAATTGAGGCAAAGAACTTTTCCAGGTCCTCCAACGGTCTTGTTCGTCTTAGAAAACTTTCCAAGTAATCCGCGAGTCGTCCCACGTAGTTGAAGTACGAATCCGTACTCTTGTCAGCACGTTTCATTGCGATAAATTGCGGTCCGAAGTTGTCAAATATTTGCAGGTATTGCAGGTAGGACACCCTTTTCGACTGGATGTTCAGGTACTCCTCATGTAACATTGTCAGATCCAAGAATCGGCCAAAGGCTTCTTCGCCTGTAAACATGTTGTCCACTTCTACTGTAGCTGATTCCCCCTCACCAGGCGCTTTCCTCTTGTATGCTCTCTCAAGATTCTCTACTGGCTGATTAGGGTATCGTCGATGGTGCTCCTTGATGTCAGTCATCTGTTTGTAAAATTCATCAAAAGGGTCCCCTGTAGATATCGACTGTATTTCCTTGGAACGTAGGCCCTCCGTGTCATTGTAGATATCCAGTAGTCGTTTCGATTGATCTTGAATGCGATTGAGAAAGCCGGAAATTTGATGGTCTCGATTTAATCGGTCGCGAATCTGAACACCAGTAAGCATATGATAAAGTAACCTTAAGCCAGGAGAAGTATATACGTGTCTTGGGTCTTCTGCTATTCGGTCACTGATTCCTTGTTCGAGCCTTTCGAGGTCCTCGTGGAGGAACCTCTGTTCATCGAGTAGCATGATGCAGAAGTGGGGAAGAGTAGTCGGAAGGAAGATTCGTTCACATCGGACAAGGATTTTGGTGCAATTCAAAAGGAGGTAGAAAGAGTTCCAGCTGCTATTGTTGCATGATAGTTCACGGTTGGTGACTCGTGAGTGAAGCAAAAGTCAAGTACGCAGTATGATGGTGGCCAATCAGAGCGTGGCAGCGGCAGAACCCCGGTCAAACACATTCTACCCTACAAACTCTGGAGCTTTCCCCGTCAAGTACGGAAAGAGCATTAACACAATCCAAAGAAAGGTCAGAATTTCCGCAGCTATGGCAGGCATCGATAGGAATATGGAGGGTCTGTAATCCACCTTTGAACGACAATGAAGCGAGCTGACCTTGCCTCAGAGAAGATGGAGTTCGCAACCTCGAAGGAGGTCACTGTTGCGCCTACATTCGAGAACATGCAGTTGAAGGAGAACCTCCTTCGTGGAATATATGCCTACGGATACGAGTCCCCTTCGGCCGTCCAGTCTCGAGCTATCGTCCAGATTTGCAAAGGACGAGACACCATTGCTCAAGCACAATCCGGCACTGGAAAGACGGCGACATTTTCCATCAGCTGCCTTCAGGTCATCGATACCGCGCTCCGAGAGACTCAAGCTTTGGTTCTGTCTCCGACTCGAGAGTTGGCAACCCAGATTCAGTCCGTAGTAATGGCTCTTGGGGACTACATGAATGTCCAGTGTCACGCTTGCATTGGTGGGACAAACGTCGGTGAAGACATTCGCAAGCTTGATTACGGCCAGCACATTGTCTCGGGCACACCGGGAAGGGTCGCAGACATGATTCGACGACGCAACTTGCGTACTCGCAACATCAAGATCCTCGTGCTCGACGAGGCGGACGAGCTTCTCAATCGCGGTTTCAGAGAACAAATCTATGATGTCTACCGCTATCTCCCACCCGCGACCCAAGTCGTAGTGGTTTCCGCTACGCTTCCGTATGACGTCCTGGACATGACCACGAAGTTCATGACAGACCCTGTCCGCATTTTGGTTAAGCGTGACGAGTTGACGCTCGAAGGTCTCAAGCAATACTTCATCGCCGTCGAAAAGGAAGAATGGAAGTTTGATACCTTGTGCGATCTCTATGATACGCTTACCATCACACAAGCTGTCATCTTCTGCAACACTCGTAGAAAGGTCGACTGGCTGACAGACAAGATGCGTGAAGCAAACTTCACGGTATCTTCGATGCATGGCGAAATGCCACAGAAGGAGCGAGATAGCATTATGCAGGACTTTCGTCAAGGCAACTCCCGCGTTCTCATCTCGACCGATGTTTGGGCTCGTGGCATTGACGTTCAGCAAGTCTCTCTTGTCATCAACTACGATCTTCCCAGCAATCGTGAGAATTATATCCACAGAATTGGTCGGAGTGGACGATTTGGGCGGAAAGGAGTTGCTATAAACTTCGTTACCAGCGAAGATGTTCGCATTCTGCGTGACATTGAACGTGAGCTTCCAAGAGACCGCAACGAGCCTATCCTTGCTGACCGGGACTTAGTGTACTACTCAACGCAGATCGACGAAATGCCCATGAATGGTATGTTGTCGATCTCTAAGCCTGGCAATTGCGCTAACGTCTCCAAGTTGCGGATCTTCTGACTTAGGAGCACTTCATTGCATGTCGCAGTCTTTTGTCATTTTCTGGCGCTGCGGCCTCCGAAAAGGTCAATGAAATGAATAGAAGCAGGTGGTGGCATTTGGTTCAGAGCTCTCGGGAGCCCGAAAGCGGCATATTATGCGTGGAGGAATGGGGCACTACAATCAAAAGGCAAGGCTCATCGCCGCTACTCTACTACTAAAACTAACTCATACCCGGCAGAATAGTAGCGAAAGAACTTATGAATCAAAACTTTGACTCTCCAGACTGATTCTCAGTCGTGTATCCTACCATTTCCCAGCACTGTCCCTCTCAAAACCTCAGTAGGTAGGCTTTTTGTCAGCTATAATGGTGGGAAGCTGAACAGTAAACCAAGAAAGTCGCCAATATCTCATTTATCCACTGCAGAATGTTTTTTGTAAAGTCAAGATTGTAACACCTTTTTATGAGATGTCTTGTCGAGCACAGATATATCCCGAGTGCTTTTTCTTGTGCCTTATGGTTATGCGGGTTATTTGGGTCATCAGAAATTGGCACTCTTCTCAATCTTTTCAAGCCTGAAAATGCTTGAGCTTTCCATCACCAGATAATTTCTCACCATCAGAGGAAAGTTACGCCCGAAACACTCTCCGCCTCCGGTTTCAACACCAGGGTCCAGCTTCTGGCTCTGACCATGCATTATCTGATGTTCTCTCAATTTAGAGGACAACCTCATGTGACTCTGTAGTGTCTTCCGGTATATCTCTTTCTTCCTACCCTTACAAATAAATAGTTTACTTCACACTAATGCCTCCCTTCACGTAAAAGGGGGATTCTCCTCTCAGCGATTCACCTTCTGCAGCTAATGTCCCTGCAAAAGTGACTTTCTCCGGAGTGAATTGTCTAGATGTGTGAGGTGACAGGGCCTCTCACCCTTTCTATCAGCTCTTTGTCTCCATGCCACTATCACCACACCACGACAACCAAAGACTACTTTGCCACGGAGAGTATATACAACCGTGGCTCGGCGCCGAGACTCGTTTCCTAATACTTGTCCCACAACCCCAAACCTCTCGACCTTTGCACATCCCACATCCCCAGAATTCGCGCTCTGACACTCCATACTTCCTTCAAACATCACTCGAAGCTCCTCAAGCACCCTCATATCAATAGCTTATACGCGGCTTGCTACCTTCAAATGGCGTCATCATCGAGTGTCAAGACCCCTCCAGCCACAGATAAATCGGCGTCAGTCCCCTCTGTTGGCAGCTCTTCAGCGCAGCCAGCCGCACCTGTCTCGCCTGTCTCGAAATACCGCGTAGGGACTGCGGTCATGTCCGTTCCTAAGTTGAATGCTACGATCGAGGCATCGGGGGATGATGCCCTTGGTGCGACCTCTCCAGCACGCGTCTTACCGAAGCAGGTCTTGAGCTCTGAGGACAACTACCATAATGATTCCGAGTCCGCCTACTCCAACTTCTCGACCACGCATGGCGCGGTCGATTCTGACAACTACTCAGACTCCAACTCTACCTCTGTCATTGGCACTAACTCCATTCCTCGTCCCAAGGCCAAGGGATCAAAGCAGACACTTGGCAAACGTGTCCGTGCCGACTCCAATGCCGAGTCAGCAAGTTCAAACGAAGCTGCTGTTGTGCCAGCCAAGAAGCCCGCTGGTGGCAGTGCAGTGATGAGCGCAGCACCTCCTGCAACCCTTACTACATCACCCGTTGAACAGGCTGGAAAGTCAGGGTCTGTGTAAGTTCACCCTTCCGCTAGCTAACTCACCCAAGCTCCAGAACTAAATGGCAGCAGGAATTACTCTGAGGGGATATTCATGGTGGAGCTAGGCCTGGGAGGCTCCACCTATTATCTTCACCAGTCCCTCCTCCCGCGTTTACTTAAGCTTGCAGAAGAGATGCAAAAAGTTCAAGAAAAAGAAAAGGCCAAAACCCAAGCAAAAGAGGATGCGAAGGCCAAAGGGAAAGGCCAAGGGAAAGGACAAGGGAGAGGTGCAGGCAAAGCTCCAGCAATGATCACGATTACCATAATGGCTCATGACCGTGACGCCTTCGGTCAGATGATCGACTACCTCTACCGGGACCAATTCGTGTGGAAAAAGAAAGTCCCTACCGAGCGCCTCGACGAGATGAGAGAACTAATGAGCCTAGCGAAGTATTATGCCCTGCCCGGCCTGCAGAAGCAGATCGTCAAGCTCTTCTCGAGCTCTAAGCTCATCCATAGGGTCTCTCCCGGGAGATTCTTCGATTGGGCTGAAGACATGTATTCCGAGGAGATCCATCATGAGAATGGGCCGTTCACCGTGTACTTCTCCAAAACAGCGCCGGGTCTCATGAAGCAAGTGGACGAAGCGACCAAAGCAGACATGTCTCGTATGATCAAGAGTGGAGGCGGGGTCGCCGATCAGCTTTACCGTGCTCTTTTTGTCGTAAGTGATCCTTTCCGATCTCTGGACCGGAAGCTAATAGATTTAGGCATTCGAGACGCAGACGGAGTCCGTGGCCGTCAAGAAAGAAGATTCTGTTCCTGCCCCTCGTCTCACTTCCTCATCCAAGGGGAAGGAGCCCGTTCAGTCGCTCCTGTCACATGGACCCTAGACCCTGGCTTGCCAGTAACCTAGGGTTCCACGGCTCATACATTTCGTTTCTACAGCGGGACACAGTCCATGTTTCTTGTCTGCCATCATGGCATCTAACCGTTCGCTGGTGCCAATGCGGCATTCAGCTTTCCCATTCTTTCGACCCCTCAAAGGGTCACACGTGCGATATTTATCGTTATCGAACGGCATCAATACGGCGTCCGACAATCTTCTTCAGGCTTTCGACCCAGCGTCGAGGCCATTTTACGAGCAATTCTCCGCGGTTGGGACTCCTTCTACGACTCGTGGAAGCGGGATTCGTGGCGGTAGCGAAGGTGTTTTACCCAGAGAGTTTCGTTGTTTTTAGCACGCCTTTCCTTAAAATTGATAGCTGAATGGATGACTTTGACCCAACTTGTGCAGTAGCAAACGAGTGCCTTGAGACCGGTCATATGAGACTGGATGCCGCCATTTCTTTCACTTGTCTGCCCATCTCTCCCATTCTAGCAGTCCAGTCTGATGTACAGCCCCGGAGAGGTCAGAGGAGTGGAACAGCTGTTGCAAAAATCGAGGCATCACCTTGGATAGCTGGAGTGTCTTGTTCAACGTCCTTCAGACTTTGGACAAACATTAGAAGCCAATATATCTACTATGGGTATCAAGGCATCCGGTATCATACATTTTTACAAATCCTTTCCAGTGACGATCCAGCGAAACGCCTCTCTGCATGATAGGACCCCAGTCAATCCATACTAGCTTCAGACCCCCAACCATCCATGCCCAAACAATGTACACATCACTCTTCATCACTGATGATCATCATGCTATCCTCTTCGACCTCACTGGCCCTTTGCTTTGCTTTCTTTTTCCTTCTCGACTTCTGTCCCACAGGGTCCTGCCTCCTCCCCGCCAAGATCCTGTCGAACTCTCTATCTTCCTCTTCCTCTGCCTCCATTGCCCCACCCCATCCCTGTAAGCTAGCGTTCTCGTCCAGCGCCCTGCTTAGCAGATCAGTAGCGATCGGATCCTGCGGCCCCACAGCTAAAGCTTCATGTAATGCACACACAGCTTCCCAGCTCCTTCCCATCTCTAGCAGCACGAGACCTTTGGCGCAGAAGATACCTGCGTCCCTTCCACCTTGGCGTAAGACCTCTTCGAATTCTTGCAAGGCAAGAGCCCACTCTCGTTGCCGGCGATATGCGTGGCCAAGGTTTGCGCGGGTTGATGTCCAGGCGCTAGGGTCGCTATCAATGTCGGCGGCAATGTTAAGGGCAGCGTTGAAGATGTTGATGGCTTCGGAAAGGTGGTCTAGATGGTAGAATACCACCCCAAGCTCATTGAGAAGCAGAGGATCAGTGCTGCAAAGAGCATGGGCGGCATTGAGGTATTCATGAGCTAGAGTCATGTTGTTGAGCTGTAGGTTCTGCATGCCAAGGAAGAGCTGCGGGAGATGGGTCCCCTGGAACAAGCGCGCAGCGGTACTGTATGCGGCGATGGCTTGGTCATGTTCACCTTCTGCAGCGAAGGTGTGCGCGAACCCAATCCAGGCCGGACCGAAGTGCGAGTCCATTGTTGAAGCTTTAGAGAAGAACCGCCGCGCTTCTGCTACTTGGGATATGCTGAGGTAGTAGACACCGACTGCTAGCCAGGTGGCGGGCTGGTCGGGATGGAGGTCGGCGAGGCGATGGGAGAGTAGGAAAAGGGTATTTGTCTGGCCGAGCTCGTGTAGACAAGCTAGGTGGAGAGGATAGATGGAGAAATTGTATTCGTCGGTTTCCAGGATAGAGGTCGTGATGTCGAGTGTTTGCTTGAAGCGACATTGTGTAAAGAAGACCTCAGCTTTGGACAAGAGGAGGTCCGGATTCACGGCAAGGTTGTAATGGGTAGACAGAGTCTCGGATGCGTGATTGAATTCTGTAGGGTTCTTGTATTTCGAGAGGCGTGTAGTGTAGAGCATCTTAGCGAATTGGGCGGCTTCTTGAGAGGTAGAACTGTCTTCTCCGGAGATGGAGTCAAAGTCGAGGGAATCCAGAAAAGTCCATTCTTCATCTGGTGACATGAGAGAGTTCTTCATAAGCTGATCGAAGGCTTCGAAACATTGCACATCTATTCGTACAGCGTCTTTGTAGCACTCTTTCGCCCGATCGAAGGCATTCTGCTTCGCGAAACATATTCCCCGAAGATAGCACATGCCTGCTTCGTACTTGATATCGGATATGTTCTCCCTATCCCTCTCCTCGCTCCTTTCTATCCTCTCGGGTTTTCCCGCTATTTTTCCATACTTATTTCCAGGCCGTAGTGTTCCATTTATATGATGTAGCTTCCGCCTTGCCTTACTTGGAGACAGAATGAGATGGCTCGGATTCTTGTCTCCTAGTATTGAAAGAGCTTCCTCGTATTTGCTTTGTTTGATCTGGCAATGGGCGGCCAAGTACCGGCATGCAGAATTGTGTTCCACGAGATCATGCTTGTCCAAGAAGCTCTGCGCGCGAGTATAATTTCCGGTTGAATAATGAACCTGGGCAAGGAAGAAGGCGTCGTTAGGATCATCTGGCAAATGTGAGTTCTCTACTCTTGCATATCGGATTGACTCGCTTACTGGTTATGGCGAGTAGCTTGTCCCCTATGTAGATGGCGGACTCATATTGGTGTTTATGCAGGGCATTCTGCCGCCAGTCCTTGAGCAGCTGCTGCATCTTCTGTCAAAACAAGTGCATTTTGTACGGCTACAAGAGTACTGGATATATTCATTATTCAATGTTTACTTACAAGGATTACTGCACGGCGTTTAGCGCGTCTACAAGACGCCACTATCGATGACACTAAACTTCTAAAGTACTTTAGTTGAGCATCACCAGCACGAGTAATTATGCGGAAGGGACATGGGAATATCCTGTCTAACTTGCAAGTATTGATCCAAGAGCTTGCCTGCAATTCGACATACATTCTTCGCCATTATTACTTTCTGTCTGCTTTGGACTTACAATATGGATGCTATGTTGAATATCAAATGTTGAATTACCCCGGGGCCCGCGCACAATCCTATACGATGATGTGTTCAATCCATGCCTTTCGCTCAGTTAGTTCCATTCATTCGGATAGCAGCAAAAGCAACCCCCCCCCCCCCAGTGTGCTGTGAATACATCTGCGTCGCCCTGTGCTCATGCAATTCGGATCCTACCAAAATGGAAATAGTGTGGCCTTGCCGTGTCGAGTAGTACGCTCCATCCAGAGACTAGCCGTGTTGCTTATGTGATTTCGGGATTTCACCGATTCTGAGGAAAGAGGATCTGATCGGACCGCCGGCGACGAACCTTTCAAGAGTGGCTCAGAGGCTGTCAATGCCTTCAACTTGACGCCTCTCCGTACTATGGTCGATGTCGAGATTGCGCTTCTCCGGCAAATTGGCATAGTTTCTGCGCAATTTTGCCTCGTCAGACCCATCGTCAATACCAACATTAGCAGCGAGGTCCGCTTCGTCGGCGGAAACATTGCGCTCCTTGAGAGCCTTCGTACGCCGATTCGAACCCGAATCAGTCAAGGAGTTGCACGATTGCAAAAGGCCAGTGAATAGGGTAGGGTTCTCGCTCTTCAATGCTTTCAAAGTGGCGCAGAGGAGACTGTCGAACGCGTCATACCCGCCTCCTGCACGCGCAATGATCTTGCACTCCTTGAGAGACTTCATAAGCGGGGCGGCACCGGAATCAGTCAAGGTGTTGCACGATTGCAAAAGGCCAGTGTATAGGGTAGGATTTTCGCCCTTCAGTACTTTCAGGGTGGCACAAAGAAGACTGTCGAACCCGTCATCTGCGCCGCTCGCACGCTCCTTCAAGGGATCGGGAGCACTTCCGGCTAAAACTTCGAGAATGGGCGCGTGTGTCTCTACGGGAGCGTATATAGGTTGGCGTTTTTCAGAGGATCCGATCACAGGAGTTGGAGTCGGTGATACGACTGGTAGGGCTGCTGCAGCCTGACCGTTTCCCGGGACTGGTGCTAAATGTCAGCTTTGAAGGATTGTAAAGTGTCAAGGGTGAAGCCGCCTTGCTTACCGGGCAACGATGTTGGCCAACTGACGGCTGAGAGGGAGATCAGAGTAAGAGGTAGATACATGTTGGCAGAGTAGGGAGTGAGTGGAAAGATGTGAGACGATGGTTAAGTAATTGAGGGCAACTTCGACTAAGGCACTTGAATCGACGAAATAATCTCGCGATACTTCAGATTATGCTGATGGGTTGCAAGGTCGAATCTGAAGCAGGATACATCTGCCCCTTTTTGTACCTCGCGTTCCCAAGATTCCCTTGCAAACAGCTCCCATAGAGAACTGCAAGGTGGGGTCTAGAGTCTCTCGTAGCAACATTGAGATCAAAGATCAGTAATAATTGCAAGGGCTAGTGGCGTTTTGCGGGCGTATATGAACCCCGGGTGCAGTTGCATCGCATCACACTCCATTGTCTCCCCAGAACGCCCAAATATCGACGGACACGGAATACTTAAGGGCTCGTTGGACTGAAAGGGAAAGATGAGTTTGCAGTTCCACGATGTATTGCTCGTAAAGAAAGGAGAGGCCGCTGGGGTCTTGCGGTACACAGGGGAATGAACCTAGAAGGTAAAAAGAAACGTCCTGCGCAGGATCTAGACTGAGTGAAAGTTGCTTGAAGTCGTCTGTGCGAAGCGATATCAGTCTAGGTTTTGGGGTGAACAGCTTTTCCAACTGACAATGACATTCGGAAACAAAGCGTCAGGTTGAACGGAGTGCCCTCCGCAAACACCGCAAGCAGAGCGTCAAAGCTGAGGATTCGATCTGAAGAGGTTTTCTTCGAATTGGCTGAGATCGATGGCTTAAATAGACCTGAGCTGCCTCCGCAAACAGAGCGTGAAGTCTGGAAAGATTGTCATTGGGCTCACGGAGATACGCTTGAGTAGACCGGAGTTGCCTCCTGAATCAGGAATGTAAACAACGTGACAAGGCAAATTTACGCGATTGCATAAAGGAAATGTTAGTCTAGATTCAACCTTTGGGGGTCATCCCTTAAATCGAGAAGCCAATGGTATCACAACAATACCGAGTTCCCTGTTGTAGCCTATTCCTTCCAGAATTCTAAATAGTCTGTACAATCGCCTGTGCCTTTCGTTATGGCACTCGCCTTGGCCAGTGACCTTGACCAGAGAATATCGTTGCGGAGCCTACCTTCTCGACAGGGGCGAGGAACCTCTATGACCCCCTATAGGATAGAAGCTCCTCACAGGTAAGACTGTGCTGTTTTCGACACCCAAAGAAGCTGGCATTCTGGAGTACCTGAACGATACACAAAGCCTTGGCAGTCGTCCGTTTCTGCTAGTATACGAACCAGCGGCGACGTACTGCTCATACGGCTACCCTTCGCTGATAGCTAATCTCTTTTCCACTATGGCTCCTTTTGCAGTGAATGTTCTGTCCTTCTCAAATCTCATTGGCAATATACTGCATCTTCCCTTGTCAATCTGAGTCCTGAGCGCTATCAACATCCACCGGTTCACCAAACGTCCCATTGTGCTCAGCTTCAGCGCCGAGGCTCGCAAACTGCGAGACGGCCTCGGTAATCCTCGGATCTATCAAGTCGTCCACTGGCGCTGCTGGCATCGCTATCCCCTCATCCTGTTCCCCTTCATCACCATAGCCGTCGTACCCCCTTGACCCGTCTTGATTGCCGGTGTAATGCATTTGAGCAGTGGTACGGATCACACTTGCCAAATGGATCTCCTCTGGCGTTGCGTCCGGGCCTAAATACGTCGCGGCTTTATTGTTGGGCCTCATAATTTCGGGCAATTCCTCTACGACTTTGGCGAAGGCGGCGTCATTCGTGGGCACACCGTCCAGGATAGCCGCAATCTTGGCTTTCATGATGATTTTGGCTTTGGCCCAGGTGCCGTTGTGGTACCAGCCATCCCTTTCACTCTGGAATTGAGTCAGCGCAAAACAGGAAGCGGAAGCACAGTGCTTACGTGACACTCATTGCGAAGATTGGCGGTGGACAAGAGATTCTTCAGGAAGGGTTCTGAGATGTCGCAAACTTGCCATATCTTCCCGTCTTTACTGACAGTCACGCCGTCGAAAAGATGGCTCTCTTTCCTCGACACCTGTTCCGACTTCGTTCGGTCGGGTTTAGTGCGATTGTATCTCGCTCGGTCGTCTTTAGGCTCCGTATCTAGCATGAAGATCATAGTCTGGTAGATCCTAAATCTAGGATCTTTGCGCGGGTCTACGCCAAATCTAACAAAAGCATCGCGCCAAGGGCCAGATGAGAACATATATCCAACGTACTGGTAGACGTTTTTCGCAGCATTCTGACCCAAAATGTCCCAGTCTTCGCCCGGGATACAGTTATAAAGTGCTCTTCGAGTGAAAATTGGTCTTTCCTGCATTAGACTTAGTACAATGTTGATCAAGCGCTGCATTGCTGGCACCAGAGTCTCGATGGCAGGAAGATCCGGTGAAGGAGCCTGTGGGACGATATCGACGTCGAAAGGCACGGGAGGAGTCGCAACCCTTGGACCAGCATTTACATTGATGGTGTTGACGTTACCAAGATCATCAACGACGTGCTTTACAGAAGGATTTTGGCGGTATCTTGTGATGATCAGCCATGACCATCTGTAGACAAGCTCGCATGACGTACGAGTAATTGAATGGAAGGGTTAGATGGGTCCAAGACGGTGGCGGGATGATCTCAGTATTTGGCTTGACACCTCTGCTCATATCGATTTTGAAGTTTTTCATTTTGACATCTGACAGTAATCAATGGATGCGCCTCATGTGGATGGAGAATCTTACAGTCGAACGGTAGTATAGTTTCTCGGAACTTCTGCATAAATGGCATGTTCACGGTCGAGGTGACGAAGTCCGGCATGCCTAGTCCCATCAACGCACAGGAAATCAAATCCAGGGGACACTGTTCGCATACCTCGGAACCTATGAGTCTGATCGATAATACCAACTGCTTCGACTTGATAGCTTTTGGAGTTGTCGCACATTGAGCGGAAAAGATATTGGGCGTCTTTGAGCATAGGCGCCGCTCCCTCTCCGAGACCTTCTGGTTCGACGCCTTCATGATATGGGCCCTCTGCACCACGCTTACGCTTCAAGCCAGTCCTCTTCGGTACTGTCACCTTCAGAAGGACATTATTGGTGCCAACGTTGGCCGATTTCAAAGGTTTGACCATGCGATCCCCCTGCCTCAGATACAGACTGGCGGTAGTGCCATACTCTTGGACCAGCTAAGAAAGATTAGAAGTTGATGCATGTTGAATCATATGCGGCTTGCCTCTTCCAACTTGCTAGGACTTCCTAAGGTCGCTAGTCCTTTATCGACATCCTTGATGATGAACGGATGCTCGACACTCACGATGGGCTGCTTGGGGACACTGTACCATGGGGCATAAGTGGATTTTTTAAAGCTGCTAGACACCGCCTTCCCCTCGCCGTTGGCTTCTCCCATTTTGGCTTCTTTGAATACAGCATTCAGGATGAAAATCAACCTTTGATGAAACCGTTGATACGAAAGGATGATATTCAGTCCTCAGCATCTAGAGATAGATATCCGCCCTTGGTAACGAGACTAAAGCAGGATCCAAGTGTAAAATAGAAGGAGCTCAAGAGACGAGAGCATGAGAGCGTGAGAGCGTGAGAGCGTGAGAGCGTGAGAGCGTGAGAGCGTTTCCGTAGGCTATTTTAGTATGAGAATCGTGGAAGAAAAGTTTAGATATGACAGAGCATATCGTTCCGGACTACAGGTTTCCTTGCATCATCTAGAGTCAAACGAAGTGTCATCTCACCTAGCAACGTCTGTTATGAAAATGCCGGCATGCTCCCAAGCGACAAAATCGGTCTCCTCACCCTTACCTTGATACTCTCGCCGTCTAAAATACATGGCTCCATGGGATTCTTCTGCGCGCCAAGATATTGGAACGGCCCCGCAACCTAACTTAATTTGGCGCTAGTGCAGAAGCCCGCTCTTGCACTCGCTTCTGTACTTTCTGAAGTATTTATCGACGACGAGTCAACACAGCAGCATTGAACCAAACCTATCACTGCTTTCCTTCTTCTACTGCTCCTCCGCCCTTGAACATCCTTCTCGGAGCTTTCTCAGCGACTGGCATCTGGCGTTGAGCCGCATGTTGAGCCGCAACCTATTGCATCAGGCTCTAGCCACGAGCACCGCACCATCTAGAACCTGGACACTCTTCTAACACCCGCTTCCTAGCGAACAGCATGGCCCTCCTGGAAATCTAACGAAATACGCATGCTTGTCCGAAGACGACTTTGGACGACCCCCCCAACGAAGGCTCTCACCAGAACACAGCGAAGTGCTATCTACAAGGTCTTCGGAATAGTTGGACTGCCGCCAGGGGAGCCGAGGCATCCGAGAAGTCCTAGCGCTATAGACTACCCTTGAGTTGATCAAGATGAAGGGTTTCAAGGCGAGAGTGGTAGGCGCTCCATCTAGATTGTCTCGCAGCTTCCCGCCTGCTTTTCGCGCTGTTGATCGTTACATTCATGAATTGGCTGACTTACTCAGCACGAACAGCTCTCGCGAGCCAGAGATTCAAATAGCAAGTCAAAAAGCAAGAAGGATTCTACATCTGGCACTTCCTCCCCAGCACCAAGCTCCAGCTCTACGTTGGTGGCTCCAGGTAGTACCCACTCGCCCGGCAACTCCAATCAGGGTACACCAACTTCCTCGACAACAACTGTGAATGATACCAGAAACAAGCCACTACCTCCTGGGGAGAATGGCACGTCACGAGGTGGTTCAAGCATCCCCATGCATGCATCGCCTGCGGGCACACCCAATGCAGCACCATCTGGTGGCCCATTCATACCTTCACAATCTAGTATGGGAGGTCAAGCTGGCTCGGGAGCGCCAGGTACACCAACAAGATCTGGACACGGCATGGCACCTAATGTGGTCATAAGCCCAAGCTCAGGAAATGCGCCGGTACGTCTGAACGCAGGCTTTCTAAGCGAACTCGCTAGAACTGATGTTCTCCCCTGCTTCTCAAGAGAATCGAGTGCTCTTTGTACTGACAGCTTTTTCAGCATGTCCCACCTCCTGGCGCTGCTGAGACTATGCCTGGAGACCTTGCCCCGCCTGGAAGAGGACAAAAGTCGGGTGCTTTCGACAGGCTGACTACTACTCCAAAAGATGTTCCGGAAGGTATCAGGACGCCAAAGCGACAACATTCGTCGAGATTTGACATCTCCGACCAGAGGCAACGTGAGCTGGAGAAGCTACCAGGTTTCCATGAAGTACCTCCAAATCGGCGGCAAGAGCTTTTCATGCAGAAGATCGACCAATGCAACATTATTTTCGACTTCAACGATGCCAGTGGTGACATGAAATCGAAAGAGATCAAACGGCTCGCACTCCATGAGCTTTTGGATTATGTTGCGAACAATAGACAAGTCATCACGGAGCCGATGTACCCGAGAGTGGTTGATATGTTCAGCAAGAATCTTTTCCGACCAATCCCCCCACCAATTAACCCGCAAGGCGAAGCATTCGATCCTGAGGAGGACGAGCCGGTACTAGAAGTAGCGTGGCCTCATATCCAGGTGGTGTACGAGTTCTTTCTTCGATTCATCGAAAGCCAGGATTTCAATACGAACATTGCCAAAGGGTTCATAGACCATCAATTCGTTCTCCAGGTACGGCGCCATTGATTCAAAGGAGCACGGAATTTCACTAACATGACCCAGCTTCTCGAACTTTTTGACTCCGAAGACCCACGGGAACGAGATTTCCTCAAGACTACCTTACATCGAATTTACGGCAAATTCCTGAACCTGCGCTCATATATTCGACGGTCAATAAATAATGTTTTCTTCCAATTCATATACGAGACTGAACGTTTCAACGGCATTGCGGAACTTTTGGAGATTCTTGGTTCTATAATCAACGGCTTCGCACTTCCTCTCAAAGAGGAGCACAAGCTCTTCCTCACGCGGGTATTGATACCTCTACACAAAGTCAAGAGCTTGAGCATGTACCACCCGCAACTAGCATATTGCATCGTGCAATTTCTGGAGAAGGATGCCGCTTTAACTGAAGAGGTGCATTTTGAATCCATCGAGAATGGTTTGCATCACGGCTGACGCTTGAGTAGGTGGTTTTGGGACTGCTAAGATACTGGCCGAAAGTCAACAGTACTAAAGAGGTCATGTTCCTGAATGAAGTGGAAGATATTTTCGAGGTCATGGACCCCGCAGAGTTTGCCAAGGTTCAAGAGCCTCTGTTCAATCAGCTCGCAAAGTCTGTCGCAAGCCCACATTTCCAGGTAGGCGACGGCATCTTGTACCTTGCAATCCCAGCTCACTAGGTCCAACAGGTTGCGGAGCGAGCATTGTACTTCTGGAACAACGAATACTTCTGCAATCTCATTAGCGACAACGTTGAAGTCATCCTGCCAATCATGTTTCAGCCACTCTATGAGAACTCGAAAGGTCACTGGAACAGGTACATATTGCCATCTACGGTCGGAACGCGCACGCTGACCTGGGCAGGACTATACATGGCATGGTCTACAACGCAATGAAGCTCTTCATGGAGATCAACCCGCAACTCTTTGACGAGTGCTCCGAACACTACCGCGAGCACGAGGCTACCGCCGAGAAGACACTGCGGACTCGTACGGCCAATTGGGCGCTGATAGCTGATTGGGCAAAGCGGAACTCGAATGGTGAAAACGCAGCCATACCCCCTTTGACCGACCTACGGGGGCAGAAATTCAACCCTCCAAGCAGGATCGATGAAGACCCCATCACTCAAGACAGTCAGAAGAGGCTTGATGCGTTGAGACTGCAGGACGAGAGTGGCAGTTCTGGCCATGGAAGAAGGCAGAGAGGGCTTGACGGTCAATATTTGGTACGGCCTCAAGCATCTCCGTTCGAAAAGCTTACGGTTTCACTGACATCTCTCTTATCAATAGCCTATGGAAGACCCAGCAACACAAATCCGCCAACGCCTCGAGCGGAGCGGGTCAAGTGGAGCAGTCATGCCGCCGCCGCATACGAGGCAAGAGATGCTCAACAACGTCCCGCGCGCAGGATGATTCTCTCTGGAGGCGGAAAAATATGTGAAGCAAAAGCGATTGGACTATCCGTGTTCATAAGATTCACGTCTCGGACATGCATGTGCTGGGACTTGTTGTTGCCCTAAGAGACGGAATGGCCAGGCTCGGGAGTTGACACGGAGCGAGTATAGAAGCGAACCGGCGTGGGGATTTACTCTTCTCTTGTTTTCATAATTCCACAACTTTCTCTCCCTCCCTGTCTCTCCCTCTCTCTCTCTCTCTCTCTCTTAGCCACGAGCGAAAATAACATGGTCGTCTCGGCCCGGTGTACAAGGAGGGACGCATAGACTTCTGAATATCATGCTCATGGTTTTTGTCGCCCATCCAGACCCGTAGTGTCCTGTGTCCTGTGTGCATCATACCAAACCCAGCGCCTTGCTAAATCAAGATATCACAACCGGGCATAAGGTCGTATCTTCGACACCAAAAAAAAACAAAAACCGGACGTAAGTTTACCCTAGGCCTCAAACCAGAGCAGGCTTCTTCTTGATCCCCAGCGCCGCGGAGAAGTCCTTCTTCTTCTTCACCACCCTCTTGAACTCAGGCGGCGGCATATTCCCCACCGTCGCCCCTTTCGCAGCCGTGACCGTGCCGACATCACCACCATCCCCCAAACCCCCACCATCCCCACTCCCATCCGGCCCCGCCCCATCCCCATCCCCACCCCCCACCCCAACAGCCCCACCGATCTCGATGCCCCTCGCAAACGCCCTCCTCGCCGCCTCCTCATCCTCAGCCTCGACCCGCCTCCTCTCGACCTCCAGCTCAACCCGCGCCCGCTCCGCCTGCGCCAGCGCCGCGTCCACCTCCTCCCCCCCTTTCCCCTCGGCGCGCTGGATCCTCGCGTTGCGCGTGCGGATCTCGTCCAGCGCGTCGGCGATCTCCATCTCGCGCTTCGCGTCCACGACTTTCCCCTCGAGCACCTCCATCGCGCCGCGCTCCGCCTCCTCCGCCTCGAGCCGGTCGAGCCGCTCCTCGTCCGTCTCGAGCCGGTGCGCATCGTCGTCGTCGTCGGCCTCGCCGTCCGGTTTCCGCCAGACCTCGAAGTTGCGCTTGGCGCCCCGCTCGCACGTGTAGTCCATGCCCTTTGGGTCCGTCTTGAATGTGATTTCCGCTAGATTCGATCAGCAAAACCGGTCCAAAGGCCGTTCCGGGGGGGTGATTGGACTGACCGCTACATCTCGTGCATCTGATGTAGAAACGGTAGATGGGGATGTTCAGATATTTCTCATCCGTCGTTTCCTTTCTGGAATTGAATTTTCGTCCCTTGTAGATGTATTCACCGCACGACATGCCTGCTTCGATGGTAAGCTCTTTGGAGCGATGGTACCCACTTTGTTTGTGTTAAGGGGGGGTGGGGGGGGGCGGTGGAAGGGAAGGAAGGAAGACGTACATTTCATGGAGAAGGGCGCCATGAGGCGGACGGTCATTACCTTCGGGCCTGCATTTTTGGGGGCGCGGGATCTGGCGATTTTGGACGGGTCAAAGTCGGGTGGGTAGTATTTCTGTAGGACTTTGCGCTCCGACATGGTGAGCGGTGATTATAGGGTTGAGTATTGAGAGGGCCTTTGTCTTTGATGTTTGGTGACTGGTAGTTGGTTTTGGGTATAATTCCCGTCCGTAGATGCGATTTGCGAGCTAGAGTGAAATTGAATGATTAGGTAGGCAGGTAGGTGTTTGGTAGAGAGTTATACTCATCAGTGTGTGCATTAGGTCAATGCCAAGGGATGCCAAGGGTGATAAGGTCAGCCTTATCAACTTTGCCACTTCACCTATGCTACGACCATAAATCTGCCTCACTAAGTACGCAAAGCATGCAATGCACATTACTGGCTTTGATACTGTTATACTGAAACACATCGATTGTTTGAAGACTTGTATTACATTATTGATTAAGGATACAAGACTTTTACGTGCTTTTCCTTTTCCCTATGCATGCTGTCCTGGCCGTTGTGCCATCATCTCATTAAGCATTAATCGTTCTAGCACACGGTGACATAAAATCCAATAGCAGCTGCGCTGGAGTCTTGAAAGTAGTTCAACGCCAGACTGCCAGTTGCACTGACCTCATACGAGAGCGTCTCGCCAGCCGCACATGAGCCTGAGGAGATGACATACTCGTTGCCTGGTGTGACACTTGCCGGGCCGCCAAGGTCTGATTCCACAGCGGGCACGCTGCTGTAACTTGTCTGGCCGGTAGCTGGGCTCTTGAGCTGTGCGACGTCAAAGCCGCCGCTGCCGCTTAAGCTGAAGGCGGAGGAAACGAGCTTGTCTTGAGTAGGTAGGAGGAAGACGAGAGAGCACGTCTTGCCCGAGTCGGTGGCTGGAATGTCGAAGTTGAAAATTGTTGATACGGTCGAAGAGAAAGTACCGTTGTAGCTAGTACCGCTAGCCGTGGAAGGCGTATCCTTATTGACAGGCACCATCAAGTGCGGGAACTCATAATTGCCGGAGAGACTCGCTGGGCAGCCCGACGCGGATGCACCAGATGCGGACGCAGCGGACAGAACACTTGTGGTCGTGATGGTCGCCAATGTGGTTGGATCGGGAGCTACTGGAGCGGCCGGTGACGAAGTTGTGGCAGGAGCAGCAACAGGAGCAGCAGGGCTCGAGGTACTGCTAGCTGCTTGTTCAGCAGGGCTAGAGGTCGCACCAGATGCATTCTCACCCGCGGTTGAAGGAGTTCCTTCATTACCAGCACCAGCAGCATTGATTGCCAAAGCCCCGGAAGTTGCAGCAGTAGCTTGAGCGGCTGGGATTGAGGATGCTGATGTTGACGCACTGGAGCAGCTGAGATCGTAAAGCGGAGTGTCACTCAGTGTGGTACCGACAACACCGAAGCTCGGGTCAGGTGTAGTTGGATAGGCATCCTGGAGCGTATACCACCATGTATTGGTCTTGCCGAAGAGCAAGCCGCATCCAACCTGGTCCCAATATGTCTGTGCATTGGCAGTACTTGGCACGGCGTCACCGGAGGTAGCCCCACTGACGGGCCAACCTGTTTCTGTTACCCAAACTGGTTTACCGGCAGCGGCCCCGATGGTGGCTTCGTAGGCAGCGTCGAACAAAGAGTATCCATCTTCAATGGGGTTGGTCATGGTATTCTGGAAATATGGGTACGCATCCATGCCGATGAAGTCCGAGTTTGTGATAACCGCATCGTTTGAACTATTGACCCAAGCAGTCCAGGTGTCAACGTGTCCGACAAGCGCACCCTTTGCGGGAGTGCTGGTAATGGCACTCTTGACTTGACCGATGTAGTTGGAGACGTCGTCCGGAGAGGCACCGACGCCAGACTTGTTGATGATACCTGTGGGAGAAATGCGGTAGAGATCCTCGCTACCGACCGAAATACCGACTATCAATGTTGCAAGTGCGGCGCCATTGCTGCCGCCAAGGAAAGTGGTGAGGGCTGCAAGCTCATTGTTGATATTCTCCTGACCCGCAGACGCCCACAAGCCCAGGAGCACTGATGTGTTTGTATTGACGGCTGCCTGGAAGGCATCGCTGGGAGTGTTGGTGGTGCCGGCTTGGATGCAGGTGTAGAGACGAGCACTTGTGAAAGCCTCGTTGGTGCCTGCAAGGGCTTTGGCAGTGGTGAAATCGTTGGTGTACTGCTCCAAGGTCACCGGAGAGCTGTCTGTATTGGTGGATCCATAATTGAAGCCTTGGTAGGCAGACTGTGAGAGAGAAATACAGGCTGCGAAAGCAGCAACGAGAGTTGAGGAGAGCATGGCTGGAAACAATGAATGAATGTGTCGCTGCACCAAAGGAAAAGTAGGGAATTGGACAATGGAGAATGGTTATGTAAAGTCGAGGAAAGGAAGAGAAGAGCGATGAGGAGGGATAATAAGAAAGATGATGAGGAGAAAAAAAACGGGAAGTAGAGAAGAAGAATAAGAGGTTGAAGGGTTTGTTTTATTTACATGCGGGTTAAGGTAACGCCTTAAAAATAGTTATTCCGTGTTTCTTTTAAGGTAAGTGGTAAGTACGGAGTACGGAGTAAGACAAAGAAGATGGAGTAGCTAGGAGGTAGGTAGGTACGTCAGACACGGATCATTGGACCGGTTCCACTTTTCAAAAGAATACAGTACCATACTTGTAGAAAGCGTAGCTTCCAGTCCAGATGTGTGGTCTTCTTTGCTTTGACATTAATATTGAATCTTACCTCCTCCTGCCTCGCATCATCAACATTTTTGCTTGGGTCTTTTTTGCTTTGTTCTTTTGCCTTTGTTCTTGTTTTTTGTTTTTCGTTGTTTTGTCTTTTTTTTTTTACCTTTGCTGCGTAAAAGCTGCGTCATGCATGAGGTACCTAGTGCAGCTTGCCTCTGGTTGCCTCCAATCCAGCCCCACGTTTGCCAAGAATAGTCATAGCTCTCCGAGAAAGTGGAGGGCATCTAAACCGTATCAGTTCAGGTTCCATCGAAAAAAATCTCTCAAGTCTGCAAGACTAAGATCCGAAAACCAAGGGCCGTTCACTTTACGTAAAGAATGGAGGAGAAGGAAGAGCTAATGATGAAGGAACATGATCATTGATCAATCGAAGTCATCGATCTTTACTTAAAGTGTCGTGCTAAAAAAGAACCGCCGACTTGTATCATAAGACGCGCACTACGCACAAGGGGGAGGCGGAGAATTTAAACTGCCGTGCATCCAAAAGGCTTGAACTTTGAAGCGCACACTTCAGATCCAATGGAGTAGGCAATACCTTACTTTATTACCCAACAAATTGTATTCAGAGTATTATTGAATCAAGTTATGTGTTATAATATTGATTGAACAGCAAGCAAGTGCATGATCGCTCCCAAGTCCAGCGGTTTTACGATTCTTCGGACCGGAAGCGTCATCTGATCTGCACTCTCTGCGGGATCAAGGGCTTACGACTTACCACTTACTTTACGAGTAGTCTTACGACTTACGAGCACTCGGCGCTTCTTTTCATTTTCAAATTTTTTTTTTTTTTTGGCCACCATCCGAGCCACAGTGAGCGCTAGTAGTTTGCAGTTTGCACCACTGCACCGCGGCGGGGGAATACGAACTAGACCTTTTTATAGCTTTCGGATCTGCACCAACTTCCAAGCCGGATTCAAGATTGTGTAAACGGGCGACATGCGAACGGATGATTGAGGCAACCATCTTAGTGGTATGTCTGTAATAGCTGCTTCGAGATATATATTATCCTCTTCTCAGATCCTGCAAAATGTACATGATCATGTTGGCTAGAAGAGCGCCATACCCTTGGATTATTTCACGCGCCGGCGTCTGTGTTGGTTGCAAAGGCGCAGCCATGGTTAATTGGCTATGGCTAGCCGATCAACGAGGCTAACAACTTGTGCTGTTCATGTCAAATCTCTCGGAATTCCCAAGAGTCGGGCATATGATTTTATTGTCGCTTTCTTCTACCCGTCTGACTGTGTAATTGTCTCAAATGCGAAAGGGAGTGCGAATGCGTTTGGTTGGCTGGAAGCAAACGGCGCCCACGTTGACTTGTCCATCTACAAGCTTTCTCCAATCGAGGGAAGTTCCTGTGATACTTGAGAATGACGATATACTTGTCCCAATCATCATACCAATAGGCAAATCCCCAGCCCAGTCCAAACCATGACCAGTACAACATCCAAGCTGGGTAATCGGATTCAATTAACCGTCTCGAGCCCAAAGACAGCATATGGAAAGATGCATAGAATTGACTAAGGACGGCTAGGATCGATTTGTTCGACTGCCTTTGAGGCCGTCGTGGGAGAAGACGTTCACTCGATGCCCAGCCCCAGCCCCAGCAAAGAGTGATCCATAATTGCGGTCGACAAGGAATGCGACGATATGCTAAGCAAACAATAGGCCGTCAAGCTCATGAATCATGGGATCCATGTCCATGACAGCTTCAGCTTGTCCTCAAAATAGTGGAAATGATGAAATGGTTTGGGTCTCGCATCACCCGAATAGTTTCCTACTCACACGAGATTGTCATGGGCCGGGGTTAACATTTCAGTGACAGGAAGTCCACTACTTTAAGTATTAAAACGAAACCTTAGTTATTCATTGGCTCGAACCGCTGGGATCCTGGCCCAAACATTCAGGATTTGTCACTCCACTCATCTCGCTCGTTTTGGGATCTGTATCAACAGATTGTGCTGTGACAGCATATGAGCAGCGGGGCGTAACCTCTCAATGAAATCCCGATCAGGCAGATTCTCGTCAACAGTTCCGAAGAGTCGAGGATGTCCTCGATGTATCGAAGAAATGGATTGGCTCATTGCCCGGTGTTTCGCCATTGAAGGTTCCTATCTGGCATAGGATCGAAGATCAAACACTGGGAGAGCTCGACATCACTTTACGCCAACAAACTAGACTCCCAAGCCACGGCAGTTGTACGCCATTTCGCAAGGAATTGCACGCCTTTACGCACCGTTAATCCATGGTACAGCTAGGAGACTGGGGATTTTAGGACATAGGCGTATCGGAACTGTCAAGCGCAGACGCCCCCGGATTACAGATTTGTAGCTTAGCTGCAAAGTCCTTAACAGGGGTAGGCTCGTCAAAGATGTCGAAGCGAAGGATGTAAGTAAAAGGAAGCATTGGGGATTGTCAACTGAGGTGGAACCCGGGGCTTCGAGCCAAGCATTTGAGCTCAGGTATTGGACAAGTGGAGACAATATAGGTTTATGACGACGTATGAGTCTAGAAGATGAGACAAGCATAGGTATCAGTCGAGTATTTTACCATGAGATATGTATCGGGAATCGCAGTTTCACAGTATCGATGGCGTATTGGTTTGAGGATAGAAGGTGAAGCGACATCGGAGTCACACGGTACTCGTAAGAAGAATCGCTGAAAAGAAGAATCGCTGAAGACAGTATTTATATGAATGCTCTGCAAAGCATTAACATAAAGATATTTTATAGAGATCTCGGGCTTGGCCAGTGCTTGTACTTGAAAGTGGGTAAGGTACTCTTTGAAAATGCAACGCGTTTTGAGTCGCCTAGAGGCGGGGCTAGCCTGAGGCAGAGCTAGTGAGCTAGCTTTCGCCCGAAGTTTCTAATAGGCTAGTTCAGCCCTCGCCTTGACCTCTCTGGCGGGGCGGACCACTTTACAAAATCAATCCCCAATTTTTCCGTGAGTCACCAACGATCCTACTAAGCCCGATCGAAGCGCACACTAGCTACTTTTCGTTAGCGAGTCTTAGTGCTGCCCAGGCGAACCCAGCTTTTGCCGGACCCTCTCTTAGCTCTGCCTCTCCCTAGCCCTGTTCCTCCTGAGTTCACCCTCGCCCATTGGTGGTTGACATGAGTATAAGGTGAGGTAGTACCCGAGCTCAGCCTTAACCGTCTTGGCATAAATTCGGCAGCTCATCCCTCCCCCAATCTTCAAAAGTATTTCAAGAAGTTCGACATCACATGCGGCCCATACCCTACCAATCCTAGACTTTTGAATAGATCTAGAGAAGTATCTGGTTACATGTCTGTCTCATGCTACGACAGCCCATGTTCCTCTTCCACCCCCAGCATTGACGCCATTTATCGTCCCATGTTGATCAGTGAATTCTGAAATGAGTAGGAGCAAGCTGCCAGGTACGAAGAGGGGGCTACGCGCGCTCAGTGGTGCTGGGCTTTTCGTCGCCTGCACATTGCTCCAGCACGCATAGACCTCCAGAAAACCACCATGGCGGAAAAGAACATAGATGCCTTCGCCGCAAGGCTGGGTGATGCGAACCTTGGTAGGAGAGATCTCCGCTCTTTAGATGCACGCTTTGTTTCTGTCGGAGAACATCAACTGATTTCTACCTAGAGGTCCAGAAGAAATACAACCTTGCAACAGAATTGAGGGATAACATTGATATTCTATGCAATGGCCCTACGTACCCGATATTTCTCAAGAGGCTCGTTCCCGTCTTCATGAAACTCCTTGAAGGCCCGCCTGTCTTCATGAGCACATACATGGAGCATGTAAGCCTTGATCGGAAGCGTGCTTTGAGTATGACATGATACTGATTTGGGTCGAACAGAGGCTTCGCAACTGCGTCTTGGAAATTTTTCATCGACTGCCTATGAGCCATGTCGAAGCGCTCAAGCCGTACGCCGCAGATATTGTGGATCTCCTTATGGGGTTGGTCAGGACAGAAAACGAGGACAATGCGATATTGTGTATGAAGACGATAATGGACTTGGAGCGGCATCAACCGGAGGCGACTGCGGCAAAGGTGCAACCGTTCTTGGACCTCATATTGGAAATGTTCCAGGCTATGGAACAGGTGGTCAAGGATACCTTTGATACTCCAGCCCAAGGTTCTTCGACTGGTACGACTCCGCACAATCCTCAGACCTTTCAGTCTCCGCGCCCAGGGTCCCCAGCTGCTTCAGTAGGTGCGGAGTTAGGACTGGACACCCAACAAGCTCGCCCGCTTCTAAAAGGAATGCAGTCATTCAAGGTTTTTGCGGAATGTCCCATTATCGTTGTCTCGCTGTTTCAGGCGCATCGTAGTTGTGTGCCCGCCAACGTCAAGAAGTTCGTTCCTTGGATCAAGAAGGTCCTTCAACTGCAAGCTAGTCCACAGGAACGAGCGCACACTGAGGCCAGCAGACGCCACGATATTTTTACTGGTGTGTGCAAAGATATCAAGAACAGGGCTGCTTTTGGAGAGCTTATAACAGCCCAAGTCAAGATGATGAGTTTTCTGGCCTACCTACTGCGAGTCTATGTTCAACAATTAACAGACTTTCTGCCGGTCCTGCCTGACATCGTCGTGCGACTGCTACGTGACTGTCCAAGTGAGAAGTCTTCGACAAGGAAAGAGCTACTGGTAGCCATACGGCATACCATCAACTTCAACTTTCGCAAGATATTCCTGTCCAAGATAGATGATCTTTTAGACGAACGGACGCTTATCGGCGATGGTCTCACCGTCTATGAATCAATGCGCCCTCTCGCCTACAGTCTGCTTGCCGACCTCATTCATCACATTCGAGAATCCCTAAGCCAGGACCAGATTCGGAAGACAGTCAACGTATTCTCGAAGAACTTGCATGATAGCTTCCCTGGAACGAGCTTTCAGACAATGAGTGCGAAACTTCTCCTCAACCTGGCCGATAGCATCGCGGGTCTCCAGGACAAGCAGGATGCTCGTCATTTCCTGATCTTGATATTAAGCGCGATAGGAGACAAATTTGCCGACATGAACCGTCAATACCAGAATTCAGTGAAGCTCTCGAAGCACTGCGATCCGCAGTTGATAGACGCCGTACCTGAAGACCACCTGGCCGACGCGAAGTTCCCCCCAGATTGGGATGAAGTTGACATCTTCTCAGCTACGCCTATCAAGATGTCAAATCCCAAGGATCGTGGAGCTAACCCCGTTGAGGATAACAAGTTCCTGTTCAAGAATCTCTTGACCGGACTGAAAGGCATGTTCTACCAGCTCAAAGTCTGCAACCCCGACGCTCCGGTCATGGATCCCGGTAACGCCCCTCCGAATTGGCAAGAGGTCTCACATGGCTATAATGCAGAGGAGGTTGGAGTCATCAAAAAGTTGTTCCGAGAAGGCGCTTACGTGTTTCGATACTACAGCTTAGAGAAGCCTTTCGCCGAAGCCTCTTCCCCCGTGGAGTTTTTGACTACCAACTATGGCGTCCAGAGCGGTAAAGAAGAAAAAGATCTCCTTGAGACCTTCGCCACAGTCTTCCACAGCATCGATCCCGCAACGTTTCATGAGGTCTTTCAATCTGAGATACCCCTTCTATACGATATGATGTTCGAGCATCCGGCTTTGCTTCATGTTCCACAATTTTTCCTGGCCAGCGAGGCCACCTCTCCGGCTTTCGCGGGTATGCTTCTTCAATTCTTGATGGATCGGATAGGGGAGGTTGGCACGTCGGACATAAAGAAGTCGTCAATATTATTAAGGATGTTTAAGCTGTCATTCATGGCAGTAACCTTGTTCAACCAGCAAAATGAGCAGGTCCTGCTACCCCACGTGACCAGGATCGTTACTCAGTCAATCCAACTCTCCACAGCAGCGGAGGAGCCGATGAACTATTTCTACCTCTTAAGGTCCTTGTTCAGAAGCATTGGTGGTGGGCGATTCGAACTCCTCTACAAAGAGATCTTGCCACTGCTGGAGATGTTACTCCAAGTCCTGAACAATCTTCTGCTGGCTGCGAGGAAACCGCAAGAACGAGATCTGTACGTGGAACTATGCCTGACCGTTCCAGCTCGCTTGAGCAACCTCTTGCCGCATCTGAATTATCTTATGCGGCCTCTGGTCGTGGCTCTCCGAGCAGGCTCTGATCTGGTTGGTCAAGGATTACGGACCTTGGAGCTTTGCGTTGACAATCTTACCGCAGAGTACTTGGACCCTATCATGGCGCCCTTTATTGACGAATTAATGATGGCATTGTGGGATCATCTAAAGCCAAATCCCTACAGTCATTTCCATGCGCACACGACGATGCGTATACTGGGCAAACTTGGTGGTCGAAATCGAAAATTCCTCAACGGTCCTCCGGACCTCAGCTTCCACCAATTTGCAGACGACCCATGTTCCTTCGATGTTAGACTGATAGGATCGAGCAAGGACCGTTCTTTCCCTGCAAGTATTGGCGTCGATCTCGCCATCGCGAAGTTATCAGAAGTCCCAAAATCCCCACCCGCAAGAAAAGCAGATCCCTACTACAAGCAACAGGCCCTCAGATTGATAAGTTCGCAACTGAAGATACACATTGGTTTCGACAGCTTGCCAGATGACTTTGCGCAGCTCGTACGGCTACAAGCTACTGATCTTCTGGAGGCCAAGTACGACGCAACGCCCGACATTCTGCAGATGGCGGATCGTGAGATGTCTATTCCCAAGAGAGATTCTCAACAAGAGACCTTGAAACGGCTCCTCAAAGCCCTAATGCTTGCAACAACACTGCCAGATCTGCAAAGCACGGCCTCCTTGTTACTCACTGACATATGCCGCCACTTTACAATTCTTGAAGTTGGAAGAGCACTAGCTCACATAAAGCAATCGATCAAGGACTTCGACGTAAAGTCTGGGGAGGGTCTTTTGTGTCTCGACAGTCATGTGCTAGCCGACGCCATTGCCGAACAGTTATCGTCGGACAAACCCACTCTACGAGAAGCAGCTGAATCCTGTATAATGGTAGTACACGAGGCCGCAGCAATCATTCTCGGAGGTCCAGAGCGAGTGGAACGACTGTCATTCTTCTTGTACCTGGCGAAGACTTTCAGTCACAAGTGCTATGAGGAGGACTGGTTCGTCAAAGCCGGAGGAGGCCTTGGAATACACATTCTCGCAACGAAGCTAGACCTTGGGGATGACTGGACAAAGGCCAGACAGCTCGAATTTCTTCGTGCACTCATGTATGTCATGAAGGATATGCCGCAAGATCTGCCAGCCAATACGCGCGTTCAAGCATTGCAGTCTGTCGACATCTTGCTTCGCAGGTGCAACAAGGGTGTTTCCAAGGAAGATCTCAACCACCACTCGAGCCCGCTCATCCAACTCTGCGCATTCTTTGTGCCCGAGCTCATGCACGTGAACAAGCATGTCCGCGAAGCTGCTCGCAAAGCTCTTTCCATCGTCGCTCAAGTCGTCGGTGCAGAGGTCCACGAGCTCATAGCACCTGTCAAGGATAGACTACTGCAGCCGATCTACATGAAGCCACTCCGAGCTTTGCCATTAGCTCCTCAAATCGGCTACATCGATGCGATATCCTACTGTTTGGGATTGCAGCGGAATCTAGTTGAATTCAATGAAATGCTCAACAGGCTTCTAACCGAGACAATGGTTTTGGCTGAGTCTGAAGACGATAGTCTTGTTCCAAGATCAGGAGATTACAGGAATGCCGAACTTGTCATAGCCCTTCGGGTATCCTGCATCCGACTTTTAACGTTAGCCATTGGTTTCTCGGAATTTACAGGGCAGCAACAGCAGAGCAGCCGGAGTCGGATTATCACTATATTTTTCAAATCTCTGTACTCGAGCGCTCCCGATGTTATTGACGCTGCCAATGCTGGTCTAAAAGGTGTTCTCTCCCAGACGAACAAACTGCCAAAAGAGCTTTTGCAAAATGGTTTACGGCCTATCCTTATGAACCTTCAAGACCCGAAGAAACTTAGTGTGCAAGGATTGGATGGACTTGCTAGACTGCTGGCTCTATTGACCAACTATTTCAAAACCGAGATAGGCGAAAAGTTGCTCGCTCATATGGACATCATTGCTGACACATCAGTTCTACAGAAGTCGTCTTTCTCTCTGATTGAACAGAATCCTCAAATGAAAGTTGTCATTGCCACTCTCAACATCTTCCATCTATTGCCATCCACTGCTGCTCTTTTCATGAAGGACATGATAGAAAGAGTACTTGACTTGGAGAAAGCACTTCGGAGGACCCACTTTAGTCCATTCAGGGAGCCTCTCCTCAAGTACGTCAATCGCTACCCGAAAGAGGCTTGGGACTTCTTATCCGAAAGGCTATCGGAAATGAAGTACGGCCGTTTCTTTGCGCAGCTTCTTGCCTCACAGCGAAGTGGACCGCTGCGCGAGGCCCTCATTGGAGATATTGAGGGACTTGTGAAAGCTTCATTTGATCTCGAAGACGTAGAGAAGAAAGATGCAGCTTCCATCAACGCCATTCACGCGATATATTCCCTGAGTCAACACGCGTCTGCTTGGCTTGCTGATAAGGAGTCACTACGTCAGACCTTAATGCGTGTTGGCAAGGAGCTCAATCAGAAAAGGAAGATGGATACAATTCATCCAGACCTACGTTTAGCAGCTGACCAGGCTGCTGAACAGCTGATCGACATTTTCGTGCAGTTTCTTGCACTGGCTCCCAAAGACTTCGATTTTCTCTTCCAGCTCATCGACGCAGTGACCATGGAGGAAATTAAGGAACAACCATCGCTCTATACGTTCATCTACCGTCATATCGTTTCCAATGCTTCTGTTGACTATTGGCGAAGCCTCGTCATGCGGAGCCTTGAACTTTACAGCATCCGTGGGTCGTCTCAGAGAACTAAGACCTTCGCGTTCCGATATCTCGTCAATCCGATCTTTGCCATGGACACTATGAGAAGCCTAACAGAGACCGCGAATTCGTTTCCAACACGTCGCCTCATCGACAAGAGTATTGTGGATGCGATCCACAACAAGATCTGGAAGCCACCCGTACTGAATGATGCCAATGAAGAAAACCCACAGCCAGGCGCCGATCATTCGCGGTTAGAGCTCTTGCAGATGTCAGCGCTGCTCTTGAAATGGCACCACAATCTTGTTTCCGAAGCACGCAAAGATATAATCAAGTTCGGCTGGAGCTACATCAAACTTGAGGATATCATCAATAAGCACGCAGCATACGTGCTCATTGGCTTCTTCATCGCGCAATTCGAAACCCCCCCAAAGATCACTCAGCAGATATACGTCGCTTGTTTAAAGGCACACCAAAACGAAGGTCGTGCTCTTGTGGTCCAAGCTCTAGACCTGATTGCCCCAGTCCTCCCGAAGCGTCTCAACGCACAAAGCGATCCGCGATATCCCATGTGGGCGAAGTGGCCCAAACGAATATTGTCAGAGGAGAGCTCCAATCTTCAACAATTGATCGGTATTTTCCAATTCATGGTTCGACATCCCAGCTTGTTTTACGAAGCCAGAGAGCATTTCATCCCTACCATCATTCCTTCGCTTTCAAAGATTGCACAGCTACCAAACCCATCGAATGAGCACAAGAAACTCGTCCTGAACCTGATTCACATGATACTGGAATGGGAGAAGCGGCGAGTCCAAGCTGGAGATCGTCCAGGTTCTCAGTCATCGGAGTCCTCCCCCGCGAAAAAGCGTAAACTTGAGTTGGCGAACGGTGGTTCCGCGTCGCCAGCACCAAGCTTAGGGCCTCCATCAAATGTTGAACGGACCGAATATCAAATACCAACACCACTTCGGACGATGCTCATCAAATACCTAACGCAATTCATCAGTAGTCTCCAGGAGCGGTACCCCGTGCCCAGCGTCAAACTAAGGGATCTTCACTCTACTACTCCCCAGATCCCTTTGCCTCCCAATGAGATGTGCAGAAAGGCTATTGGCCTTTTCCATGATCTTCTTTTACCTGATTACTGGTCTGATCTTGAGGTCGACCTTTTCCCGCGGACGTCAGAACAGATACTGGCTTCAGAGAAGACGGACAAGGGCGATGACAAAACAGCCACAAGCATCGTCAACACGCTCCAGGTCTTGCGCATCGTACTGAACATCAAGTCGGATGAGTGGGTCGTTGCACAGCTGCCCCAGATACAGAAATTGCTCGAAAAACCGAGCAAAATGGACAACCCTGAAATACAAGACTGTCTGCACACCAGTGACAGAGCACTTGACGGCGACCGGCAGATTCGGCCAATGGTACAGCGGATCATTGAGGCTTTGCCGGAGGAGGCGAGAGAAGAGGACGAAATGGAAATTGACACACCAGCCAAAGACTTCATGACGTTCATATCCTCTGTCGCGATGGCGACGATGGGCGACGGCAACCTTGTTGCAAGTATCAATATTTTCGAAACTATAGCAAGAGTCAGACCCAAAGAGATCGAAACCCACATTCCTCATATCATGCGAGCGTTGCAGACAAAACTAGCTAAAGACCAAGTTGCCCAACCTGTAGTGCCACCGGGCTTGCAACCAGGGATGCGGCCTGGTGAGGGCCAGCCAGGCGCACTTGATGAGCGAGAGATGGAACTGTCTAGCCAATTGATCTTGAAGACAATTTGGATCATTTCCTCGAGGATGGCAACCCTTGGGGATCAAAGACGACCGTTCCTCAGCGTGCTGGCTCAACTAGTAGAGCGATCGCAAAACACCAGGCTGTGCGAAAGAATCTTGCAGATGGTGGAAACTTGGATATTCGACTCTAGCGATCCGTGGCCAACGTTGAAGGAGAAGACCGCTGTGCTTCATAAGATGCTGCTCTTCGAGACACGTCCAGATCCGACTCTGTTGCATCAGTTTTTGGATCTTGTCATCCGGATCTACGAGGACCCGAAGATTACCAAGACTGAGTTGACAGTAAGACTCGAGCATGCGTTTCTGATTGGAACACGAGCGCAAGACTTCGACATGCGAAATCGGTTCTTGAATATCTTTGACCGAAGTTTGACAAAGACTGCAAGTGCCCGACTTATCTACGTGCTTACCATTCAAAACTGGGACACCCTGTCCGAGAGCTTCTGGCTTAGTCAAGCAATACACTTGATCTTCGGCGCCATCGACATGAACACTGCGGTTCAATTGCACTCCGAAGACTTCAAGATGATGCCACCCGCTCACCTTTTCCCTGTCGCCGGCAATGAGTCTCGAAAGAATGACATTATGCTTGACAACAAGTTCGAGGATTTCATGGCGCATCATAGACGGTTCTATTCTGATCTTGGAGACGTGAAAGCTCGGGATATCCTGCAGCCCCTCTGCCAGCTGCAACACACTGATTCGAGTGTGGCCTACGAGTTGTGGATTGCGGTATTCCCTCTGTGTTGGTCATTATTATCCCGAGACGACCGAGGCGAGCTCGAAAAGGGCATGGTAGGACTCCTCACGAAGGACTACCATCAACGTCAAGTCGACCGGCGACCAAATGTTGTGCAGGCTCTCCTCGAGGGAAGTGTCCGAGCCAGGCCTAAGTGTAAAATCCCCCCGCACGTAATGAAATTCCTTAGCAAAACATATGATGCGTGGTACATCGCTGCAATGTCGCTCGAGGAGCAAGTCTTGGCTCCGCCTATCGACACCCCTGTCGTGCGCGAGAGTAACCTAGACGCACTAATTGAAGTATACGCGGGACTTCAAGAGGATGATTTCTTTTATGGAACATGGCGACGTCGATCCAAATTTGTAGAGACCATAGCAGCCCTCTCGTACGAACAAAATGGGGTGTGGGACAAGGCCCAGCAGTCCTACGAGGCTGCTCAAATTAAAGCACGCACGGGAGTGCACTCATATTCTCAAGGTGAGTACATGCTTTGGGAAGACCACTGGATCTTTTGTGCCCAAAAGCTTCAGCAGTGGGAAATACTATATGATTTCGCCAAACACGAGAATTTCAACGATCTCTTGTTGGAAGCTTCATGGAGACATCTTGACACCTGGACCGGCCAAGAAAACATGGAACAACTTAGCTCGATCATCAAAGCTGTGTCTGACGCGCCAACACCAAGAAGGACCTTTTTCCAGTCATTCATGTCCTTGCTTAAGTTCCACGAGAAACAGGAGGCTCCCTCAGAATTCAGCCGCGTATGTGACGAATCCATACAGCTTTCCATTCGAAAGTGGCATGGCCTTCCCAAGCGTATTACGAATGCACATATTCCGATCTTGCAGAACTTCCAGCAATTGGTTGAACTTCACGACGCTAATGTTATCTGCATCAGCCTCTCACAGACCACACAGACAAATCTTGACGGCAAATCTCAAGAGCTGAAACTTCTGCTCGGCACATGGCGTGATCGGCTGCCAAATATTTGGGACGACATCAATGCCTGGCAAGACCTAGTGACGTGGCGACAGCATATTTTCGCACTCATCAATCGAACATACCTAGGCCTTCTTGGGCCTCAGCAGAGCAACGCCACGGGTAATTCCTACGCATACCGAGGATATCATGAGACTGCCTGGATCATCAACCGCTTTGCGCATGTAGCTCGAAAGCATCAATTGCCAGAAGTGTGTCTAGCGCAATTAGGTAAGATCTACACGCTGCCCAACATCGAGATCCAAGAAGCCTTTTTGAAGTTGCGGGAGCAAGCCAAATGTCATTACCAGAATCGCAACGAGCTCAACAGTGGTCTCGACGTCATCAACAACACGAATTTGAATTACTTTGGTCAACAACAGAAAGCCGAGTTCTTCACGTTGAAAGGCATGTTCCTGGCGAAGCTCCAACAAAAGGATGAGGCCAACGATGCTTTTGGTACCGCGTTATACTACGACATTCGACTACCAAAGGCTTGGGCTGAGTGGGGCTACTACAATGATATGATGTTCAAGGACGAGCCTACCAACATGGAGCGTGCCGCCAATGCTATGAGTTGCTATCTGGAAGCCGCCGGTCTGTATAAAAACGCTAAGTCACGAAAGTTGCTAAGTCGCATCTTGTGGCTTCTCAGTATTGACAACGGCGAGAATCGAATATCACAAGCTTTTGAGGAATTCAAAGGCGATACTCCAGTATGGTACTGGATCACATTTATTCCGCAGTTGCTTACAAGCCTTGGCCATCGTGAAGCTACCCTCGTCCACAATGTACTGACAAAGATTGCGAGACAATACCCTCAGTCCTTGTACTTCCTGTTGAGAACGACACGGGAGGATATGGTGCAGATCAAGAAACAGCAAGAGCAAAGGCAAGAGAAAATCAACAGAGCAAAACAGCAACAACAATCTCCTAATGTCAAACACGATCACGCTACGCCTTCTGATCGACAGGGCAGCTCATCGCGTCCAGGTACATCGAACGGAGAACCGCTTCCCAATGGTGATGTCAATGGCACGGAGCCAAAGATTGAGCCAAATGGCGATGCTGCGGCAGCTCCTGACGCAGAGCCGGACGCCACGCCAAAGAAGCCATGGGAACATTCGGATGAGATTATGTCTACATTGAAGACTACATTCCCTTTGCTCGCACTCTCCATGGAGACTATGGTGGATCAGATAGCAAAGCACTTCAAATGTCCACCTGATGAGGATGCTTATAGACTCATCGTCGCCTTGCTCAACGACGGCTTATCTGTAAGTTGCCATAGTTCTCGAAAAAATGAGTGTACCTATCCATTAACCACTTGCAGTACATTGGACGTAACCCAAGTGCGTACGCACAAGACTTCAAATTACCCCCAGCCACCGAAGCGAACATCCGCAAGTTCGCTGAGACCATCTTACCCCCTCACATCCGAAGCTCGTTCGAGGAGGACTTTGTTGCGAAGAAGCCCACCATGTACGAATACATTCACAAGCTGCGGAAATGGAGGGACAAGTTCGAAGAAAAGCTTGATCGTCGACCTCAATCGGTCAGCCTGGAGACATACAGCAACCCGTTGAGCGAGTTCAGGTTCCAGAAATTCGATGACGTTGAAGTGCCAGGGCAGTACCTGCAGCACCGCGATAAAAATCAGGATTTTGTGAGGATAGAGAGGTTTTTGCCCAATGTCGAGCTTGTACGCACCGTCGGCTTTTCACATCGGCGGTTGAAGATACGAGGTCAGGATGGCAGCACACATCCGTTCGCTGTACAGCATCCAGCTGCTAGACACAGTAGGAGAGAAGAGCGCATCCTACAGCTCTTCCGGATTTTCAACGGCACCTTGTCGAAGAGAAAGGAAAGTCGACGACGGAACCTCAATTTCTACCTCCCTCTCATGGTCCCGTTCTCACCTTCGCTTCGATTGGTCCAGGACGACGCCTCTTATATCTCACTTCAGGGAGTCTACGAAGACCATTGCAGGCGCAACAGCCAAAACAAAGACGATCCAATTCTCTTCACTATGGAAAAACTAAGGCCTACGGCGCCAAACCAAATGGATCAGGGCCAAAATCATTCCCTCCGCACGGAGATATTTACGGCTATCCAAAGCAAATGGGTCTCAAACGACATCGCACTCAACTACTTCCAAGCGACCTATCCCTCCTATTCCGATTTCTTTCTTTTCCGCCGCCAGTTCTCGTACCAGCTCGCAGCTCTCACGTTCATGACCTACATCATGCACATGACTGGCCGCTTCCCCCACAAGCTCTCCGTCTCGCGTGCCACCGGCAATGTGTGGGGCTCGGAGCTTATACCAGCCATGGTAACCAACAAGCCCGTCTTCTACAACTCCGAGTCCGTGCCCTTCCGGCTAACACCCAACCTTCAAAAACTCATGGGTCCATTGGCAACAGAAGGACTCTTCTCGCCGGCCATCATGGCAATCGCGCGTTGCCTCACGGAACCTGAAAGCGGCAGCGAACTCGAACAACAACTGTCCATCTTCGTGCGCGATGAAATGATCTTCTGGTTCACGCAGCAGCATAAAAGTGTGCTGGCGGAAGGGACTTTGAGGGAGACGACGGTGCAAAATTGCGAGCTGGTGGTTAAGAAGGCGGTGAGTCTGGCGAGACCGCCAGAAGGGGTCCTACCGGCGAATCAGACGGTTGTGGATTTAGTAGCTAAGGCGGTGAATCCGGCGGCGCTGGCGATGACTGACGCGCTTTGGATGGGCTACCTGTGATAGGATGAGGAGGAATGAATGCCAGGTTTCCAGAATGAAGTGGGAAAGAAATGGAATTTCTTTGGAGTTTAATGGGTCCACTGGGAAATCCCCAGCTGGGCTTGAGATGTTTCGGCGGTCTACGTGTGTCTACCTGCGTGTGTTTTAGCGAGGCGCTGGGGTGGAATGTAGGGACTGGACGCCTCGATTTGCGGTACTTGGTACCGGCTTGCGTATATGCATCAAATGCTTGACCAGCGATATCATTTATACCTTTGGCGCTTAGTCAGTAATATACCAAATACGCCCCAACATACATGTGTTGCTGTCTTGGTTCTGGGAGTGTGCAGTAGAGTCCGGTATATATCTTACGTGGATAGTGAGGAGGACAGCAATTGATTGGATATGAGAAGGTGATAGATAAAAGCTGACTGATGTTGTAAACAGGCAAAGAATCCTCGTATGCCATGCCATGAAACGGATGGTTGGTGATTGATTGATTGATTTCTCCGTGATTCGTAGGCATAGTACGCTAACACGATTAAGGCTTAGCGTATCATGCCGGAAGTGTGCATCGTCCCGTCGAGCACACCCTTTCATGGTGTATCTCAAGTCTCTTGCTCACATCCTACATCCTAGGTACGTTCTACATCCTACATCCTACGCCCTACGCCCTATCTGCATGATTGTATCATCATGAATGAAAATAATCAATCGGAACTTTTCGACTTGAGTGCATAACTCCACTCTTACTAGGCAGCATGCAGCTCGGTATCATTTCCAAACGGCGAAGACGAGTACTTCCCTCTTGCTTGCTCTAGAGTACCTCACTCATCCTATCCCGAAGTTTGCCTTTCTTCTCTCTGACAAAGTAGGCGACAAGGCCATGGAACGGAATCGTCCCTAAGCTTGACTCTAACGCATTTCCATCCCCAATAACTTTTCTTCTTCTGCATTGTCCAGTCAATCAACTAAGGCAAAAATCATCGGAAGAATGGCTCTTGTTCTGTAGCAATTTTTTGTATTGCTGTCCCTTCTCTCCGGACCGCATTGCATCTCCTAGACAAGCAATTTGTCCGTGCTTGTGTACTCGATCTCATCTTTTCATGCTACTGTCATTCCACCACTTAGAAAGACAGGCAGTTGATCAACTTTCACGTGGCTTATCCTCCTGCATCACGATTATCGTAAGCTTGCCCGCGAATATGCGAGGCGTCCCAACAGGGCTGGACTGCTCACTCACCCTTGTTTTGTCCAATAATAATTTTATACTGAGCTACAATCTCTCAGTCTCGACCCAACCGTGACACCATCACATATTACCCTTCTAAGAAGCCTGGAGCCTCCTCCGGCCTGGTCAGATGTCACCAACGACCCCAACAGTCTTTCATTAGACCTTATGTCTTAATCGCTTCATCGTTTCCTCATGTTTTTGAAAAGGCTTTATTGTAGCCTTCGAAGCTGAACAGTCACCCTGCTCGTAAGGAACCTCACTGCTCCGAGAAATCATGGCCACTCACTGGGATCGTCAAAACGTTCGTCCCATGCTTCCGAGTCACAACAGCTATCATGACCAAACGACGAATTTCCAGCCTCCACTTCCAGAACATGTAGGTCACACGAGGACCCCAAATCCTCCAAATCCTGATCGTCGTGGCCGTGCCACTCCCTTCAGTCCTCTTCTTACAGAGAACAATGTCGTGCCAATTCCATACTACGAGGGTTACACCATTAGGCCAGATGACCTAGCGTCTAGTGAAGCAAGGTGGGATCATCCGCCTAAGAAGTCTATACCCGCAACCCAGGAGGACCTCCATACAGAGGTAATCAGACAAAGGCAGAGTGGCCGCACTGCTTGCCGGGAACTTGAAGACTGCCATGGTCCGAAGCGGCAATACATCGACAGACTCATCAGGGAGAGGAATGCCAGTACCTCGCTGGGCCATTTTGAAGTGGCCCAGCTCAGGCTTGAACGAATTCCAAGAGATTCTGGGAGACGCAACAGTGGCCGAAACTACCATGCTCGGGATTTCAAGCAAAAGGATCCCACCAAGCCTAGGCAGAAGACAGTGTACATGCACATAATCCTGCAGTTTATGGGAAATTCCCACTGGAGACTTTCCGAAACACCACCAGACAACTTTGCTCCACGTAATCCGAAAGTTAGCAATAGCAACGGCGGTGGAATGCAGTATGCCCCAGAGAGAGCTAATGTCGTTTCCCCAATCTCCTCCGAGGACCAGCCTTGCCTATTGTCGGAAAACAGTCAGCGACCTATTCTAGCTCGAGGGTATCCTTACACTATGGCGAACGAGCAAATTTGTTCGCCTCCATCAAGTCGCTACATTTCTCGAGGCACTCAAACCGCGTCTCCACTTAACACTAGCCCCAACAGTGACTGGTGTGGCGGCGGGAATGCTGACCATACCACCTCTGGGAGCGCTTCCCCCGATGATACTTGGACTACAACTACCAGTATGGAGGATGAAATGCCTAGAAACTCATCCTCGAGCGATGATGAGGTCGTATCCATAACCGATGCGGCGGCCGCGCATGGATTCTTGAACGATTCGATTGATAAAGAATCTAAGAGCATTGATGAATACGAGAAACCGCCTTGGTTTAACAATTTGCAGCCGGGTCTGTTGCTCCTTCACCTTCAAATATGGATGTCGAATTGATCAACGCTAACGAGAGCAAAGTCAAGTCTCCTGGCATAACGGACGAGCAGACTGATGCCTACTATCGGCAGGATGATCCCGATGCAGTGTTCAAGCCTGAGGACAATGACACTGACGATGCTTGTGACAGTGAGCAGGATGACAAGGAAGTATTGAAATTGCACATGGATGGACATGCTGACTACGCTCAATTCGATGCCTCCTCTTGGTCTGGGGAAGAGACTGGCTCAAAAGCCCACGATCATGCTGCAAGTTACGCGGGGCATGGTGACGATGATGATGATGATGACGACGACGACGACCAGTCCGAGAGTGGACCGATGGCCACAGCGCCCCGGAAACTCGATTCCATAGATGAAGATCCAAGCACCGGTCCCACCAACGTTCCCATGTCCGAATATCTTTCGACTTTACCAGGACCGCCGCCGCCACAAGAGAAACTACCGCCCTCGGAACGATACAAACCGCGGCCCCCTCCAAACGCTCTCCCCACACGCCCCTCCCTTACAAGAGCGTTCGCAAGCTACGACGGCAGATCAATCGACGACACGGAAAGGAGATCCTCCAAACGGGTCTCCTTCCAACAAGCCCCTCCGCCCCTCTACACCCCGCCCAGCACCTGCACCTCGAGCCCCGTCTCCCCATCCGCCTCCCCCCAACTGCCCCTCCGCACCATCCTCGCGAAGCCGCCCCCCGTCAGCATCTCCCCGGGCCAATACACGCCCATCGCCACGTCGTCGCCGTCCGGGAGCTGCACGTCCCCGTCGTCTCCGCCCGCGGGTGGACACCCGAAGCCCTACGCCTGCCTGGGACCGGCCTGCGACGGCTCCTTCGAGAACGCCGACGACCGGGAGCGCCACGAACGCCAGCACGGGATCGGTGAGCCGCCGTATTCGGAGTGTCCGGTCTGCCATCACACGCGCTCGGGCAACGCGGCTGCTGTCCCCGGTGGGTTGAGAGACCTCCTGGTTGCGCACATGAATCGCAGGCATTGAGGAGGGATGGATTCCGATCAGAGGAAATACAATGGTAAGGTGGCCAGGTGGTTGAGATAACTTCATAGGAGTGCATTTGGGGGCAGGGTGTGCGGCGGACGAATCTTTACACATTGTTTCCAGCCCAGTGGACGCAGGGGTTTGCATTTGATCTTTTGATATCTGCAGCGATTGAAGTTTATGCCTCTTGTTTGGGCAGCGACCCAGGTAGTTCCTCAACCGTATCATGACCAGGCAGACTTTGGGCATTGTTTTCTCTGAACAGCCAATCTCTGATACAGTCACAAACAAAACGAACGGAACAAGAGATGGAGATAGAAAGGTAGTAACAATTCGTCATAGTCACGACTGTGGAAATACTTATTCAACGTTGCCTACTCAAACTTTCCTAAAGTCTCTTACATCACGTTTCCCATTTCAAGATAATCTTCTTCATACATTTTACATGACAATCTCAGCATTCGGTACCAGAGACACCAAAATTTCAAAGAGTAAGTACATCTCCAGCTTCAGGTTGCGTGACTTAGGGGCGACGAAGTTTCCTCCTCGGTGCTGTTTTACTCAATTCTTCACATCAATTTCTTAGCGTCTCGTACCATTTCGACTGCCATTTCAGACGGTGTCTCGCCTTCTTCTGTCATGAACGTCATTGACAAATGCCATTGGATTGAGACATCCGTACATGCTGGATTCTGTTCGTATCGCAAGATCACGCAGTTCGTTCCAAGGAACCTTTTGGTCTTACGCAAAGTAAAGAAACGTGGCCAGTCACACACAGCCTTGCAAGAGAGTATAGAGTGCTTCGATTTCCAGTCGTCTCCAGGTTGTATCATTCCTGTTGGGTATTTTCATCTAACCTCAGCTGACTGCTCGTTCACTATCTCCCACAGCGACTTGTTTCCTTTGTCCCGTTCACCCAGGACACCGGTAGCTTGGATAACCTCGAAATGGTCATGGGAGACAGATCACACCCCTGACAAGAATTCAAGGTGCTGAGTCTATCTCACCAAGTCTTTAGGCTAGACGCGGTTCCGCCCTACCATTCCAATTCCATCCCCTCCCGATGCCAAAATTTCCCAGTGTCCTCAATCCCCTTTCCCATGCAGACCCTCCACAGTTTCTCCGCCGCCTCTCCCGGCTCCACTGCCTCCTTCATCTGATGCGTCTTCCCACTGGTGTCCAAGCCGGTCTTCACATATCCAGGATGCATCAGCACGACCGTTACGCCTCTGTCCTTCAGATCCATCGCCATGCTCTTCCCGATATTGTTGAGGGCCGCCTTGGAGGCGCGGTAGGCGTACGAGCCACCGGAGCTGTTGTCTGCGATGCTGCCGACGCGGGAGGACATGAGTCCGATACGGGGATGCGGAGAGAGCAGGAGCGAGGGGAGCAGTGCCTGGGTGAGGAGGAGAGGGCCAAAGGTGTTTGTGGAGAAGGTGCGGAGGAGAATGCTGTGGGTGGTGTTTGCCAGACTGTCTTGCTCGTGCGGGGCCATGATGCCTGCAAGGTGAACCGCATCATCAGCGATGGAATCTGAGAACTGGGATGATTCTGGAGATGCTTGAGGTGTGATGTACCGGCAATGTTCAACAGGAGATCCAGTTGCTTTCCCTGGAAGGTCTTGGCGAAGGCTTGGATGGAGGCTTCGGAGGTCAGATCACATTCATGGGTCTGACATCCCAGGCTCTTCATCTTTTCTCCGACAATCATGTCCACCGCGTGCACTTCGTAACCCTGCGACTGCTTCAGATTGGGTGTAACAGTCGCTTCATGAGTGAATGGGTACCTCTCTAATCAGGATCTTTGTGAAGGCATGGCCGATGCCCGAGTTGCTACCTGTCACCACCGCTGTAGGCATTTTCCCGGATCACAGGATCAAATACAAAGCTTTGGACTTTGTTGCTGCTGTTGTTGTTTAGAGCCATGTTAGAAGTGGTGGCCGGTTGAGGGGATTTCGTCATTGCCGGAAGTAACGGAGACCGACATTAGATTCGCTGCTGAGCAGGCACATTAACTAGAGAACTTGGAAGAAAGGTCGCTGGGTATCAGAAATGACTAAGTATCTAAACAAGAAGTCAAAAGGAACTGTTGCGGTCAAGCAAGAGCGATGTCGCTTGAAGATGCTTGTATTGGTAAAAGACTTTGATTCGTCTCGGTCTTTCAATCTACCTCTCCTGCAAGCTATCCACAGCATGTTTTTGCAGCTTCCCGAAATAAAATACGCTACCAAGCTCAATTCTCATGCAGAACCTTTGCAAATGACTCGGCGGCTCTTTCCGGCTTGCCATCCTCAAGCTTCTTCGATCCCAGTTTCTCCTCACTGAAGGCCTTGGCATATGGGTTCAATCGCAATAACACTTGCTTGTTTCTCAGAGGATTCTTCTTCTGTACACCGGCACGCTTCGTTTTGGCTTCTCCCTTAGCTGAGCGCACAACAGCCTGGACTTCCGACGAGTTAATCAGGCGGCTGATATCCGCGTTGTGGACGACATTTGAAGGAAGCAAGAAGTCCCTCTTCAGCGCGGATGGCGTAGTCGTAGATCCATAGACTTCATTCAAGGCCGCAAAAGCAGAAGAGGTCCAGACGATGAAGCGTCCAAGGTGGCCACCAGGTGCAAGCTGTAGAAGATTCAAGGCGAAAACCGAAGACGTCTCGACACCGGGGATGTTGCGGAAAGCACGGACGAGCTCTTTGCCATCTTCGTCTGGGTGGTAGACAATCAGGGGACCACGACGGTGACGGTGACGACGACCCCGAAGCTTTCCTTTTCCAGCACGCAGTTTGCGAGACGCACGGACTTTGCTGACGTCTGGCCCTGCACCAACAACTGTCAGAAGCTTGAGCGCTGCTGATGTCTTCGCGATAGCAGCTCCTTCAAAAGCTTTCGAGGCGATAACAAGGGGCACTTCTGGTACGGTAGAGATTTGGTGACCGCGTGCAAGGAGGAGCGAGGGGACGGAGGAGGCAGCCAAAGCAGAGGCGGTAGCAAAGCGCCTGCAACTGTGTCAGCCCTGCCTCTCTTTGACAGTCCTTATCTTCGAAATGTACTTTTGTCCCTGGTTGATCTTTTGATGCCATTTTCTCCAAACCTTGGTTGGCGCAAACATACGACCCGAGCGGCACATGTTTCCAAACGCAGCTTGACCAGCTCGGTGTGTACCTCCTCCAGAGACACGGGGGATACGGGCAACAGCGCGACCTGAGCAAAGGCTAATGTCAGTCCTCCTATGGGTCCATGTGCAAATTGTAGACCTATCGCTCACCAGTTCCCCACGACTCAGCCGAAGTCTGGTGACCGGCCTTCTCACTCACTGCATATGGCTGTCTTTTATTCTTAGCCATACCAGCGTGTACCGTCCTGAACCGTTGTCAATTTCTTCTTTCAGTGTGCCCTTGATTAAGTGAAAGGCCTTACTGAACGATGTCTGGTCGAATTGGTGCCTTGAACACGGCGGGCAGCGGGTGAGTGGATCCACTGGGGGTACCATCGTGCGAGGCAATGGTGACTGTCGGACGTGTCGCCATTGTTGCTGGATTGGTTGGTGTCAACTTGGTTGATTGTATACTGGACTTTCGGTCATTTTTGGTTGTGGGCGGAAGAAAATTGCGCTAGCTGTAAGGACTTAGCACCAACCTAAGCGAGACGCCAAGCCCGCCTGAGTATCAGAAATCATCCAGGAAACTTCACATGTAGTAACCGGCACTACTTTACTGAACCGTTAAGCTCCCAAGTTCCGCGCGTGGGGAAGACTGATGAAATGCCAGTGAAATATCCTCTACCATTGAGTCCCGACTTTGACAATGTCGATGCTTATGTTGAATCATTGCTTTCATTTGTCACATCTTCGAAACTCTTCCAAACACTCTGTGGTGGTGTACATATACTAGACTTCTTGACGAAAGACCCTGATCTCTACAGTGCTATTTTCCCAGAGGAATGGAGAGTTTGGTTTCGTTTGCATGACGTCCCTGCAATCCTCGACCTCTTAATTAAGGAAGATGATCATCTCCTCGAGTCCCTTAAAAGCTCACTAGATACGTTGTCTGCAAAGAAGCAAGGCACACATCCTACGTGGCGAGGTCTTCCATGTCCTCCCAAAAGTTTGCTGGAGTATATCCAGGCTATACGTAGGCATGCACTGAACCGAGTCTTCAGTTCTTTTGATGCGTCGGCTGGATCATCGTCTAGACGGCCTGATCTCCTTCCTAGACATGTGGCTGTAGGAATGAAACCCAAAAAGATCCATGAAGTTGAGAATTTGGTCAAGTATGTCAATGGCCTAGCCGCTGATGTTGACACCACTGACGGTCATAAAATTACACATATTGTTGACTTCGGTTCAGGTCAAAATTATCTTGGGCGAGCTCTAGCGAGCCCTCCGTACAACAAGCAGGTGGTAGCCCTGGAAAGCAAACAACTCAATATCAAGGGGGCTAGAGCTATGGATGTAACGGCTAGATTGGCCGAGAAGGAAAAGATAATCCACAACAAAAAGCAATATAGAGCGGGCTCACAAACTCCAAATCATGATCCAAAAGCTTCTCAACCAGAACATGCACACCCTAAGAGCAGCTCGCGAGCACAAAAAAAAGGCAATATTGATGGCTCTGTCGATCAAGCGAACCGGGACGAAAGCAGGGCCAGAATCCAGTACATCGAGTCACTCATTCAGAACGGAGACCTGTCAACAGTCGTGCGCGATATTAGAGGTTCCGATACTCCCGATGGCTTAATTGATCCAGATCCACAATTGATGGTCGTCTCTCTCCATTCCTGCGGCAACCTCCTGCACCACGGACTACGATCCCTGATCCTCAACCCATCCGTCAAAGTTGTTGCTATGGTAGGTTGCTGCTACAATCTCGTAACGGAGCGGCTTGGCCCCACAACATACAAACTGCCATCCTTGCGTTCCTCTAACTGGCGTGTCGACGCTACCTCATCGACGTTCGATCCACATGGCTTCCCCATGTCGGAAAAATTTGCCACATACCAGCACCAGCATGGCCAAGGTATCCGCTTGAACATCACAGCGCGGATGATGGCCGTTCAAGCACCCGAGAATTGGACAACCACAGAATGCGAGTCCTTCTTCACAAGACACTTCTATCGAGCCTTGCTCCAAAGAATATTATTGGACCGTGGTATTGTCGAAAAGCCATCCGAGGAAAGCGATGGGAACGAAGGAAGTCCTCGCGGCTGGATTGGAGCTGGCCCAGCTCTCACAATTGGCTCTCTGCGCAAAGCTTGCTATTCTTCCTTCACGGCCTATGTGCGTGGAGCGCTCACAAAATTAGCGGACGATCAGGAGCGCGGTCCTGAAATTCAAACACGCGTGAAAGGTTTAAATGATGAGGACATAGCCCGATATGAAGACAACTTCAAAGAGAAGAAGAAAGAATTGAGTGTTGTTTGGAGCTTGATGGCCTTCAGCGCAACCGTAGTGGAATCGAGTATCGTGGTTGATAGATGGCTGTATCTCAAGGAGCAGGCGCAAGTCAGGGATTGCTGGGTTGAGACCGTGTTTGACTACAAGCAAAGTCCACGAAATCTGGTAGTGGTGGGGATCAAGAAATGACCACAGTCTACATGAGACTCAGAAGCCATCCGGATTCCCATCAAGCAGATCGCTGCAATGTCTGTTTCCTCATTGCTTCTTGTTGCCTTCTCTTTCTGATGTTTCTCTTGCACCTCGTGCCCTGAAACCCTCACATCTTCTCCCCTTGCATTGTAGCCAGGACCTTCCTCTTCTGCTTCATGTTCCGAAATTCGAGAAACCAGATGCCCTGCCAGGTCCCTGTAGCGAGCTTCCCATTCGATATCGGCACGCTCACGCTCGCGCCTATCAGAGACGACTTGATATGCGCCTGCAACATCACCCAATCAGCCATCTGCCCTCGCATGATCGATCCGGGGCTGCTTTACCGGCATATCATCGCTCCCCTCTGCGTCATGCCTGTAGATTCCTTTTCGGGCTGCCCACGCAATCCATCAGCAAAGACTCAGTGACGACTCCGCTCCAACAACCCCAAGGCGCTCCTAATTCCTCCCCGTTCGCCTTCGTAAACGCACCTTTGTCTTCTTTGACTATGCCGTCCAAGGCATCACTCATGTCCGCCCTCACATCGTCGTCCCAATTCTCATTCATTGACAGCGCACAGCTCGTGTGCTGCAGGAAAAGGTGCAGTAGTCCGCATTTTATACCTGATATCTGGGGCAGCGAGGAAGTAATATGGTCAGTGACAAGATGCGAACCACGACCGAGCGAAGGAAGCGTTAGATGGTGCTGCGAGTAGGTGGTCGCCATGGCAGGGTAAGTCTTTGGGATATAGGAACGGCGGACGAGTATTAGGATTAAGACAGAATAAAGGAGATGGAAGTGAATGGTGTTGAGCGAATAAGGAAATTTCATGAAGATGTCTGATTCAAGAGTGCTCATTGGCAATGACGCTGGATGAGATTAGATAACAAACAAATTGTACGGCGGGCCGGGATGGTCAAAGCGCAATTTGTTTCACCAGGTGAGCCTGGCTCGCCTGGTGCACAAACGAAGAGAGAGCGGGTTCTTGAGAAGAGGCTTGGTCGTCATCTTCTCTTGCTATCAATAAAAGTACATGGCTATTTGATGGGTCTGGCCAAGCGTGTCTTGGAGCAACGTGAGCCACATAATGTCTCTTACTAGCCATATCGCCCGCTCATCAATAGCGCAACTCCAAGCCTCCATAACCAAATCAACATCCACCAGTAGAATGTAATCGATATCTCTTCTCTCTGCAATCTGAAAAGATCTGACACCAATCAGCCAGGTAGAAGTGGGCACCATCCTCAAGTCTTTCCGTACCTTATGCCTTCGCCAGACGAACCCAGTATGGGTATCCATTGGTAGCGTAATGCCACCGGCCCGGATTTAGATGATTCATAATTGTATTGACAGTGCGCACGGTCCAGGTACCATCCAGTTCGCGGCAATAGTACTCATTGTCAGGAGAAGCGTTCTGAGGGACAAGCTGGACCTGATCGAAGCCCCCATGACTCTGAACGCGGGAAAGGTTGCGATCATTGACCTGCTGGGCGGTGAGCCCCTGATAGTAATTGAAACCAGTGGGCTCGGCAGCTGGCTGCGATGAGTGGAATTGGACGTGGGTAGAGTGTGAGCCGCCCGGGTAGTACATCGGAGCCGGTGAAGTCTATAAGGATGTTGTTAGCTCAATCGACGACAGCTGACTCAGTGGAAACAGATATTCAGCAGAAGATGACGGAGTGCGTGAAGGAATAATTGTAAAGGTAGGGGGTCATTCACGAGCTGCAGGCACCTGGTGATGGTTGGGTCTTACACTGGCAACGGAAGATGGGCTGTAGACAGCGTGGTGGCTCCAATTGGATGACGACGAGATTGATGGAGCGGGAGCAGGCGGGTTTGTCCAAGGGTCTCGCGCAGGTGGGTGATAGACGTGGTGGTGACTCGTGTTGGAAGGGAATGCAGTAGCAGGAGGGTTGGTCCATGGGTTCCAAGCATTCGACTGCTGGGTGGATGGTGTTGAAGGCTGAGGGCTTGTCCAGGGATTGTTGGCTGCTGGTGGCTGCTGAGGTGTCATTCCTCCTCCCGGACGGTAGGTAAATTGCTGGTTCAATTCGAACATTGTTGCAAACTAGCCTCTGAGGATGATGCGGAGAAGGATGATGCGGAGACAACGGCAATTGATTGACCAATCTTGTAGATGTCGTGGTTGATGATGTGGGGTGTCGGAAGCAGGAATGAAGGGGCAAGAAAGAGAGCGTGCAGAGAAGAAATTTTCACCCACAATAGGCTGAAGATCCAGCTGATCCGACGCAAGAACATAATTCTTTGTCACCTTTTCTTCTTCCTTCTTCTTCTTTTCAGGCGGGGGATCCTCAAGGAAGACGTCTGCGACTCTGAAGCAACACATGGCTTTCAACCTTGTCACTAACTTGAGCGGTAATAATGTTTGAGGTTTGATCAAAGCCGGGAGGACTTGGAGAATTGGTTTGAAATAGGGGGTGGGCTGGTCAAATTAAAGCGTAAATGTTTCATCAGTGGCCGTGACTCAATATCCCGAGGGAATGGATTTGTGGGGGAGGAAAGAGGGTGGACCCTCGAAGTTCAATACAATTTTCTTCACTTCCAAGACCATTAAAAGTACGGGTTGCCTCGCAAAAGCTTGGGGTATGGACTCTCAGCTCTTGAGCTCGTATCTCTCCAGGGACAATGAGATGCGAATTAGAGATGGGAGGTGAAAGTAGGATGCTCAACTGCTTCAACTCTTACAGAGCACGTGTTACAAGCACTGATAGTCACGGCAAGGGACCAGACAAGATTGCGGCAGACCCATATTCTTGAGCTTGGTTCCGTCATATTCATGTGAATATGAATTTATTACTGTTGCAAGTGGTTACTCCGCAGCATCTTTGTTGTAGTGATCATTTTTCAGCACACTAATTACCTCGCTTTCGTTAGAGTAGCGACTCAGGCTTGACAATTAAACTCAGACTGTTCGTTAGCTGGATCTCTCAAAACCGCCAGTGTCATGATTGGCTACAACCGAAGAGCCAGGAATTGTTCCGTTGCTCATGTCAGATCTGTGTAAACAGCGTGTGCTGCCTCGACTGCATAATCAAGCCCAGTGTAACTTGAGGAAGCCAAATCTGTGAGTGGTAGATGATCGGTGAACGATGATGAAAGGTATGGCACCTTGTCATATCAATCCTATGGGAGGGCATTGAGAGAACGGCGGGCTCGCTGCCAGAAAAAGTAGCAGTTGCAGACTCGCAGCTGTTGATGACTGACAATATCGGCTCGAAAGGACAATAAGTGTCTCTACGAAACGCTTGGCTGGGACTCGGACCACCAATTATATGTCGGGTTCATGACTTCGCCTTACGAGTGGCTACAGCGTAGGTAGACAGGACGAAATCCGAGGCTGCTAGATTTTCTGATGATGTAGCATTCATTGTAGCCTGCATGTGCCAAGGCCGACAAGCGCGCGAAAACCGCGTCTACTAAGGTATCTAAATCTAATCTAAAGTATTCAATCACTTAAGGTAGATGAGTAATATCGCATTGGTTGCAGCGCATTCCTACTTTCCGTCAACCCTCGATGGGCTCAGCGTTGATGGAAGGAAAAGGACAAAACAGACTCTGACACAATTATGGAGTCTGCTGGTTTGCGGAAGCGCAATAAACGCATACTCCACTCCGAGCAGTCCAACAACGCGTCCTTCGAAGATATTAGTGGCGACGCATATGAAAGCGGCGACAAGCCTCCTCGGTATACGATCGATCTATCACTTCCACCCCGAAAGCGCTATCAGGACATGGTGGCGGACTTTAAGCCACAAGTAGCAACGTTGCCCATTCTGTTCGACGAAGTTGTCAAGGATCTGCGCGCAAATATCTCTGTCGAAAGAGTGAGATGGCTCGCGCGTCTTCTACTCCGGCGAGTGTACTATAAAGATGAGACTGAGGAGCTTCGTGGTATACAGGAAGCTACTGGTATAGAGATGTATCTTTTAGTGGCCTTCAATGTCCTACTTGATCTCTTCATGGGTTGCACCAGTGGAGCCGTGAGGGTGAAAGACAACGACAAAAACACGAAAATGCTACATTTCCGTACGCTAGATTGGGGTATGGATGCTTTGAGAAAGGTCATTGTGCATCTAGATTTTGTCGAAGAGCCAGGCGGAGGGGTCATTGTACGTGTTTTCAGAGGTCCATCGTTCTTATTTTGACAAATCTTACGTCTTGGGACATGTATCAAAAGGTGGCTGCCTTCGAAACATGTTTCAAGGCTCACATTCGTCTGTCGAGTAGACAATACTGATTGTGAGATCGTGATCCAGGCCTCGAGCATCACCTACGTTGGTTATGTTGGGGTGCTGACTGGCGTCAGAAAGGGGTTGAGCATGTCTCTCAACTTTAGGCCAACCCATGAACACAGTGGCAGATTCTCCAATTTCCGATTCTATTCACACCACCTTCTCGTTCTTCTTGGCTTTCAGCCCTCGATATCTTCGTTACTGCGGGGCTACCTTCTACCTGCACTGTCATCCAAAACTTCTCAAATCGACGTTTCAGTGCTGGAGTCCATTAGACGCGATCTCCCAAATGTTACCACTACTGCAGCATATTTGATCTTTAGTGATGGTGATAACACTCTCACAATGGAAAAAGACCATCTGACTGGGGTTGTTAGGATAGCCAATGACTTCATCGTTGCTACTAATCACGATCTAGACGAAGAGAAAAAGACTCAATCTTTGAAAGCCGCTCATGAACAATCCTCCTTCAAGACTCTCCTGGACGGTATAGTCACAGAGAGCATAGACCGTAGGAATGCGGCTGTGAAATTATGGAAGCAATCGTTAAAAAGAGCCAAACGGAATTTAGCGGAGGAAGCCAGAACCTACGGAAAAGACCCTACCACAGAAATCGTTATTCGATGGATGAATACGCATCCGATATTGAACGAAGAAACACATTTCGCAACAGTCATGGATCCGAAAGCTGGAAAGGTGGTATGGACTAAGCGTTATATGATACCCTTCAAATAGGAGGGACGTAGCCACAGATATCTTTTTTCGCCAATCAGAAATGAACGTAGAACAAGCGACCAAGACATTGCTCAGACTCAGGGGGCATATCCGGGACAGCGCCAGCTCCATAATCACCGTACCATGAGAACGGAGGCCCCATTCACACGGCGAGGAGAACGTTACTTTCTGTAGACTTAGCGGTCGTTCACCAGCGGCGATGTCGGATGCTGGCCAGATGTACCATGGACACCGCTTGCCATTTGTTTGGATCTGCAGGTCAGCGAAGAATTCATTTGAGACAGGACGCAGGCGGAGCAAACTAACAGTCTGGCGATTCAGGTCTGCGAGATGAGGAAACATAGGCATGGGGACGGCTTTCTGTATGACGAATTATTTTGGGAAGGCGCTCCTTCTGATAGATGACCCATCGTAGTTACCTAAGAGGATATTAGTGCCTGCAAGAATGTGGGAGCTGAGAGTTTCCATAAATCACCGCCTTTCGTTTGGAAGCTTTACTTGTGAATATTCCCTTTTGCGATTGCGCAGTTTGACAAGCCTTCACAGGTTGTGGTGATGGAAGATGATTGATAATTGATTACATATTTAAATGTCAGTCTCGCTAATAATATGGGACTTTGATTTGGGGAAAGATGAGGCGCAGCTGCACTGTGCCACCTTCTAGCCTCAACGGTTTCCTCCACCACCCTTTTCTTTACTTCTTCTCCTTCTTCGAAATGCCTCTCGTATTTCACATAATGATATTATTCCCGTAAGTCGGCTGATGAAGTACGTCAGGCAGAAGCCCGAGGAAGAAGTCGACTAGGAAAAGCTAGATTATGTTCACTAAGGTGATTTGGGCCGTTGCCTGGTCCGTGGATAGTCATGCCACTGCCCAACCAATAAGTCGAGGTACTTGTCTGTACCTTACCTTATAATAATATAACTAAGGTACTCTACTCATTCACTTTATCAGCTGCCGTGGGCCACCATGCAGACTCTGACTCTTCACTCTTCGCTCTTCCAATTCCACTTCCACTTCCTCCCCTGCATATGATGTATGCATGAAAATCAATCCTCCGACCTCGCATGGTTCATTGCATTAGCTGGAGCTTCAGTCTCTTTTAACCTTTCCTTCCCTTATTCCTCATTTGTCTAGACTAAAGCGAGGGTTCATTGGTTTGCCTCTAAGCCGTTTAGGATCCTTCTCCGTTTGCCCCTCGTCCAGCTGCTTTCCTTTCATGTCTGCCTGGGAAAGAGAGTCAATTCCCTTCGAGTTCTCCCATATATTCTTACTTGACAGCTTCTATGCTCTCTTATAAGACCAGGAACTTGGTATTTGCCCAAGAAGGTTTTTGACCATACTAAACCTTGACATTCAGTGTGACTACGGTCACTGCCCAAAACCAGTACCGGCTTGTACGCTCACAGAGCGCTCGTCAGTCACAAATGGCTATTAACGATGCTCTCCGTGCTCTCAAGCATACCGATCTGCCTATTGACAACTCAACTACTAGCGTCACTCAGCTCCCAGCCAATATACTTGAGGCTTTCATTCCAGGCTACTCTCTCATCTCAAAATTTCTGCTTGATTCTTTAGGCTTCGACATCACCTTGCTCGTCTCTGTGTGCTTCCTCATATTTGGACTAGCTACATCCGTCAAATTTGCCTGGAAACACACTTCCCAACAATTCAGTGAGTATTTCATGAGCTCCGTCAGCATCGATTCCAACGACGACATTTATGACCACGTCATGGAATGGATCAGGGTTCAGGATGTCTCGAAGAATTCACGCAAGCTCATGGCCAAAACCGGACGGGAGAATGCTTGGGATTTGGTTGACGGTGACATGAATGTGCCCGAACTTGACCCCAATAAACTCGTGAACTTTAGCAATTGGGATGCCAAGGTTCCTCCGAGGTTTCAGCCCTCGTTTGGAGTTCACCGTTTCTTCTACAAGGGGAGACTGTTCCAGCTGAAACGGGAGAACAAACAGGTGATGCGCGATGTTTGGGGAGGCAGTGCGCTGCGAGACGAAGAGAACATCACTTTGACTTGTATTGGGCGCTCGACGCAGCCCCTCAAAGGTCTCATCGAGGTAGCCCGGGACCATTACTTGAACAAGAAGAAGTCTTGTACTGTTGTCCGTAGGCCGTCTCCCAAAGAAATGAGGGGCAGAGGTCGTACACCATGGACAAAGGTTGCTACCCGACCTTCTAGACCCATGGAAACAGTGGTACTAGATCATGAGCAGAAGAATCGGGTACTCGTCGACATCAATGAATATCTACATCCATCTACGCCTCGATGGTATGCTAACCGAGGCATTCCATACAGACGAGGCTACCTCTTCCACGGCCCGCCTGGGACTGGTAAATCCAGCCTTGCCTGGGCCATCGCTGGAGTCTTTGGACTAGACATTTACTGCATCTCCCTCGTGGACCCCACACTGACGGAAGAAGACCTTGGCCTGATGTTTACTACCTTGCCTCGAAGATGTGTGGTTCTCCTAGAAGATATCGACAGCGCGGGCTTAAGCAAGCGTCAAGACGAGGAAGAAATTGAGGACCTCAAGCCAGAAGACGGAGCCGGGGCCAAGATTGGCGCCGAGATCACCAGAGCCATCAAATCCGCACAGAACGACGGGAAGAACAACAGGGACAATCAAGGCATCTCTCTCTCGGGACTGCTGAACGCAATCGACGGGGTCGCCTCCCACGAAGGCAGAGTTCTCCTCATGACGACAAACTTTCCTGACAAGCTCGACGAAGCCCTCATTCGGCCTGGCAGAGTAGATATGAAAGTCAAGTTCACAAACGCTACTCGATCTCAAATTCACGAGCTCTTCACTCGCATGTATTCCCCGGACACGCCTGCCAGCCTGGCCCCTGAGCAGATCAAAATCGGTCATTTACCTGAGGAAACTGGAACCATTCACCAAACTAGCCTCAACGGTAATCTTCTACTGCAAGAACCAACCAAACTTGGAGACATCATAACGCCTCCAGAAAGCCCTAAACAGGCCAATACACCCACGACGTCAGTCTCGCCCTCAAGCATCGAAGGCATTGCCGTTCAATTTGCGCACCGCCTGCCAGAGGACACTTTCACACCTGCTGAAATTCAGTACGTGTTTCCAGATGTCACATTTCCCTTTCTGACTGACATTGGCTGCTGAAACATGTGTTGGGAGTATCTGCTCTCTAGGCATGTTACGAGGCCCAATGGACCCTCATAACATACAATACTGACTCTGTATACTCAATCTAGGGGTTTCCTTCTGACCAGAAAGAAGGATCCTATGAAGGCTCTCGAAGAGGTTGGCGCGTGGAGGGACGGAGTGCTGGAGGCAAAGCGGAAGAATAGCAAGAGCAAAACAGGGATTCTGCCTTAATCTTTGGCGGCGAGTGGAAACATGGAACCCCTTACTGTGTTCCTATCAAAAGCGAAGGCACCAAAATATTCTTGCGAGCGGACTCCCTCAGCTGCATTAGGAATGCTCTTTTCGGAGAGGATCTTCGCCTTATGTACATGACTGACGTTTCACTTGATCCTAGTTCAGGACGTCACGGATCTCGAATGCAAGGGACGCATCTAGGATGCTCGCTCGCCAAGCGATGATGTAGATTGGATAGGAAATATAGTTGCACATACTCACCATCTAACCTGACACGCTAACGAATGCTCATTGTAAGGAAGCGATCGTTGAAGGGCAACTTTCCTAAGTTGCAAGAATAGGAATGGACGTTGTCAGTGGAGCGACACCGCTAAAGGTTCTGAGATATCACTTGAGCGAGTGGAAATGGTACTGGGAGCCTCGGTTAAAGATTGCCGCCTCTTCAACCTGAATAGTTTGGGTTCGTAAGATGACGTTGAGGAGTAAGAAAGGGTGAGAGATATGAAGACAAATCGTTTGCAGCAGCAGTTGCACTTATGATATCTCAATAGTCGTACCCATGTGTCTACTGACAATATATGTTCGACCGCTTAGCAATAGACTCTCATCCGTCATCTAAAGATACCATAAGCTGGCTGAGCACTCCTCCAGAGCAAACTCAAAAGCTCGGTTGGGTGTCTCTCCAATGTCCACTTGATTAAACGTTTCATCTTCACCATCCGCCCCTGCTCCTCTAGCCTTCCCCCTCTTCCAAATTTCGGTCCCCCTCTTGCAGCCCCTCTACCTAGTCTAAATGGTGGCAGTACACATCGCCGACCATGCCCGACGGATCCTAGCACCCTGATCGATCATCCCATCGCGAAGAAAGCCCACTTGTCTCACTATCATTCGAGCCCCGTGTGCGACTTTGCCCAACACCTGCGCCGATGCCGCGAATTCCATTCTCAGCGATTCATCTCGCGCCTCCAAACAGCCGCCGACGGCAAGTCCCAAAAATGAAGCATTCCCTTGAAGCCTCCATTGCAATCCAGACGCGTTACGGAGTTGCGTGCGTAAGGTCTCCTGTCTGATCTTTGACTGACTAGCTTCTCGAAGGGCGAGAAGGAGTCTCTTGCGCAGAAGGCGCATTGCCGGATGTCGCGGAAAAGTTGCACGGGAGGATTCGTAAAGCAGCTGACGCTTGCAGCGTCCTACTATGGTAAGTATGTTGACATACGTAGCTATCTCGGCGTCGAGAAGAGCCTGGAGGCTGTCGGCTTCGGATGGTGGAGCGCGGTCTGAGTCGGTTGTTACGTCGGATGGTGAAGCGCGGTCTGAGTCAGTTGTTTCGCCCGGCACCATTAGAGCGAGTATGAGTGCTTCTAGAACCGGCATCGCGCTTCGAGATCTTTTTTTAACGGAGGCTCTGCGGGATTCCTGAGTTCAATGCTGAGGGGACGGTAAGGTGTGCGAGGAAGAACGAGTTATAGCACTGCGTCCAGGCGATCATGTTTTTCAGTAGTTCAGTCGGACGGTCGCTCTTGCCTTTGGGGATGACGACTTGAGAGATGATTGTACGTGTAGGCAGTAGACTATCAAATGTTGACCATATATGGGCTCCATGCTTCTTCCCTGTTTGCCCTGCAAGCATCGAGCTTCTCGTATTTGTTTTGTTGCCCTCTCTGTCTCGACTTCAGTAGGCTCGACAGCCATTGAAGCAGGCGTCTTTGCATAATGCTGATAGTGTGGAGAGGTTCAGGTCGCTCTTTGGGGGAAAGTGAACAGGTTTCCGGTACCTATTCATATTGGACAAAGATCATATATTGAAATAGTCGCCGAAGTGCCTGTGGCAGGAAAAGGAGCCAACGTGTACAGCATGGTGTAAGCGCCGAGTCATCTTTTTCTGCCTTCAAGCATGAAGGTATACTGTCATGTGTTGGACTGTACTTTCAACCGACGCGCCGGACGGTGGACATTGATACCACTGAGTGCAGAGCAGTAAAAGGCTTAACCTACTCTACTTGGCGCCTGCATGTTCTGCTTATCCCTGCTTCGCGTCTTGATTGGCTGCTTTCAAATCCTATATAAAGTACCTTAACTTTATAGCATTTCAACCACTTCTCTAGAGTACTCTGTATTGATTCGCTATCGTCACGTTAATATTCAATGAAGATTCTCATCTCTCCCATTCCTCAAATCATTTAGATTGATATTAATAGTACTCTGATACTTGTCGTGCATCCATCTGTTAATTATGCAGATTGTCCAATTGTCTCCTTCTTTGTCTCTCGAAACACTAGCTTTCCACAACTCAATGGCTGTCGGCTATTATTTTACACCGGTACTCTAAAGATATTCACTCCCATGATCAGTTGTATGTTTAATGACTGGCTGCCATAAGGGGACATTCTCCCTTAGCGCCCATATTTCTGGTTCAGCAGCAACAATCAAGCCCGCTTGATTCGTGAGCAATGAGCATGTATTTTGGAGTACGCGAGGCCATAGTATTGCCACGATGTCGGGACAGACCGCAGAGTGACCCTGTAGCCAAGGTGCTTCGGATACAATGATGGGACAAGCCTTTGCTTGGGCGTCAGCTCCTTCCTCAGGCTTTGAAACTGCAGAGGACACCTCATACGCGCCTCTCGATCCCATGTACTCGGCCACTGTATGGACGAGACCCTAGCGTCTACAGAACCTATATGCAGAGTTGGAGGTCGCCGCTCCAATGACCGGCCTCAACACATGCCAATTGTATACTCACCCCTCCGTGGCAAGGGGGATTCTTATGTCTCGAAGAGTCCATCGAAACATCCTGAATTTTCCTACTTAATGCACTTTCTGCTTCTTCTCTTGTTTCTCCAATACATCTACTTCTAACTTTCTACACTCCATCTATCCTTCAGAAGGCTGACCTTCCCATTCATTCATTCTATCTTCCTCGCTCATTTTTGTCGTGCCTGTGGCAGACTCACAATTTTACGTTATACGAGACACTCCTTGTTGCTCAAGAACAACTGTATCAGCGTTCAATTAACCTAGGTAAGCGTTTTTGTTCACTTTCACAATTCAAACGTCATTGTGATTGGCTACTTTGTTTTCAAGCCTTTCCTCTGTTGGACTATTGTTCACCATATTGCATCTATCCTATTGTACCCATGATCACGAATGCAATAGTCCTTACTTTCGGCTTCACTGTCATTGACACAACAATTCTATTGTCTTCCCTGTCTCAGTCGTACAATTTCGCACAATCATGTTTGTTCTTGACTCTTCGCGCACGTACTCACCATTGTGCTTGGCCACCATTCGCGCCCTTAAATATCCACCAGTCCTCCCCTCTCTTCCCCTTCTTTCCTCAGCTCACACAATCTAGCAGAATACTTTCCAAGTCTCAACTCACGCATTCAACGTACGCCACTACAGCCACCAATTAACCGCATCAAATCCAGCCCAAAATCCTTCGTCCGGAACGAAGTAGCACCTCAATTTGCATTCACAACATGTCTTCATTCAGATCCATTCTCTCCTTCTCGGCCCTCGCTCTTTTCGCCTCCGCAGCCCAGGGTCACATGATCATGGCCACGCCTCCACCATACGGTAGTCCCGACAATAGCCCCCTCAATGCGGATGGTTCAAACTTCCCCTGTAAAGCCACTAGCAACTCTGGTGGAACAGTTACCAACATGGCTATTGGCGCTACACAGAAGCTCTCCTTCTTGGGAGAATCGGTTCATGGTGGCGGTTCGTGCCAAGTCTCCCTTACTACCGATACACCTGCAACCAAGAACTCCAAGTGGATGGTTATCCATTCGATCGAAGGAGGTTGTCCGGCTAGAAACCAGGCAGGTAATATTGGAGCAGACAATTCCGCCTCCGCTCCTGACCCGGACACATACGATTATTCTATTCCTGCGGGCATCACTCCTGGCGCCTACACTCTTGCCTGGACTTGGTTCAACAAGGTGGGCAATCGTGAGATGTACATGAACTGTGCCTCAATCAAGGTCACTGGGGGTTCAAACAAGAGGGAGACTTCTCTCAACGAGACTGAGGAATACGAAATCGCCGAGCTTGCCGAACGCGCAACAGCTTCATTCCCAGACATGTTTGTGGCGAACATCCCAGCTACGGACTGCACAACGGCCGAAGGAGCGGACGTGAAATTCCCAGATCCAGGTTCCTCTGTCGAGATGGCCAGCGCCAACAAGGCCGATGTCTTGAGTCCTCCGACTGGGCCCAAATGCGGAGCAGCTGGCACCTCGGCAAGCGCTTCCTCAGACACTCAAGCTTCCAATTCTAGCAGCTCTGGAGCTTCAGGCGCCGCAGCTCCTGCATCATCTCCAGCAGCCGCTGCAGCTGGCGCGGCACCCTCGATGTCTGCTGCTGCTCCTGCTGTCGCTGCCTCTCCTTCCGTGGCTGCTGCTGCTCCCTCCGTTGCACCCTCTGCATCTGTGGCTGCCGCTGCTCCCTCCGGTGGGGCGGCCACTTCCCCATCTTCTTCCGCCGGTTCAGGTGCTGCACCTGTTGACGGTTCCTCTGGCTCCAGCGCTGCACCAGCAGCTGCCTCTGGAACAGCATCGACTGGCTCCTCTACAGGCTCTTGTACCACGCCTGGCCAGTCAATTTGCTCACCTGATGGGTTGCAGATTGGAACGTGCACAGCAGAGTCAACAGTTACCTGGATACCTGTCGCCGCTGGTACTAAGTGTGCGGGCGGTTATATGGTTACCGCAAAGGGGAAGCGTAGCGCCAAATTCTTGAGCGGCTACTTCTTCTGAAGAGCAGCGATGAGGCTTGGGGACTTTGGAGCTTTTCAGCTATCGCTTTTTGAGTTCAATTTATTCGAGTGCCATATTTTCGAATGCATGCAGTTCTCGGTACATATTTGGTAAATGACTGGCGATAGAATGTTTGGATATCATTTCGCTCACTACATAAATAAAAATTAAAAAAATTGCAAACAACCCACCACATAGTGAGTCCAAAGTGCCCTTCGCATCTCGCGCGCTTGCGCTCCGTCATCTCATTACTTTTGCCAACATGGGCAGGCAGTGAAATGGTTGAGGATTATATAGCGGTTTGAATTGGATACAGAGCGATGGAATGCGGCACTGCTGCGAGTTGAACCCCATGACTGGAGGGTCAAAGAGGAGAGAATTCCGACGGGATGTCCTGGGGGCGCAAGATAGGGGCGCAACGCAAGATTCGCTTAATTTTACCCACTAACTTAAATTAGTATGGTAGCCCCACCAAAATTTAAGTACCTTGGTAACACACACCGATAGTCCCAATTGCATCATTCAAATAGTCTAATCAATCCCACACCAAGTCAACCAAATATCCACAACCCCCCCACAACAATCGCAACCATGGATCCCACCATAGATCCCACCATAGACGCACCTCCCTCCCTTCTTACAGACCTCACCGTCGCCGTCAACGGCCCTCCCAGCGCGGCCGCAACGCCTACCTGGGTCCCCCATCCCTACCTTGAAGAAGACCTCCATCCTATCCTTCAACGTGCAATCGATCGCATCCCCCCCTCCCAGCCCCCCCTCCTACTAAGCAGGCAGCTTGGCTAGCTCTGCAGGAGAGGAAAAAGCATGATAAGGCTAATGCGCGCAAGTTACTTGCTACAGAGGTCTCTGAAAAGGAGGCCCGACGGCGAGAGAAGCAGGAGAAGCAGGTATCAAAGCCTATCTATCAAATTCCACCACCAGCCTTCCGCCCCCCTCCCCGTCCTTCCCCGTCTTCTCCTACTGTTCAGCTAGCTCCTCCAACTACTCAGCCACTCCTACAGCCTCCCCAGCCAGTTCTACAGTCTCAGAAACCTCGCGGTCGGCCCAAAGGGAGCAAGAACAGTGTGCCTACGTTCTCTACTGCTCCGCCTTCCTCCTCCGCTCCACCAGTACTTATGAAGTCTAGTTCAGGCCGTCAAATCAAGGAAAAGAAGGCGTGGGAGCAAGAGAAAGGTCTCTCGCAGAAAAGATCCCGAGGACCTACGTTGAATGCTACACTCCAGCCTGCTATGCAGCCCAATAAGAAGAAGTCTAAGTCGAATCTGATACCCAGTGAGGATGTCGATGAGAGGGAGTCTCAGCAGCGACGTATTCTAGAGGCGGGCTATTTGCTAGGGGAACTCGTTGGGAGCAAGGAATAAGCATGAAGTAACTACTCATTACGTCATACATCCAGAAATTTTTACATATAGGCCTTATGGAGTGATTGCGACGTGTTTGCGACATCATATTGTAGATATCCTACCCAGCTACCCTAATTTTGGTGGGGTTACCATACTTATTTGGGTAAGGAGGTAAAATAAGCGAATCTTGCGTTGCGCCCCTATCTTGCGCCCCCAGGACATCCCGTATTCGACGTGTATAATAAGTCTCAATAATCATGAAAAATCCGGGTCTCAACAAAACTACTCCACTATCAGTTGAACCAGTTGGTTTTGGAATCCAAACTGCACCAACTACCAACCGGTCAACCTCAAACTGCACCACCAACTACGAGAAACCAACGGTTCCACTGATAGTGAACCAGTTAGTTGGTGCACCATCGCCAGCCCTGTTTCTTGGTACGGCAGAATGGCAAGAGATCAATGAGATGTAGAAGAGGCTGGTGAGTTACACATATGTGCCCGAGGTTGGGGTAGTATTGAGGCTAGAAGGTCTGCATACAGCTTCATTTCGAAGTATTATGGGACAGACTTGTAAGGCGTGTACGAGATTCTAACATTACGATGCGGCGATAGAAAACTAATCTCGCAACTTGACAGCATACTAAACATCATAAGTACACCAATACCAATTGCGACCCTCACTTTAGGTCGCCGTCATCATCCGTTCCAAGCTGCCCTGAATCTCTCGTGCGGAAACGTCTTCTCTCATCGGAGTCTTGCGGATACCGTGCGAGTAGTAAGGATATCACTTCTTGTTGATGCTTATTTGTCGCCAGATCGAGCGCGGTATGCCCTGCCTTTGTCTTGCACCGGAAGTCTGCACCATGGTCGAGGAGCTGAGTAACTATCTGGCCTCGGCCTACCACTACTGCTCCATGTAATGGCGTTCTTTGCTTTTTGTTTCTTGCATTAACGTCTACACCGTGATCGAGAAGCAGCGTGACTATTTGATCTCGACCTTTCCATGCTGTCTGATATAATGATGTTTTTAGCTCTCCGTTCCTTAAATAGACGTCTATATCACAATCGAGAAGCCGCGTGACTATTTGATCTGCGTCTGCTGCTGCTGCTACTAGATATAACGGCGTTTCTTGCTCTCCGTTTCTCGCACTGACGTCTGCACCATGATCGATAAGCTGAGCGACTACCTGATCTCGGCCTGCCGCTGCTGCTCGATGCAATGGCGTTTGTTGCTCTCCATCCCTTACATTGACGTCTGCACCGTGGTCGAGAAGCTGCGCGACTATCTGGTCTCGACCTGATTCAGCTGCTAGATGTAATGGCGTTTCTTGTGCTATGTTTCTTGCATTGACGTCTGCACCGTGATCGAGGAGCTGCGTGACTATCTGATCTCGACCTGCGTCAGCTGCTAAATGCAACGGCGTGTCTTGCTCTTCGTTCTCTGTATTGACGTCTACACCGTGATCGAGAAGCTGCGCGACTATCTGGCCTGTGCCTATCGCTGCTTCTTGATGTAATAGCGTTCCTAGCTCTCCGTTCCTTGCATTGACATCAGCTCCATTCTCAAGTAAGATGCGAACCGCTTCATGGCGTCCAAAAAGCGCTGCATAATGCAATGCAGTGCCTACGTATTCCTGGGCCTCGAGATCCGCGCCTGCTGTGATGAGCATTCGCATCATAGTATGGTCATCATTCATTGCAGCTGTCATCAGCGGTCTACCCGAAAGTGCTGGGACCTTGTGCTCCGAACCATTCTCGCTAATCACTTTATGCCATGGCTGATCCCAGTCGGCTTCGATATGTGCACCGTTGTCTAGCAAGACTCTTACCACCTCATGGTTCCTCCCCCCCACAGCTCGATTCAGAGGACTCGCTCCTTCATTATCTTTAGCGTTTACGTCGATTCCTGTGAGCAGTAAGTGCTTCACCAATGCTACGAGACCGAGCTCAGAGGCAAGGATAAGATCGGTAAACCCTGAAGGTTGGTAACCATCTTCCGCGAACCTTTTCACGCGAAGCCAGGTCCAACAGCGTTGAGAAATTGTATTGCAAAGGTGTGCAGTCTTCTGGACTAGTGTTTTCTGTAATTCCACTGGTGATGACTTCAGGTGCTTGGGCCAACACCGGGCAGCGTATCGAAGAAGCGCATGCGAATCGCAATACTGCTCATATTGTGCGGTCGATACAGGATGATCTAGACCTTCAGCCGATAATGGATCTGTTTCGAAATCCTCGAAAATCAAAAGCGATACACAAATACCCGCGAGTAGCGAACTCGAATCCTCTGGCCTCAACGAGTGCTCCCACAACCCCGTGCGAGGCTCGGAGACCTCATGGTTCCATCTCAAGAACTCTTTGGCTGTTTGATGTATCAAGAAGACTCTGGAGCGATCCGTGTAGACGAAAAGCCCACATATGCTCTTGATCCGTAATTCAAATGCCGTAGCGTCCTCCAATTCCAGATCTGCGTAACATCTAGAATTATCCTCTATGGACATTGCCACATTCAGATCTTGCAGAGTCAACGCCGTCTCTGCACCAACGATGATGTGAAGTAACTTGGAAGCCAACTTTTTATCCTTTGCTTTTGCTAGAATGGCTTCATAGGCTCTACTAACACTCTGCGGTATTTTTTGAATCTCTTTTTGTATCGCCTTTTCGTTGCTAGCGTTATCGCTATTACGTATTTGATCAAGGATGAGATGCAACCACAAGTACGTACGGTTTTCGATGCTTAACAGTTGTTTGAGCAGAAAACCTTCGGTTTCGCTGCTGAAGTACCTTTCAGATGCTATCGCCGAGACTTCTGAGCGTATAACGAGGTCGATTTCTTCCCTGATATGGTCTGATTTATCGTCCCCAGATATTTTTATAGTTGGAAATTGTTGGATCAAGCTGTGAAATTTTGCTCTGATATTGCGGTACGGTCGGCTTGTCAACAGAAAGCGGAGTTTTTGCGCTCGAAATCTACTTTCTTCCGCCCTGAAGTAGAATGCCTTGAGCTTCTCTATAAGGATGATCTGTTGGGTTTCTTCACACTCATCAAGAGCGTCTAGTATACATACGACCTCACCAGATCTGGAATCTGCAGCAGCATTCTCTAGTACTTCCCAAAGGGTACTGAACATAGAAGGCAGCTCATCTCCATTCTCATCAAAGGCGGGTACTGCATGTTCCACCAGGTCAGGTATCTTTGTGAACAGTTGGTGCAGGATCGCAGATATGGCTTTAGAGATACTTCTCGAGTCTGGCGAGATATCTTTGAAGAAGAAGTAGCATATTGTGGCATGCTGTGGGTCCAGTATTGCCAGGTTTTCCTCTACGAGGCATTTGCTCAGAACAGATTTACCACAGCCAGGATTTGCTGATACCCATAGTTAATTTGGAATGTGCATCTCCTCGCCACTTCTGAAATTTAGGGTGCTTCAGAAACCAGTTGCAGGTACCTGGTTGACGAGTGGCAGTCCTCTCCAGTTGATCACGATATGGGTTCTTGGCGCGTAGAGCTTGTAACAGTTTTCGGGTTTCATCTTTTTCTCTCCAACCACGGTTCTCTCGTGCGTGAGCGTCTACGGCCAGATAGGTGTTCGCACCCTGCTCCTGCAACGTTTGAAAGCCCCTATTCCACGATTGTAGAAGGGCATCAATCTTGGCGGACTTCTCTCGCATTCCCGCCTCTAGCTCCTCCTGTCCGATTTCTCTCGCCAATCGTGAACATTCAAAGTCTAGCTCTTTCATTTGAGATAGCATTGACTTCCAGTCATCCACCTTGAAGACGTCAAGACCGTACCGAAGAGCCCCATTGTGAAAGGATTGGCGCATAAGGCGGATTTGGTATTCAAGGATCTTACTGTAAAGCTGAACCATTTTGTTTTCGAGGTCTGTGACTAGGGTTTCGGTATCGGCCTGTCTACGAGCAATACGGCCTGCGTTTGGCCTTCTCAGACGTTCAATGACCTGGTATCGATGAACAATGAACGGGATGGACTCGAACCCCTGCGTGGCTTCGTCACGTTGCGAGATAGGGTTCAGAAGTAGCTAGAGAAGAGTTTCAGAGATGCTTGCAAGTACAGACCTCGAAAAGAGTAGAGACTTCTAGCTGGAAGGTCCAAGTTTGCTCCAATTCTCATTTGAGGAAGTCATTAAAGGTGAGGCAAAAAACATCCATATTACACATTCTCATAGCACTACTTCATAATACAGACCAAAGTTCGAGATACTCTGTGGGTAATGAAATTGTGGGGAAAGGAAGAGTACTATTTACTCACAGGCAAAAGCACGCAAACCCCGGCCCATGCTAGTGCTGCGTGAGGCTCCGTACTTATGGCGGAAGAAACAAAATCCTTAGCAAACATGACTATTCGGACGATTTTATCGGACTGTTCGTGCAGTTCGACCCTCCTACCAGCCACCGTGAAGCCGTATTGATCCTTTTCAATGGAATCTAGCCTTTTCGTGATGATAGCCGATAGCTGTGCTTGTCTAGCAAGAGACCCCACAGGCGCTAGACGGGTATCCTCTTGATCTATTCGCATTACTGACTCTTCGTACTGCTCCGCGAGTTGACTGTTCGCCCTACGGAAAGCCTCATATGCCTCGTCCCAGAGATCCCTTGAGGGGACCAGCTCCAAAGTTGCGGCAGAATCGTCGGCCAGGGTGTTCGGCTGTGCACCGGCTGCTAAAGAGCTCGACATCGCTGTGGGCGACTCTCGGGTAGCTGCACAATTTGTCTGAGACCCTACTCGGACTTCCGTTGTAGGCACATCCCCAACACGCCGTTTCTGCCGCCTCGGCAGTTGCAAACCAAATGGCATGGTTGCTTAGCTGAAATTTTCTGGGCGCGAAGGATATGCTTTAACAGTCCCTATCGAAACGTTGATCAACAGACGGTAAGTATGAAGGAAAAGTCCGGAGATAAGCAAGGCTGTGTGCCAAGACATCGGTCCGCTCTATCTCTGAAATTGATTATCAATCGCCGGCCCCGGATTGTTCACGCATCCGGGCTCTGAATACTAAGCCAGAAAGATACCTAGGCGATTGGGACCTCGGCCATCCAGACTTCGCTTTGTGCCGTGGAGACTAAAGGTACCCTAGGCACATTCTGTTCACGAGCCTGGTCTTTCTTGATTACGGACCCCGCAACTAAGTAAACGCAGATCTGATCACTCAATGGCCGCAGGATCCCGGGACTCACGATGTTTACACACCGCGGCTGCTGAGGGAGAGTGCGGTCAAGATATGTGGTCAAGGATCAGTAATCAACAGACACCGTATTGGCAGGTCTGCGTATAAATAATGCATTTCTTCCAGCCCTTTCCTCACCTTCAAGCCCATTGACCCATATAGCACCAACATCACATCTTTTCGATTCAATCCTATCTCCCACACACCAACCTAAACCCCAACATCCAACTAACCATCCATCCATCCATCCATCTCCCAAGCCAACCATGTCCGAAGACACTCGAGTCGCCCAATTCCTAGCCCGCAACAAGTACTTCCTTCCCCTCTCCCCATCCCCCTTTCAATTGTCCAATCCACCTCCCCCCTAACACCCCACCGCTTCCAGACTCTTCGCTGCGACCCACAAACCACAACCCCTGATCGACGGGCCCGGCGGTCTCAGAGAACAAACCGCTTCTTCCCATCCCGCCATCGTCATCCGTAAGTAGCATTCATTATCGCTTTGGCCTCCCCCACGTCAGAAAATGCAACTGACTAAGGGTACGCGTCGATTAGTTTCCTGCATTGATATTCGTGTATTGAGAGAAGCGTTCTTCGGGTTGGAGTATGGAGGTTCGTTCAAACTTCTTTCGCCTCTCTTCCATTAATTATTCCAGCAACATCAATATGATAGAAGGAACCGAAAGGAATTGACCGGCCACAGAAGCCTCCGTCATCAGCAATGCCGGAGGCCGCGCCACCGCCGATGCCCTGAGGAGCTTGATCGTGCTTGACAGCTTCGTGGGCGTTGGTACGGTGATTGTGGTGCATCATACCGGTAAGTGCAACTCGATCCATGTCATCCCTGTCCACTTCCTCGCTTCGTGGCTACCGACGTAAACGCATCTCAGCGGGGCGTAAGTATCCGACTCAAAGCTGAATCCCGCATTCACAAACAGATTGCGGCCTGACGCACACGACCGACGACGTTCTGAAATCGAAGCTCAAAGAGTGAGCGGGGCCGGAGAAAGAGCACGAGGTGGACGCGATGGTATTTGGGTCAATTGGAGAGTAGGTCTTGCCAGCTTTCCTTGCCTTGAGACTTTGTTTCAGGCGCTGATCGACCATTTTGTGCAGTATGAAACAATCCATCGTGGATGATGTGGCTACCATCAAAGCGTCGCCGTATCTCAAGAAAGACTTGAAGGTTTTGGGCTTCCTTTTTGATATCAGGAAGGGTACGGTGACGGATGTTGAGGATTTGTGATTAGGCGGGAGTGGCGTTTTGAGGATTATGGGGAGGGTCCCATGCAACACATCGCAGCTCGACAACGAGGTCATCTATAGAGAACTCACAGTCTCAAAGATATCCTCTCCGATCAATCTAGATACCGTTCCGAAATGACAATTCTCACACGTAGGTAATGACACGACTGTAAGGTAAAGACTCCAGTGATCTATCAAGTGACGGTATTCTTAACCCCCTTGGCGATCAAATATGTATTTTCAAGCTACCGTCTCAGTAGGTCCGAAGCGACAAAGCAAGTAGACTCATGACATGCAAGGATTGTCTCCAAGCTGCTTGTAACATTTATTCTCGGCGTTCACATCTCACGATCTCTGATCGATGGCAGCAAGCTTACCATGACCAGCGACCAGCGATCTTGGATTGGATCAAGACGGGACTAACTAGTGGATAATCCTTATGGCGCCTTCAGGGCTAGGAACGTTCAACCCAGCGCCCAGCGTAATCTTTAGCGTCTTCAGCCTTGGTATACATCCAAGCGTTTCCCTCCTGGTCGTTGCCAGAAAAGCAGTACGAAACCTTCCGAGTAGCTTCGCCCCGTCGTGGTGACGAGGCAGATCACATAGATAGTCTAGAGCTGGGTGAGATTAGAAGGAATTGAAGATGGTGCGGGCCCTTGCAGCGATATTCCTTAGACATCAGACGTTGTTTGTATATACTATCCCAACATTACCAGATATATCAAATCATTATATACAGGAACGGCGTCAATATAGACCCTCGACCTCTGTGAAGCAATCTTTCCCGCGGTATTAGACTGGTAAGCCACGATATCTCATACATGCCAACTTCCCATTAGTGAATACACGGCAGAGCCCAGCCGGTCCAAATGAAAGCCTGCGTTCAACTAAAAATGAACTCCTTGGTCACGGGCGCACTCGACAAGTCCGGATTGAGCAGCACGCAGCTGCGCAGAGACATCAGTCATCGAGCGCAGGCAAAGAATACAGTGAGTGATGTACACACTTCAAGAAATACGCCAGGCCAACCCTCCTTTTCTCCAGGAAGGAAGGGCGGAATTTATCTTTCACGAAATATCAGCCCGGAATGGTCAGACTCGGAGAGGAGCATAGATCTCACAGAATAGACTCTTCGAGGGCAATGGTGGCATGGCACCGCCAGAATTAGGGAACGTCATCAAGAGCTTCCGTCGCAAATCGTCGAACTCGGAGTATCTATCCTCCTTTAGTATCACGAGATCCATCACGGAGTCGAAATCGGCAACAAAAACCTTTTCCTAATGATGATGGACCCGCCCTTAAGAGCCCGTAAGTACGCCAACAAAAAGAACCCGCAAATGACACAAGCCGACAAAAGCGACAGGCCAGCTTCACGGGAAAAATAGGGTAGTGGGACTGACATCGAGCGTCTCAACCTTGCAATTCCACACCACGAAACTCCCAACATTAGGCACGGTCCCGCTCACGAGGACGTAGTCGTCGATGCTGACGCCCCTGGCCCACCCGGCGGCGCTCTGCTCGGAGGGTTCCTCGGTGTGGTCTTCCAGGGTGATGGGGGCCGGTTTGGTATTCTTGACCGAGGAGTAGGACTCATAGCGCCGATGGGACCAGTAGGGTGGAACCAAGGAGGGGGATGGATCCGCCCCGCCTACTGAGTGCGGAGGGTGGTGGGTAGAATTGTCAGGAGTGTGGGCGGAAGGGTCGGATCCCGAGCTCTCCATCCATCAGAGGGTGTATACAGCGACTGGATAGATTAGTGTGACCTTTGGAAGAAGAAATTAATGTATAATGTAATGTATTACTTTTTTTGATGCAGGCAAGAAAAGGATGTTCGGAAGTGGTGTGGCACCGGGGACCGAGTGAGGGACCACGCTCTGACCTCGTATTCAACGACTGCAGGTGACATGCATGCGGGCTAAAAATGATTGCCATATTTAGTACACCAAGCCAATAACGGGTAGATCCCGCCGCTACTCGGCGGCTTCTGCAAAGCTTAAAAGTAAGTAATCCAGATCTTCGAACTTTTCGGTATCCCAAAGTGACCTTAGCTCCGTAGCTCCACGAATCACAAATTTGGTGGCAGGAGGCATCCACTTATTTTTCTTGCCGCCTCTCAAGGATTCAGGATTTTTGATCTCCCTCTTCCTCCTCTTCTTCTTCTTCCTCCTTCTTCTTCATCATACATCAACCACTTGTCACCACATACACAGCCGGCAAAACATTCGTTTGTACTCTACACATTCGCTACATTCTATACACTCGCTCCATTTTTACTTCCAGTACATTCATTCGCTTTCCGACTCGAGAAATAAGCTGTTTAGTGAGCCCACTCTTGCAGAATCCCCGCACTCAACACTCAAAAAACTGACAGTCATACCCCAGACAGTTCATCACACAAGAGCATTCATCACCTTCAAATCATCAAAGTCAAGATGCATTTCAGCTCCATCCTTCCCCTTGCCATCACAGGCCTCGTCCAGCTTGCTACCTGCCAGTCTGTCGACCCCAGCACTGTTCCAGACACAACCAAAGGTTAGGCCTGTCTTCTATCCTTAGGCTTGATCATGATCTGATACTGCGTAGATCAATGGTGCACTGACCAGAAGAGTGCTTGCCCGCTCATTTGCTTGCAGCTTGCAGGAGCATCGGGCCAACCAAAGTCAAATACCTGTGACCCGGTGAGTTGTATTCATGTTGCTGCCCTTCTATCCCTTTACTGATCAACAACACAGTCGTCGTTGGCCTACTCTTGCATCTGCAGCAACGGTCAACAACCAAATGCGAGTCAATACTCCCAGACCATCCCCTACTTCGAATGTACCCAAGCGGCCACGGATTGTGTCAATAAATGTGAACAAACAGATGCATCCTGTCAGAGTGCCTGCCGCGCAGACAACCCTTGCGGTGCCCAGCATCCCATACTCGTCAACACTTCCACAATCTCCACCATGGCTGCCACCACCACTTCTAGTGCAGGCCACGCTAGCACTGCATCTACTTCTGCTAGCAATACATTCACAGGCTTTGGAGGGTCAGCCACCTCGTCCAGCAATAGTGTTGCCCCTGCCCGTATCCAGGCCCTTGCCCTCGGTTTCGGTGGCAAATACGGTCTTCTTGTTGTCCTTGGTGGTATGATGAGCGGGTTCATGTTCATGCTTTGATGGCCAAACGTCTTGGCCATTGTGGATTCCCAGGGATGAACATCTTTATCGATACCATATCATCCCTCGACCATCACATTCTCTATGTTCTGGACGGAGCATTTGATACCGCCTTCGGCTCTTGGATTCGTGTCTGTCCATATCATCTTCTAGCATAGCGTTGCGAAGCATCGGTCCTTACTGCATAGCGGGTTTGTGGTCCAGTACTTTCCTGAGTGCTTGGATAAAAAGCATGGGAGGTGGTCTGGTCATCTGATAATGTTCTTCTGGATGTCAGACCTCTCTGTTCCTGTCCTTTCTGATAGCGGATTAGCGAGCGTCTCTCTAGCAGCATTAATGGACTAATGAAAAGTTTTGGTGGTTTGGACATTCATTCAGCCTTACTCTTTAAATTTGCAAGCGAGATTTGTGACGGCGGACATATTCCTTCCTTGAACTCCCCAAACCGATCGCAGCATGCATCATCGTAAGATACCCCGTTTTCCAGCCCATCTCCCTGCCATATCTTGACGGACATTCGGCTCGATGTCCAACCATATCACGAAACCCGAGGACTTATACCCAGCCAGTCCTATTCCCCTCAACCTGTCCAAAGAGCAGGATATCCCTCACACCTACAACCCCCCACAAATATATCCCCCCACCCACTGCTCCAATCCAATCCAATCCAATAGCAACGGTCCCCCTCCATCACCGCCCCACAACCCTCTCCTCCCTCCCCACCAACCCAGACGCCGACCCGACCCCGCCCCTGATGCGCGGCCGATCCCCCGGCAGCGGCTTCAGCTCGTCGTTCGGATCCACCTTGCCGTCCCCTTTACCAGCGGCGGTAGCGGCGGCGGTGGTAGTAGTAGTATTGCCGGCGGTGGTAAAGCTAGTGTCGTTCGGCCGCACGTTTTCTTGCCGGTTGCGGTTGTTGTCGTCGTAGGCGGCGATGTCTTCCGAGGTGAGGGTTATGGTGGTGGGTTTGCGGCGGAGCATGGTCGGGTTGGTGGAAGGGGGTTTGTTGGTGGGGGTGGAGGAGGGGGGGGAGGTGGAGGAAGGGGGGAGCTGGGAGCTGGGGGCGAGGTGGGAGGTGAGAGCTGGGAGGGAGGTGGAGGAGGAGGAGGAGGAGGAGGAGGGGTGGGGGGGAGGTGGAAGGGGGGTGGGAAGGTTGGAAGGGAGGTGGTAGGTGGATGATGAGGTTTGCGGGTGTGAGGAGTTGGGAGTCGTGGAGGAGGGTGGTGAAGGGGAGGAGTCGGAGGAGGGAGCGGTTGTGGAAAGACAGATGCAGAGCGCGCGCCGCGGTGTGTCTTGGCAGCTGAAAAGAGAGAGATCTGCCCCCAGCTCAGCGTGGTGCTTGATAGAAATAGTGGCAACCGGTGGTGAATAGTGGCATTTAGAATGACTTCTGAGGAGGAGAAGGGTTAAGGTAGCTACATCGCTGGAGAAGAACGAGACTCATGCCAAGGCTACTAGTCCGTTAGATCCGGTAGGGCTGACTGCCACTAAACACAGCCCTACACTCTACTACGTTTTCACCTCCTGTATTCTTACTGCTAGGAGCAGTATTCATTCGGCCCTGTGACCTGCTATTAACAGTTTTCACCCGAGGATATGGCTTTTAGGGTGGTGGCTGGCGACAGCCTCCATCGTTGTTGCCACTGCACGGCGGCAGCTACCAGGCGAAAATTCATCCCCGACTACAACGCCTACCTTACCTACGCCGTGCACGGAAAGCACATCAATTTAACGGCCCTTGGCGCTGGAGGTGTGCCCAGCACCCGATTCTCGATGATGGCGGGGCTCGTCCGGGGCTGGCTCTTGGTTTACTTGTGCTGTCGCCTTTGGTTTTCCCCATGAGGTGAAAGATCATTTGATCATCCGGCTCTATACAAGTATTCGCAGGCCATATCCAAGACTTTTAACGCGTTTTCGGGTGTTACGCAGGTTTTGCAACTCATCAACATCTTTTTAATCGGTGCATGATGTGACGAAATCTCTGTCTACCAAAGGACTCTTTCAAATCCAGCAGGGGCAGCAGGCAGCATCAAAATCAAGGCGAGATGAAAGGTGTTGTGAATGGATCGCTTAAGTTCAGCCCCCGGCTAAGAATATAGTGTATGGTCTACTGTACCTACAACCTAAGGCATGCAGAGAGTAAGCACTTGAACAATTGCCAAGAAGGGGCTGGAAAACTTAGAATCGTCAATTTTTGTTGTTGCGCTTCTTCCTTCACCGTTGCATCTCAAGATTTCTAACTAATCTTAACGTTCCTCGTATTTCACGTTTCCCGTCGCTCTTTGGGCCCTCGTACGGCAAACATGGACTTCGTTTTCGCCTGCTTTCTCTTTATGATACAAGTGCTTCAGTCGAACTCCCAATCTCCAGCTGGTAAGAGAAACCGATTCGCTATAAGCTGCAAAATTAATGATACAAGGAAACACGAGTGTCCAATCAAGCGGCTCAAAGCAGAATGGTTTTCCGTCCAATTCAACGTCTGTCATGAGCTCCTCCTTTTCTTTTGTCATTCCATACAATCAAACGCAGAGTTGTGACATCTATGGACCGCTCTGCCAGACTGGCTCCATCACCGTGGCTGTTAGCCGCGAAGCTGGGCCGACAACGACCGCCCTACCATGCTCTTCCTACCTTACTGCGCAGTCTTCATATCTTTCCGGCTTCCAAGACAAAATTCAGCCTGGGGCAATGTTCGCACGGTGGCCAGTAGATTGGCAGAACGACTTTGGCAGAAGTCCTGAGTGTAAATCATATGCTCAAGCTTACAAGGACCGAGGCCAGTACACATTGTCAGGATGTCCTACTGATAATGCGCCCATTCCGGCTCAAGCAGCTGGATATCATCCATCACAGCTGCCGGCTGCTATCTTCCGTCAGCGCATAGACCAAATATATGAGTGCTGCGGCGACTGCTCTCTACTGGTACCCCAAGTTAGACTTTATTATTTCCCAGAGAAGAATACAAGCTATTGTTCGGGCATGAATGCAACTATTCCAAAGTCGAATACTACAACTTCTGCCATGGACAATGTCCCTTCCATAGCTATCACTAATGGATACACCTTGTAGGCGAAGAAGTCCCATTTAATGACAGTACGACTGGCTGATTGGAACCAGTACCTCTCCATCACTTTATCTAGAAGTTGTAGGTACAGCAGCCGTCAGCGATCAATGTGGAGGTGTCGGTGGGACGCTTACAAACCCGTACATTGCCATCCCTCCAGGCGGTCTGACCACAATGTCTCTTCCCAGTTATCTTTACAGCGTTGGCGGCGACTACGAAGATCCCAGCCGCAACCTCGGCGTAAATATGGGCATCTTCAAAGCGTTGAATCTTGCAGATCTAGAATGTCCCACTTTCGGTCTTGGTCTTGCTACCGGCGCCGATGGCTCTGTACGAACCACCGTGGGTCCGCCTTATCTCCCGATCATCGTACCGCCCCCACAGGCATTGACTCTCGACCCTGACTGGCAAAAACAATGCACAGGCTATCAATCAGCCTTGGAGGGACAACCGGGGTTCAGCTTCGCAATATTTGACCCTCCTCGTGCATTGACTGCTGCAGGGGCTCTTGTTCCTGGTGACCCAGGGGGCGGAAACAGCCCTCCGGACGTGCCGGCAATGCCGACAAAATCTACGCCAGCTGCTACAGATCCGACGTTACAGCCTCAGCAGATCCCTACGCCCGATGGGCCAAAACCAACATCTGTTGGTGATCCAGGCAGTATTGGCTCAAATGATCCGCCAGGCGATCCGCAGACGCCTTCGCCCTCCGTGGATCCAGGTGGGAAGACGGGGGGCGGATCCAGCAATGGCAATCAAGGAGGTGATATACCCAACCAAGGATCTCAGTCAGGCGTTATACCCAACCAAGGAAATCAAGGTGGTGACAGCTCCAACAATGGCAATCAAGGAGATGTTCCACCCGACCAAGGATCTCAGGGGGGCGATGGATCCAAGCAGAGCTCCCAGAATGTCAATCAGAACCATCAACCAGACTCAGATAGTCCAGGGGAAAACAAAGCCAATCCAGGTAATGCAGCACCCAATCAAGCTAGCCCTCAAAGCGATCCCCCTACTCCGAACGAGCAAAACTCCCAATCGGGTGATGGTCTAGCAGGCTTCATTGTAGGCGGTCTGAATGGAGGACCTCCACAGCCGGGCGACCCGCAAAACCTTCCAGCTGCAGATCCGGCAACCTTGACCGTGGGCGGCCAAGTCATTACAGCCAACCCATCCAACATTATCGTGGCAGATTCAACGCTTACTCCGGGGAGCCCTGGTATCACGGTGTCCGGTAAGACCTTGAGCCTTGGCAATGACGGAAATTTAATCGTCGACGGAAACTCGATACCGATTCCCTACGCTCCTCTTCATGTATCACCTACAGTTCTTACAGTTGGAGGCCAACCCTTTACAGCGCTCCCGAACGGCTTCGCGGTGGCCGGTTCGTCCGTCGTTCCAGGTGGCCCGCCTGTAATAGTGTCAGGCACACCGATTGCGCTTGGTTACTCAGGCATTCTAACCGTTGGATCATCGAGCACCGTGTTGCCGAATGGGCCTGCAGCACCCACGGCAGACGTTTTCACAGTCGGAGGACAAACCGTTACAGCCAATCCAACCGGTTTCGCTATTGGCAGCGCAACGCTTTCCCCAGGAGGCAGCGCGGTAACGATCTCAGGAACTGTAATTTCCCTAGGTCCTTCAGGGGCGTTATCTGTAGGATCCTCGAGTATCAACCTTCTCCCCACCCCATCAGCAGTCGCGGGACCTGTCTTTACACTGGGAGGTCTGACGTTCACGGAGTCATCCTCGAATGTTCTGATTGATGGCAAAACCCTGTCGGCGGCTGGCCCCGCCGCTACCGTCGCGGGAGATCGAGTCAGCTTAGCCTCAGATGGGAAATTGGTTGTCGGCTCGTTGACAACGGATCTGCCTCTGAGCATGGAGAGCGGCGTTGTTTTCGGTGCTGGAGGGCTGGTGTTTACGGAAGGCTCGTCAGATCTCATCGTAGACGGGAAGACAATATTCCCCGGAGGACCGCCAATGACAGTTGTAGGCACTCCAGTCAGCTTGGGATCAGATGGCAGATTGGTAATCGGCTCCTTGACGACAAGCCTGCCTACGAGCGGTGGTGTTGGGGCTGTCTTTACCGCCGGAGGGCTGGTGTTTACGGAAGGCTCGTCAGATCTCGTCGTAGACGGGAAGACTCTATTCCCCGGAGGACCGCCAATGACAGTCGCGGGCACTCTGGTCAGCTTAGGACCGGATGGGGAACTGATCGCCGGGTCCACCAGCACGACCCTTCCGGCAAACTGGGGCGGTGGAAGCTCTACGCCTCAAGTCTTCAAGGGAGCGCAAGGGAGGAACGCGATACCATCTTTCATCGCACAAGTTGGCATAGTTGGTCTTGTGTTTTTTTGCACATGATAACAATACAAAAACCAATCACAAACCAATCACACAGAAAGGCCTCATCGAGTCCTCTCGAATGCATCAAATGCAGGATTTGTAGAGCAAGTTTCTCATGGCATTGAAGTCGTCCAAAAAACTGAGGTGACAACCGAGGTGATTGCTGCGGATAGTACGGTCTCGCAAGAGGAGGTCTTTACAAGTCAGAACAAATAAGGAGGCAAATCTGGAGACGGTTGCTAAGGAATCAAGTAAAAACCAGGCCGCCAACCGGGCCATTGCTACCAAGGAAGAGGTCTCGCTCTCTACTCGCCCACAGTGAATTCTTTCTACAACACCATAGATAGCATCTTACGGCAGAAGAGCGAGCATCAATTTGTACGAATTATATCCTCTGACGAACCTCTGAAAGATGTAAAGCAAACTTCAAATATACTAGAGGCTTCAGAACCATCTACTAAAAGGATACTATAAGACGTTTCACTACGTATCTACCATCGTCCTGGGACACAGCAGCCTCTTTGTAGTATCATGTCAGAATGGGAAAAGGAACGAGACATCATAGCAGATCTCCAAATGTAAACTGGCTTCATAAGTGACGTAGACGGCTCGGTTCAACCGTTGGATATGGACGGATCGAGTGGGAGTACTCGAACCATTTCGGCGCTCGCATGGAATGATTGTCGCTAGCCAAGATGATCGTCAGTTTTATAATGCTTCGAGACTCAAATGTCCGATACTTCGCGGTGTTATGGTGTGCTGAGTCTGAGTGTCGAGGGTTCACCCGCGATGTCATCGAAGAGAAACAAACCCCAGCGTTGCTTGGTAACATTCCTCGTGGTTAGGTCGACTTTCTAGGATGGAAAGATATGAAGGGGTTACCGCCTGACACCAGCAGGACGAGCCAAATCAAGATGCTGATATAAAATTCGTAATTCGGCGCGAAGACTCCAATCGCATGCGAATCTTGCCTGCGCGTAGAAAGAGTTGTATGAGACCGTCGACTGTGAAAACGTAGAAGCCCGGTTTCATGGTACTGGCTCTAGGAGCAACCAAAAAGCGGGACATTATCGCAATCCTGTATGTTTTCTCGGTCCCGGCTGTGCTGCAAGCAAATTCCTGACGCTGCGGAGGGGAACAATGTGTTCACCACTGTCGGGGAGTGCTTCATATGCTGCATGATTTATGGGGAGGCTTTGGGGTTCAGGAAAGCACAGAGGATCCGAGAGCAGAGATTCGTGCTTCGATGATGAGAACACGACCCTCCCACCTCGTCGCAAGTTTAGATACTGGACAATACGGCCAACGGATTTCAGGCATCTATTTAGTTTCGCGCACGCGAAACCCACTTGAGCATTACAAAGCCCCGCATGGCTTCGATAACCCAAGACTGCAGCTACCATCTCAACGCTAACGCTCGCTCAATGGGAAGTTACCTGTTGACTACCACTAGTACGGCCTGATAGGAAGATCATTGACAACATCACCACGCATATCATCAACCAAAAGAGTGCCAGTCTCTCAAACACCCCATCCTCAGGAACAGGCCGCGCCCGGGACCGACTAAAGTCGCTAACTCGGCAAGCGGTGAGGGCACCAGCTTTGAGCGTGAGGCCCTTGATAGGTTTTTGTGCTGTACGTGCTCACGTTTGTGGGACGTCCACTCTCGAGGATGATCGTATTTCTGCCTCAGGAGATTAGGAGGACTTCCACTAGTCATCGTTCAGATCGGTCGATATATGCCATCAAGCTCTCTCGGCGACCCTTCCTTCCGTTCTTCAAACTAGCAACGCAAAAATCAACGTAGGCAGCAGCATAGCACAGCAAAACAAAGCAACGCGCTCTGAATGGCTACTCTTTCGGTAAAGGAGAGAAGTCCGCGAACTAGAGCAATTTAGGGAGGGTACATTTCGCATGTCTTGGCATCCCAAGACTTTCTTGGATGCTCATACAGTATCTCAGCTTTCCACTTCTTCAAACTCCTTTTGAGAATTGCTGCATAGGAGAACCTGATGTATCCACCTTTCTCACACTTTCACTTCTCAAGATCTCAAACAGCTCCATCGCGCGCGTACCCTCGCCCGCCACATCCTCTTCCCAGATCCAATCGTAGCGCCTGCTCAGATTGTCGTCAATCTTTCGCACATCGTCGCCCGTCTCAGGTCCGAGGAAATCGTAAACCTCCCCGCACGTGCGGCTCGTCTCCACTAGCTTCATGTCGCGCGGACGGCGCACGTGGTCGTAAACCTCAAAGGCCATCTCGAGCTCCCCTGCTGCACGGACACGGCCGAGCAGGCTCAACAGCACGTACCCGTCTTCGAGAGCCATGCCCGCCCCAGAGCCTTGGTGAGGCGTGCTGGCGTGGGCCGCGTCGCCCAACAAGCAGACGTGTCCTTGCCAGAGGTGGGGGATGGGGCCGTAGTCGAAGAGGGCCCAGATGTCGGGCTGCTCCATGAGGCCGAGAATGCTTCGGACGTCGGGGCCCCAGTCTGCGAAATCGCGGTCCATTTCCTCTTGTCGCATCGGCAACACCCACTTCTGGTCCTCCCATGTGTGGTCTGCGGCCGTGTGGAACGCGACCACGTTCATAACCGCTCCCAGCTCCACCGGCATCGTGAGGACATGTCCTCCGTAGCCGAGGTACGCTTGACAATTCCTCGCCAGCTTCTCGCCGACCAAGTCAATGGCCTTGGACATGGGGAGAAGACCCCTGTAAGCGTATGTGCCGGTGAATGTGGCGTCGCTCGCTTTGCCGAACAAGCTCTGCCGGACGTGACTTCTCACCCCATCACAACCAACGGCGGCGCTTGCCTCTGCGACGCTTCCGTCCTCGAAACCCAATCGGACGGTTCCCACAACCTGCTCGACGGCCACGACCCTCTTGCCAAAACTCACGCACTCCTCGGGAACCAACTTCACTAGCTCGTCCAAGAACCGCGCCCGATGAATCATACTCATTCGCTTTCCCGGCCCCCTAGGCGCTGAGATCATGTCTCCCGCCTTGAGCCCCTTGGTGCCACCCTTGCCGTCCATGCCCATGCGGAACTGGAGAAAAACGTCCTTTGTAACCTCATCATGACTGGTCGTCTCGTATCTCTCGTAGCCTTGCTTGATACGCGGATCGATGAGCGTCATGGCCTGCCGGGCATTTGGCCCGAAGCCGACGCCGGCACCGATCTCGGCAAATGCGTGAGCGGCCTCGTAGATGTGGAAGGGGACGTTGTGCTTGAGGAGTCCGATGGCGAAGCAGAGACCTCCTATGCCGCCGCCGACTACGGCGATGGTGAAGGGCTTGGCAGAGTCAGATGGCGTTGCTGAAGGCATGGTGTGTCGTGATCGAGGAAGGATGCGCGCAGAGATTCGGATGTTTAAAGGTCCCCGTGAAAGTGGCAGCTGTCACCATGCACCCTTACCGGAAGGAGTCGCGGGGATGATGACGATGAGCATCTCCCGGAAGGGGTTGTTCGGACATTATCTGGACTGGCGGGCCCGGAAGTCCCGCAATCTGTCTGTAAGGACTTGCCCTGTTCCAGTAGATACATTGGTTTTCGCACGCATTCAATACAACGTATGTACTCGAATTGATTTGGTATTAGTCTTTTAGAATGATGAATACACTTGGTCAACTCTCATGGGGAAGCCGAGGTCTGTGAACGATGCATTCTAAGACAGTAGAGGCCACGAAAAATCTTGAGAACCATTACTCTAATTTGTGCCGACTCCCTCCGCAATCGGCAAGTAACACATCACGGAAGCAGGCTCCAAGGCTATTGGATCCACCTTACCACAAAGCAGCACTACACTTTCTATTTCTTACCGGCATACTTACTCTTGCTCCTTATGCGCTTGCCAAATTTGAAGAAAATGTATCTAAGGTAAGTGTTACTCGTGCGTCTTGCCATGCGAGGAGAAGTCTGTAGAACTTACGGGAAGGGGGCGAGCGCCAAAGTGATCATAGCCAAGATGAACGTGGCCCATTGATATCCAAGATTGTTGTACACTAAGCGTGAACCAGTCAGTATGCTACCCAACTCTTGAACCTTCTGCAACCACGTACTTGCGTCACCAAAGAGCGGAAACATTGCCGCGAACATGCTCCGCGCGAAGCTATTGGCCGCCAAAGCACTCGCAGCATAGAGCGGATACGAGTCAACGAGGAATGTAAAAACTCCGGAGAAGATCAAAATCGTGCTAATTTTCCATGTCAGCGGCGAAAACGATCGTTGCGAAGCTCGGTGGGCGACTGACCCGCAGCCAAAGAAGGCGCTCCCTATGATGGGAACAATCCAGTGGATAGATGCGTACGAGGTCCATCCGAACCAGAGGAGCCCCACGACGATCAAAGGAGCTCCCAGAATCGCGGGAGGTAGACGGTATTCTGGTTCCGAACCGCCGACTTCGCCAGTCCGTTCCTCATGTTGTCTCAGGAGGCGTTGGTAGTTCTTGTACCAGCTAAAAAATAGAGAGTCAACGGCTCGCATTCGGTAGGTGGGATGACTTCGCACAGAGCACATACAAAGAGTCCGATGCAATGCCGATCAGCATTCCTATCAAGATGCCGAGGAAGCTCAAGCCTACTTGCCACAGGTTGAAGCCGTGGTTTTTAGTGAAGACGATGTTGAAGGCTCCGAAGAATAGGTATAAGACACCTAATACGAAGGCACAGAATATGCAGAGGCAGAGGCACATTGGTTCCAGCGTCAGCAATAGAAACGGCCTGTAACATGATCGCATGATGGTCTGGATGGGAAATGTCAAATTCGTCACTCTTTGTACAGAAGCCGAAACCTACCTGTGGAATCGATCTCTCCATTTTTTCGATGGGCGCATACCACCTCTCCTCGCCGGTTTCTTTGCGCAATTTCACTGCCTCCCGGCGAAGGAGTACTGGCATGTACGTTTCCGGCACGAAGAAAAAGATGAGCAGTAACTGTACCCCTGTCCATATTAAGAGAACCCAGAAAGTCCACCGCCTGATAGTTCCAGAGTCAGCCAGTACCCAGCAATCGTCGTGCAGGCCACATACCAGTCGACATTGTAGTTGATGAAATTTGCTATCACTGGTCCAAGTTCAGGACCAAGACTATCAAATCGTCAGTCCACAAGGACTTCCGCAACCCCGGAGTCTCGCATACAAAGGACTTGCCGTATATATCATCATAGGCTTCTGCAACTTAGCTCTGGGGAAAAGGTCTCCGACTGTGCCGCCAGCGACACTCAGGAAAGCCGCGCCCGCGAAGCCATCCAGGAAGCGCGCAATGACCAAGGTCTGAATATTCTGCGCCACTGCACAGGGAATGATCCAGACAAAGAAGAAAAGCGTCGACAAGACGTAGACCGGCTTACGTCCATAGAACTAGACTTGAACGTCAGCCAGCACTCCTCCCGTGACCCGAAAAGGTGAGGGCTGTCCGCCGTTCTTGCAGTCTCGAAAGGTGAAACATGGAAGGGGTCCTTCTTTACCTCACTCAACGGCGCCAGAACCATAGGACTCAGGCCCAACCCGACGACGAACATGCTCAAACCCAGCGTCGTGACGGTCGGATCGCTTCCAAACTCCTCCATCACCTGCGCGTAGGTGCCGGTGTAGAGCGAGCTCGTGCACGCGACGCATAGGCTCGTGCTGGAAACGATGAGCTCGATGATCCATTTGCGCAGCGTGGACAGGCTCTTGGGGCTCCGCGGGTCCTCGTCGCCGCTGAACTCGACTTGGAAGCTGGACACTACCTCCTCCTCCTCCTCCTCCTCCTTGCCCTGCTGCTGCAGGGCCTTTTCGACATCGCGTGGGCGGGGAAGCGAAGTAGGAATGGCATCCTTTTCGAATGGCGTGGGGCTTCCGGAGCCATCGGTCGACTTGGTCTTGGGTGTATCATCACATATCAGTGTGGGCGACGGGGAGTGGCCGGACATGGTTTTTGTGGCTGGATGTCAAGATACGACGAAGGATTTGGAGACTAGAAGGCTGCGGTGGCTACTTGTGGTATCGTGACTATTGTGACCGGTGGAGTAAATGCGAAGCTCAATCGGAATGAGCAATTTGTATTGGAAGATAAAAGAAAAGAGAAAAGAAAAGCAAGAAGCAGGAGAGAAAGACTTTATGTATCCTCTATGCTGATGGGAAAGAAGGAGCTTGCAAGGCTGTACCTCTCTTCGGCCCTCGGATTTCTCGCTCGTTCATCTTCTCCATCAGTCAGCGAGTCAGCGCAAGATGTGCCCAAGACGCGAGGAGCGAAATGTTGATACATTTGTCATCCGTCATAGGTTCATAGGTACCGTCATTCTTCGCCTGCCTGTCATTGCTTGCTAGGGTTCTTTACTCCGGGTCGGATGGAGGCTCTTGCGCTATCTCTCCTTTTGGACTAGGAGGATCTGCATCTCCCGAGTCTCTTTTCACTCTAGACCCCTTTCAAACTCCTTTCAAACTCCTTTTATCATTACCTGGTCCTTTCGGAAGCAAAGATTCTCCGACCCCGATCTGTCTCGACAATGTCCCAATGTCCCATTGTCCAGATGTCCAATGTCTAACGATCAATGATATTGTACGCTAAAATCACTTGTAGCCCGCAATTCTCCGTTGAGTCATCCCTGTGACTACGTCTGGGTTGACAGGAGATATTGTTCAGGATACTAGGATTCTAAGAATGCAAAAGTAGCTTCACGCCTGGCCGATGCACCTAGCAGCATGGCCATCTACTACAAGCCTTACCTCGCGTACAATCCCAGCCCATGACATACCTTCAAGAAGATAGCATGTCGTCCGCGATCTTTTCCGCCAACGCATCTACCAAGTCATTAGCTCAAAGCCCCCTACTACTTGTAACGCACCTAAGCACAACTCACAGATCGTGCTCATCGGATGGCCCGGCGGCAGAATAGCGAACGCGCTGGCATCAACCACTCTCAACCCCCTGACACCATAAACCCTAGCATGCGAGTCGATGACGGCATCAGGGTCACTAGCTTTTCCCATCCGGCCTGCACGAATCGTTAATAGCCATTCTGTTCGTCGCTACGGTAGGAATCTGTCTGCCGCCATGGTGGCGAGCGTAGTGACTCACAACTGCAGGCCGCATGATAGCCATTGACCGAGTTGTCTCGGATCCACGCGAGGATCTGAGCATCCGTCACGACATCCGGACCAGGCTCGGTTTCCGCAGCCTGGACGCCCGATGCCGCTGCGAACTGCCGCATTCTCTTCAGTGCCTGGACGGCAAGCTCCGATTCGGTGGTGGACGAGAGGCTGTTGGGGTTGATACTGGGAGGGTCATGGGGGTTCGAGCTGGAGATGTTGACGTATCCCTTCGAAAAGGGCGCGAAGATGGCGGCGGTCAGGAATTGGTAGTTGTTTGCCATCGGCTCGTCATCAGGATTGGCTCCGAAGCTGAGGCCTAGATACTCTGCCTCGGCCCAGTCGGATGGGAGGCTATCAAGCTCTTCAAGGGCGGCGGAGGTGAACGCTTTGCGATCGGGGATCTTCTCCCAACCTGAAAGCAATCAGTAGCTGGCCGAGCGGCATTGGAAGCGGCTAACCAATGATATCGCCTCCAACGCCAGTAAGCGGGCCATTCTGCTCGTTGAGATAGGTGTCAACTGCGGCTGCGTGAAGAGCGGGGTTAGTGAGAACAGACACGACCGGGATGTCATGCGCCTGCAATTGCGAGGCAGGACCAATGCCCGAGAGCATGAGCACTTGCGGAGAGTGAAACTATGTGGAGTCAGGCACGCGGCCTCCCACAATTGGTAAGATTACATACAACACCAGAGGAGACAACGACCTCTTTTCTCGCCGATAAGGTGTATAAGCTTTCGTCTGTTTCGACAAGAACTCCCGTTGCTACTTTCTCATTGTTGAAGAGTACCTTTTGCACCAAGCTATTGGTGTAGACTATCAAGGGAGACGTATCCATGGCGTCTTGTAAGAAAGATTCTTCAGAGGAGCTTCTTACTTCCGCTCGAGGATCAATAGTATATGTGCCAGCGGCAAAACCCTCAAGGACTCCGCTGTTCAGACCCTCAATCTCATGCAGGCCACTTTTTTCAAACGCCTTTATCAGATAAGGATCGAATGGCTGTCGGTAGTTGGGGAATGACACGTGGAGGGGACCACCTTCGCTGCTCCAAGCAGCACGATCGTATGAAATCGAGACATTCGTGCCAATTTTTGCTCTATTGGGCGGTGAGAACGCGACGCTCTTCTTCAGCCAGGGCAAGAAACTATCCCATGTATAGCTTTTGTCGCCTACGACATCTGCCCACCACTGGAAAGAACCTTTAGTACCACTGAGATCACTATCAGCCTAGGGTTTGTGTGCACTTCAGCAGAAACCCATACCGGTGAAAGATCAAGTCGTTGAGAGCGGAGCTATAAAAGGAGTCAGTTTCCTGAGCCACACTCATAATCCGTGCCAAGAGAGATTACCTCCCACCGAATGTTTTCCCTGCTGTGTAGTGGATTTGGCGGCCATTGAACCCCTGCATGAACTCAGTGTCAGCTCTCTATCGTGGTAGCGTGGGCTATCACAACAACCAAGACGCACCGATTGATTCGCAGTGATGAGATCCCAGTCTGTGAGCTGATAATCTTTCGCTAATGCTCTGAAAGCCAAATAGGTTGAGCCGTATCCCGGAACCTGACTCCTATTACCACCGTCGAATTCGTAGAAGCTACCGGCCTCCACCACAGCGACTGTTACGTTCGGCGCCGCTGCCAGCCTCGAAGCGGTGGCAAGGCCCGCGGTACCGCCTCCGACAATCTGAAGGAGAGCCTGGTCAACTCGAGTGACGCGGCCTAGAACTCCCATCAACTTACGATGTAGTCATAGGTTGTGTTAACGTAGCCGGCTCCGAAGGAGTTTCCTCGCAGACGAGTCTTTCCATCCTTGACGGACCAATCGAATCGGCTGCACAAGACTGTCAGGAAAAAGACAGGTGTCATCAGAACTAGAAGTACAAAGCTTAATAACATCTTCTACTACTTCAAAGATATGAAAAATTATAGGTAGGAGTGAACAACTGGGAAACAATGGAATAGGAGAGACAAATGTAAAGTATACATTATGGCCTTGGATACTATAATGGTTCTATACATTCCACATTCACTAATCATGTCTCCATGTCTTGCCAGAAATAGAGCTTGTGCCTACATAGGGTACTCCGTCAGATATTTTCGCCAAAGGAGATGGAAGAAACACCCACCAAGACGCTACTCCGAAAAGAAATTCCGCGTGCTGCTAGGGTTAGCGTATGCTGGCGTAAAGGAACTCATACGCTTTCCGCATACTCCCGGAAGCGGGAACCTTTTGAATAGTGATGATATTCTCCGTTCTTGGTACTTTTACCTCATGCAGTAAGCGTCGTCCTGGACCCAAGTGGAACCTTATGTGTGTAAGGATGGTACGCATTAGTACTAGCTGTTCATGATTTTCCGCGCCTTGAAATATAGTTTACGGAATCTATTGTGGTACCTGAACGAAAAGAGATCGTTGAAATTCCTGAGTCCCTGGGGTAACTTCATCACTCGCTCTTGCTAGTCACACAAGGATCTATTATGCTCAGTCATAGCGATCAAACACCGCCTCCGCCTCCGCCTTTTCCCTCTCAATCGTCGCCCGCTTAGCCTCCGACCTCAGTTCGATCCGGCAGCCATAATCCTTGACGCAATGCATGAACCCCTGACTCGAGCCCGTCTCGGCAGAGGTGTCGTTGACCAGGCCCGCGTCTTGACGGAAATCAAACCCCCACAGCAGCTTCGCCGTCGCGATGAAAAGGTTACGTTCCGCCAGATGGATGCCGGGACAGATGCGGCGGCCGGCCCCGTAGCCGAGATGGTCGCGCTTGTTTGGTTCTTGGGAGGACGCGTAGACAGGAGCGAGGGCGGGGAAATCGTCGTAGCGCTCGGGGATGAAGCGCTCGGGGCTTGTCCATCGGCCTTCGTCGTGGTGGAGTGCCCAGACGTTGAGAATGATGGTCGAGTGTTTGGGGAGATGCATCCCATCCACGTGGTCATCTGATATGTAGTTAGTTTTATGGGAAAATAAGTAAAACTTGAACCTGTAGGGCCTGTCTCGCTGTTTTGCTCACCTTCGGACAGGCCGTGCACGACTCCAAGAGGAAGCACAGGCCTCCATCTGTGAGCTTCTTTGATGATCATGTTGATGTAAGGAAGCTGGGAGAAATCCGACCACCCGGGGGATCGGTCCTCGCCAACCGTAGCATCGATTTCCGCCTGGGCTCTGTATCATCGTCAGCCTGCACGATTGGCAGACGGACAGACTAGCATGCAAAGTTCTCACCGTTTCTGGGCTTCTGGGTATTGCGTCATGGCCTGAACAATGGCTAGGATCAGCGATGAGGAAGTATCAGACCCACCTTCCATGAGTGTTCCCCCAAGAAAGGCAAGTTGGTGCTCATCGAACTGATTGGTTTTTTGTTGGTCGAGCACACGGTCCATGAATGAGTCTTTTTGGATGTTAGCGCTCCGTCGAGCATACACGCGGTGAAGAACTTCTGTATAAAGGGATGTCATGAGGTCTCCGACTTCCACCGCCCTTCCTCTCCAGTTCCCCATCAATCGTTGCGGGATCAGCTTGAGAAGAGGAAATGAATCAATCGGAGGTGTCGCTCCAGTCTCTAATGCCAAAGACCATTTGTTCATGAGATAATATAGGCGTTTCATGTATTCATCATCAACGGTCTTCGTTCGAATTCCGAACATTAACAAACCATTCAGCCGCGGCCGATGGTAAGAGAGGAACACGTACCCAATGACATGGTAATACTGTTGCTGAACCTTTTCGGATGGAGCATATGATCCTTGGGCCTTGTGAGGAAATCGTGCATCATCTGATTCGCTTCTGCTTCCTGGACTTTCCAATGCTCCTTTTCGCAAATGGCTTCCATGAAAGTTTGGTGGATGAGCTTACGCATGGTACGCCAGGTCGGCCCGTACTGCATCATCAAGATATGGTCTCCACGAGTGATCAAATCGGCGACGAGAGATTGTGGCCGGCTGCTGTAGAGTGTGCTTTTCTTGTCCAACAGATTTTTGATGTACTTCCAGTCGCTGATCACAAGCGTAGTGTTCTTGAACCGTTTCAGGGAAAAGATGCCTCCATATTTCTTGGACCATGCCGTCATGCTGATCGATCTCCATTAGCTTCACATGGAGATCCAGAATAAACTCAAAGCGTACATAAAATGCCCATCTGATCTAGGAATTTGATGCTCATTGCCCAGCAAAGGCACCGTAGGTGGACCTTTACCCAGGGTCAGCCCTTTTTCGCGTAGAGCAAGATCCGGATATGAGTTACCTGGCGGCAGTCCATAGCTGCGGCGGCCTACCCGAAAGAGAGAGAATATGGTATACAGAAGAACCGAAGATGTTGCAGCAAAAGCAATGAGGTACCGCAGAGTTGGGGAGAGTGCAAAGGCAATCATGTTAGACATACTTGGATAGCAAGTAATGACAAAAGGACTCTGGCGTTGTGCGAGTAGCCTATTAATATTATATGATAGAGTCGATGAGATCCTGCGGACTCGTAGGAGTGCTCAAAGGAGAAGCTCCGGAGCTGCGCTGATACTGACACCTTTCCCTGCATTCCGTCTAACGCTCTGGCCAAGCACAATAAAAGAGTGACTCAACAGTCCTTCTTGTGAGGTAGCATCCTTGAACGAGAGGACGTCTAAAGAGAAAGTAGAGCATCGTAGAGGGTGAATACTGTAAATGGCTGTATAAGATCAGGTGGTCTTGCCCTTATTCCACGGTAAGATTCACACCCTTTAGGCTCCTTTTACGATGAACCTCAATGATGTTCGACGACATTGAAGCTAGACGTCTGCTACTAGCTCCTGTATACAGCTACCTAGACTTTTGCACCTCACTCTTTCTCTTATGTACGTTACCGGCAAAATGAACCCCAGGTGTATACCCATTAATTTCATTCACACCACTGACGGCCTTCGGCCCATCGGTCTTCACCAATGGTTCTTCAACATCCAGCCCAGCCGTTGCAATCCTGTTGTTTCCAGACTTTCGCTCCGCAAGATCAACGACCCATTCTTCGTATTCAGCATTTGTAGGTTTCGGTCCATTGGAGAGTTCTACCTGCTTGAACCACGAGCTTTTCGCAGCGTACGCGTCATGAATAAGACGTCGCAGTAAAGGCTGGCCTTTCATCTTAGCCACTGCAAAGTCCCAATCCGTGGTGTATTCCCTGAAAAATGGCTTGTATCCCAACATGCCTCCAAACCACCGTCCAACGATGACGCAAGTCCAGTACCCGAAGAAACGTCGAAACGGCATCCATGCAGGCGCTGGCGTATAATGATCACCTGCATCATGGGTCTGAAAGCAACAAGTCAGGCAAGTTCAGAGAAAAGATAGAGTGCATTCGACCGTGTCTCATGCCTGCTTGGGAGAACCTACGCAAAGTGTCTGAATCCAATCCAACCCTTTCTCATGCAGCAGCGCATCGCTCCAGTATCCATACCAGTTCTCGAAGAAGACGCGATCCAGCTGATAATCCATCCCCGAATCCGAAGCGCTGAGTATGACAGTCATGTAATCCGGTGTCGAATCGTCAATCCAGAATGCGTGAATGTGGCCGGCTTTGACCGAGGTCTCCCCATCTGCATCGGTCAATCTCTGGACCGCTCCGTCAATCTCCACCGCACATGTCCCGTGCTCAACGGTGAAGTATTCTGTCTGAAATTGGTGGAAGTGCTCGGGCGGACCCTTTGGTCTGCGTGGGCTGTCGATGAGCTTCCGAAGATTTCCGGGGATCGGTCCATCGATGTCACGCCTGTAGGTTTGACGGAGGCGGAAAGATCGCCCTGGATGTGGCGGGAGAAACTCGGTGGTCAGCAAACCTCCGAACCTAGGGTCTTTCCTTAGTAGGAGTTCACGGTGACAAGATATGTACCATAAGGGGTTCATTGCCTCTCGCTTACGGACTTCTTGATCTCTGTCTGTCCCGCAGAGTTGTGATAGGGCACGAAGGGGCTGATAAGTCCCATTTTCAAGAGCGATGATGAGAATCAATCAATCAACGAGTCATGTAGAGACTCGTCCAAGTCAAGGTTTGGGACAGGTATTAATGGAAACGCCTGGCCCCTCCACCGTCATGGGTGACACTAGCAACGTCATAATGCGCGTGCTCTCTGACATGCTGTTCAACTTGGCATCGGAGTCCTGAAGGGGTAAGTGATGCCGACTATTCCGAATGGAATAGACACCCTGCCTCCATTCTCCTTCGAAAGGGAATTGAACTTCTAACTTTGTCTCCAATAGCTTTAGACCCCCTGCTTAGGCCGATTTAGCGCCATCTTTAATTTTTTAGTGCATTGTGAGTCGGCCCCGCAGGGGGTCTGCACCAA